>OY759216.1:28931944-29531944 GCA_963662175.1 Aradus depressus | reverse complement strand
GTAGATAAGGAATGATTATTTCATAAAGTATTTTGTATCACGGAAGACCTGACATATTGTGTTCAAAATGGAATGGGCAGCTAGTTTTGGATATGGTGCACTCTTTCAAATTTCTAAATCTGAAAACAGTTCTCCTTTAATCGCTACGCTGTGTGGGTGGGATGTACCACTGATGATGACGCTGTTGCGTTGAAAATCGGTTCTGGTCAAAAATAAAACAGACAATGTCTTTTATTTCTACAGACAGATATTGGTTTCCGTTTAGCCTCTTGGAGAGTGACAACAGTATTATCTCTACTGACATTATTTTAATGACTGTTCAGTTTAGTTCAGTAACTTCAGTTTACTGCATACTGATTAGTAACCTTGCACATACTTTTTTTAAAGGTCAAGACCCTCAAAAAATGGAAATTTTAGAATTTTTGTTATTTTATTTATATTAGTTACAATTAGATGTAGGTATAGTGCTCTAACCCTCAAACCCGGCCAAGGTAGAAAATACCTCTGTAGAATTTTCTTTCTCATTGTTTGGGTTATTTTCGAGCGGGCAAATCTACCATTTTCTCCATACCCTCTTAAATTATAAACATTGAAAATTATAACTTGTTTTTATTGTGAAAATAATTATTTACAAAAACCTACTGGTTAATTTTTACTCTTTATCGGTTTTAACGATAAGTTTTTTAGGTAATAATTACCTTTAGTCGGGGTTAGTGATACATATTTCACTTCCACATCTATACGAAATACAGGGGAAGTTGTGTAATTGGTCAGAAATTCGATCTTGAGTTTCAAAATAATTGCATGTTTTTCAGCTTCGTGATTCGAATAATTAAAAAATAAATTCTGTGTGTATTTTTGAACACGATAACTCCCGTTGTTCAAAGCCCTATAAGGCTGAATCAGCCGAAAGGGTGAGAGCTAACTCAAAACTCAACAACTGCCGATGTAATGAATGTATCGACATGAAATTTTATATTTAAAGTCAAAACCCTATAAGGATGTCACCTATTACTTCAGCGTAATCGGTCGATAGGAAGAGGGGCAGAGAAAGGGAACTCGAATCAAATACTATAATAACTGCCTATGTAATGAATGTATCGACACAAAATTTAGTATGAGGATTCAGAAGCCATTATGTAAGTCAAATATGATGTTTTAGTCCAAACGGTTGATTGGCTTTGGAGGGAGACCAGAAAACCTAATTCGTTATTTCGTGCTGGGGAAGTACATATTAGGTGATTTACCGACGACATTTTTTCATGCAGTCGCTATATCAGGGAGAGGGGGTGATAGTAGCAGTGGTGGGAAGCCTGGTGGTCTGACGTCTTAAGGAAATGTGGGACGAGTCCTCGTTCTGTTGTTCTAGAGTGAGACTGAATGACTCCCAGAGTCGGCCGATCGTGCCCAGTGTCATCTCCCGAAGAGTTCACATTCTAACCTTTGCTCTTCCTGAATATTCACCCAGTCCTACGTTATGCTTAGGACCGCCTCTGGCGCGCTCCGGCTCTTTATCAGGCGGCTCTTTTAACAGCGACAAATCGACCCCGCTATCTACCAGTAGCGTTCAAGGTTACCCGTGAAGATCACCATAATTCGGAACGGAGATAGAGGTTTCCCCAAAGGCACCACCGAGGCTAGCTTTATTTCACTTGGTGAATTCATAGTGGAGGCTTTAATTTCGGGAGAAATGCACTGATTCTACGGGCACAGCTCCCACCTCTTTTGGGGATTCCTCCAATCGCGGCTGATTCTTCGCACCTTGATTCGAAATGTCGAAACCCTGGCACATGGTCAAGTAAGCATCGCGCTAATGTCCCCTCAGGAACTGAGTGAAGTTCTGATGGTGGTGGCGAGCTCATTTCTGGAGGGCTTGGTACGGCCCCAATCAGTGTGTAATCCTACTATTCGGTGGTGCAGTCTAGGACGGAAGTCTGCAGAACACGATTGACATCTCCCTCACCACCCAGCAATGGTGGTTCCGACTTTACTGGGTGAAGACGCTACCGATGAGGGACGCGTCTGGAGTTAGTGACAAGATTAATCCTGAGTTCCAGTATTTTCTAGTGAAGGAAGATATGGGGCTACTAAGTATATTTACACAACTTCCAGTTTTGAAATATATTTTTTATCTTTAAATAAATAAAAATGACTTGTGAAATCCATATTATTGTTTGGAGGCCCAGAGTTTTTTTTTTTTTTTAGGCTATCGCTATGTCAGGTAGAGGGGGGTCTCAAGGGGGGAGACTGATCTCAAAGCCTTGAGATATGAGACAAGTCCTCGCTCTGTTGTTCTGGTGAGTGAACCATTACCATTTTGGTCTCTGATATTGCAGGTCCTAACGGAGATGCGAGAGGTCTCTACTAGGGCTGGCCCTTATTTTCCTTGTTCCTAGTTATATAATGTATTTTTGGTAATCCTATTCTAGTTCAATTATATCTATTTGTTTACTTATCATGTCTATTTTCTTCAACATTCCCTAGAATTTCCAGGGCATTACAATGATGTTGTTCTTTATTATTTTTTTTATTGTATTCTTAATTGTTTCAAAATCAACTGGAAAATGTTTTATTATGTTTCTATTGAAACGTTTTGGCAATACATTTATTATTTGAATTATTCCATCCTAATATTTAATGTTAATGCTTAAACGTATTGAAAATGTGTATATACTAATAGTTGATCATTACAGATGGTCTATTGCGAAAGTCAGGGTTAATTATCACAAGGAAAATTTGAAAGGGTCATTTTTATCTATGGTCGGGGTTTAAGCGTTAATTGAAATATATATATTTTTGTAATTTTTTTTTTAATAATTAAAATATAGCACTCCTTTTTTATGTAACCCTCTTCCAGAATTTGCAAGAACGTAAAAGACATTTGTAAGACGGGGGTTACAAACCTTTGAACTGAACCGACGGTTTGGGCAGCTCTATCGTCTGCTGACTTTCGGTTGAGAACAAAAAGTCTGTATACAAGACAATAATAAGACCTACATGGGCATACAGAGTTGAGCTATGGAGTTGTGCTAAGCCATCTAACATCAAGCGTACGCAGTAATTTCAATCTTAAGTCCTAAGAACAATCGATGCATCATTCTATTTTTCTAATCTCATCCTCCATAATGACCTTAACGATCTCATCAAGCCCTGTTTCCTACATTTCTATTCAAAACATATTTTTCCATGAAAATCCTTTCGTTCTATCTCTTATCATCCCACTCTCATCCCGACAATCTTCCCCGAACTAAAGTAGCTACATTTTAGGGAGTACTGGCAATGGCCAGTTTCTCTTCTCATGTATTCAAAACACATTCAGCTCCTTCTGTCCCTCTCGGTCTGCCACCACTGCTGGTCAGAGATTTGAGGATGGCGGTACGAGGGATCACGCGGCCTACCGTGGCCTTTCCTACCTCCATTACATAGGAGGAATGAGGATGACCTATTGCGATTGTGTTTCGGGGGATCTCGACCTGAATCTATCTATTTATTTATGTATTCTTACATAAATTATGTTTTTATTTAATTATAATTTTATTATTACCATTTTGTATATATTGTTTTACTTATTATGTATATAAATATATTTTTTGTACATATTCTCAAACACTTCTCCAACACAATTTTTATTTATTTATTTTTTATATATTTTTTTTCTTTTACATTTACTTATCTTCGTGTAAATATGCCGAATAAAGAAAAAAAAAACGTCGATATTATTACGATAAGTTCATCTCAGTTGATGACGCATATCAACAGTAACTGAATAAAATGAAGCAAAAAATATATAGTTTGTTATTCTGACTCATGCCAAGGGTTTAACTGTCATATCGCCTGGTGGACATGAGGCCCGACTCTATTATGGGAGTCCTAAATGTTGCCGACCCTGATTTACCTTCCATGGGCCTTGGTCAGGTTCCGAACCCGCGATCTTGAGTTGTGTAGGCAATCACGCTACCTCTGAACTACCGGTGCCCTCAATAAAAAATATATTTGTACATTTGAATAATAGTAATTTTTTTCTTGTTTTTTCATCAGATTCACTCTGAGCAAGATGAGCGAGAAAAGAACTATTCCAGTTCCTCTTCAACTTATTCTGAAGCAAGATGTATTTTTGACTAATTTGTTCTGTAAAGCCTGTGAAAAAGTTCTTCCTCCGGATAAATATAGAAAATATTACAAAATTCTTGAGGTAAGTAATGTTTATTATTTGTTTATAATTGTTTACAGATTATAAAATCTGTTTCTTGTTAATTACAATGTTTTGTATTTTTATCTTTTATTTCTATATTGGAGATGAATGAAGTAATCAGAAGATGGAAGGACTAAGCCTACTTTTTATGTTTAGTCTTTTGGAAGTTTGGCATTATTTTATAATGAAAATATTGCATTACTCACTTTCAAAATATATACTAATATTTTTGCGTTTTATAAGTTTCTTCGTTCCCAAACTCTTGATAATACCTACTTACTGACTCATTTTTATAATTTAACAGCGACCTTAATTCATTCCCTCTAATAAGCAGCTTCGATTAGTTCCTCGGATTTTTTTTTTTACTTCTCCACCTTTGAGGTATAGAGGATAGTCAGACATTCGATTTTCAGTTTTCAGTGGAATTTCATGTTTTCCAATCGCTCATTCCAAAAATAGCCCCTAAGGGCGCCTATTGATTTTCTTTGGTCTTAACACAAAAACTCTAATAACTGCCGATGTAATGAATGGATTGAGATACAATTTCATACTTAAATTTAAATCACTTTTAGCGAATCGCCCATGGGGAAGGGGGGATCAGAGGATGGAGCTCAACTGAATAACCCTAATAACTGCCGATGCCATATTGACACAAAAAGTATGATGATTCAGAAGTCTCTATAAACGTCAACCATTGAACGTCGATTGGTTTTAGAGAGAGAGAGAGAGTGAAAATTAAGTTGATTAATTCGTGTTGGGAAGTACATTGATGTTGATTCGCCAACAAAAAATGTTTTTATCGGAAAAAAATGTGTAAATATCCAATATATTGGGGTGTACATTACGTCGCTTCGAAGTGTCTTAATTTTTATTGTTATCTTATATTTTTAGGTTCAGTTTATCTAAATATGCTTGGAGCCTCAACTCAAACACGCTAGCGCGAAATAACTAAGTATTCTCTCTCCCTCCAAAAACAATCGACTGACGTCTGAATCCCCCTCTTCCCTTCGGTCGCGTTCGCTGAAAATTAACAAATATTTGACGTAGATGGATCAGTGACCTCACAAATATAACAGAAAATGAAATATATTCCATGAATAAAAGCAGTGATAATTGTAAGCTTCAATGAATATAGTAAATTGTTATGTCGATATGATTCTAAATAGGTACACCCTTAGAAGAGGGGCCCAGTTCTTTATCAACCTTATTTTAACATTTTCTTTAATACTAGTTGAGGTGCCCGCCGTTACTCTGTAGATACTAGCTAGTGAACCTCGGCACATGCTAGTCTACATTACATTGCTTCCAAGTGTCTTAATTTTTATTATTATTTTATATATTTAGGCTCAGTTTATTCAAATATACTTGGAGCTATAAATGTTATAAATAGTAGTTGGAGGCTGCTAGTTCAAACCTCGTCTCTTATGTTGATTTCATTGCTTAGTTTTAAAATATATTAACAATTTAGGCTTTTAATAATTTTGTTTTATAATATACTTTTGAAAACTAATTGTAATTACTAGATTGATTTGTAACTGCAGTTGTTCTTTTCAAGGTCTCTTGTCATGGAGTCCCTTGGCTTGTCACCTGGTTAGCGTTCCTTTGGATTTTGTGGAACCCCAACTATTTTGAAGCTCAAGTTAACTTTTTATTTGGTAAGTAAAGTGAATGACTTGTTTCTTATAATTTCGTTGAATAACTAACTACTTTCTCCCAATTAGAGTTAAGATGCCATGAGATACACCTGCCCTTCACAATTTTGTGATGAATGGAGAAAACTGAATAACTTCAGTTGTGTGATTCCTTATCTCGGTGATCATTTAAATTAATTAAATAAATTTTTTTGGACTAGTATGGTTTATTTTAGTCAAAAATATACTCACCCACACTATAAATGTGTGACATTATCATTTATTTTCAACCCCCGACGCAAAAGGAGGATTCTTAGGTTTTTACCTTTTTTTTCCTCTTCCAAGCACGAAAATGATTGATGACTTATTCGATTCAAGTTTCTGGAATCGTTCAGTTAAATTTCGAAGAACCTAAAAGACCTAATTTGGATGAGATCACCTAAAAATATCTAATCATGAAAAAATATAAGAAATATGCGAATTGAGGAAGGATAACTAATGTTTCGATTCATATTTCGATGAAAAGCAGAGATTGTTTACGTTTACGTAGGGAAGAGGGTGCTAATGCCCTTAGTCTCTCTTGCTCTCATGTTGTTGCTATACAGAAAAAGATGAAATTGCATTTGCTGCGGCAGTGGAGAGGCGACGATTGCCATTTTACTTCTGACGGCAAAATGTTATTCTGTCAAGGCAGTTTTTTTAAATCTATTAAAGTTCCAAATTTTATATTGTAACCTATTCACGCTTTTTCAGACGGCTGAACCGATTTCAAAGCGTTTTTTTTGTTTCAAAAACTGGTATTTGCGAGATGGTTCATAGCCATGTTTGGCGGAAATCGGGTATGCGATCTTTAGGTTTCATCAGAGCCTGTATAGGGATCTCGGCCTCTATTACAGCTAGAGACGGAGTTTGAACTCAAATGTTTATAAGGCCAAGCCTAGCCTATCCCCTGAGCCTTTCAAGCTCCTCCCCCCCCCCCCCCCCCCCCACCCCCCAAAAAAAAAGAAGCCATTCCGACCAAGATTTCAGTAAAAAGAAATGAATGAACAAAAAAATTTAGTTTTATGTCGGTTTTTTTAAATTTTCAAATTTAATGGTTTGTTATTATGTTGTTGCAGGGCTGTTGTTGGACATGTTGCTGGTGAGCCTGGTCAAGGCCGCCACCCGCCGTCGTCGCCCCCCCGCCAACAAACAGGACATGTTCCTCACCCTCGGCTCTGACTGCTACTCCTTCCCTTCCGGTCACATCTCTCGGGCCGTTTTTATCACCCTCTTCTTCACCCGTCTCTGTCCCGCCTCTCCTCTCATTCGTCTCTTCCTCTACGTCTGGGCCACTCTTGTCTCCCTCTCTCGGGTCCTTCTCAAGAGACACTTTATTCTTGATGCGCTCGGCGGCCTCGCACTTGGCTGGCTGGAGCTTGCCATTGCCTACGTCTTCTGGTTGGGTCAACCCACAGCTCAGTGGCTGGTTACTTTTATCTCTGAAGAAAATGTCAGCTTGGAGGGCCTCAAAGATGATGATCTGTAAAATTTCTTATCTTTCTGTGAGAGTGGTTTGTCATCCTTTGCAGGTAACAGTAGTAAGATCCAGTTAGCTAACAGATAATAGGCTCTTCATCCTTTGATTCCACTCATATGCTATATTTTTATCACCAGATGTTGCTAGACTCCCTGGTAGGATGTTTAGATGTGCTACGTTAACAGCAGTATAAGTTGTTCCAGTTATTACATTGTTATTAGTATTCATTTAATTTTTAAAACTAATAAGTTTAAAGTATCTTAGGCATATCTCATAATCTTAAGAAATATAAATATACAATTTCTCTAAATAGGCTACGAGTAGACTACCTAGCCACGGTCTTATTCATCCTCATTACTCATTATTAGGAAGTAGGTCATGTATATACTCATATGTATCTAGAAACCTCGATAATCCGTTAGTCTCTGCTCACTGTTTTTTTTTTTTTTTTTTTTTTTTGTGCCTAATAAAAGTGTATATTTCGCTTGAATGAATATGGTGAATGATTGAAAAGAAAATTGGTCATCGATGAGACAGTCAAAGGCTTTGAGTAGAAAAACGAAAGTGCTGTCGTGGCTGGAGGATTTTCAGTCTGTCTCCTGGTTTTTACAGTATAAATTCTAGCGTTATTCTGCTGCAAGATCACTCCTCTTCTGTAGACTAGTTCTGGCCGTTTGATGACCAATGTGATGCAAAAAAATGGATCCATTTTATTGCGAGCCGAAATTTGTTTTGAGGGTAGTGTCAATCTTTATGGCCGGTATTGAATTGCACAAAATCGTATACCTCCACATAATCCTTGTATTGAACTGCGCTCATTTGAAAATAGGTATACATTGAAAAACATTGAACTCCGCCAAACCACATTTTACTTACATATTAACACTGCCTACGTACATATTATATATTACCTTACAAAGGAACTAAGTTTGTATCAATTACAAGAATGTATTAGTTATCACTACAAAATTATGGCATAGAAACCACTTACTCTTTGTAAATGTCCGAAGAAATAAAATTTTGATCCTCCCATCGAAACAGTCCAGATTCTCCTGATGTAGAGAAACATAAGTTCATAAAAAAAATGTATTTCTCAATATAAACGATATAATATGTCAATTATATTTCCATTTGCCTTATAACGATATCGCACATTTTTATAATATATCACAAGACTTCGATTATCGAGCTAATAGAAAATATAAACACAGTCAGAAAGAAAAAAACTGAATTTTGCGAATTTGATTCATCCCAATCCCAAACAGATAGTAAATAGAATTCAAATCATATAAACAAAAAATACAGTTGGCGGAATTCAATATGATTTAGAAAGGACTTTCGGCGCAGTTCAATAGTTTTAAATATCATAAACGAGGTAACAAAATAACAGGTATCCCATTGGCGCAATTCGATTTCGCCCATCTTTTTATACAGTATGTACGACTACCGAATATAATATGAGTCAGATAAGAACTGAAAGACTACATACCTTTTAACCACACCTATTTAATTAAGTTGCTTAAAAAGTACTGATGGGACAAGAGCCGTTTAGTTGCACCGATCATTACATTCTTTCCTGCCTGCGTTATTACAAAATGATAATCCTCTTTTCTTAATAGAAAAGTATACGAAACGCCTATAGACGTACCGAGTCCTTATTGGCTACAAACAATCTTCTAAATCAGTCTAAAAATTCAATTAGTCATTTTGCTCCTTCTGTTATAACTTGTTGACCACTCAACGTGTACAAAAAAGGTGTCGACAGGTTATGGATATAGCCGGGTCAGATCATATGAACCACAAATATTCATTCGGTAAATATAGAATTACAACCGTTTAACTCTTCTTACAAGCTCTTCAACTTTTAAATTGAATGAAAGCCTGTTCGTGGAACCCTGGAACAAATTTCAATAAATATTAAAGCTCTTTTCTTTTAGTTAAAATAATTTTACTATATTTTTTTTTTTTTTAAACATGGAATGATGAAAGCCACAAATCTGCACATCCTACCAGTTGGTAGACAAACCACTCTCCTTGTTATATAAATATTTTGTGTGCATTGTTTTCAGTAACCCTTTAATTTAGTGGTATAAATACGAGTGCCTTCATAATTTATTTAAAAAAAAAAAAAATTAATCACTTCTTGATCTAGTCTATATTTGTGTATTAATCGCGGACCATTGTACCACTTTTCATCGAATTTGATCCGAATATCTCACTTTTAAGTATATACTTATATTTTTAAAAAATAAGAAAAGAAAATTGTTTAGTATTTATTATTTTTTCAATAATATTTAGGAATGTTGTTTAAGGTTGAACTAGATTTACTTTTTTTTCTTATATACTTAACTGATAATGAAAAAGAAAGACCAGCATATACTTAGAAAGATAGTTTATTAGGGTCTACTTCCATATGAGTCGCAATTTCATATTGTTATTTCGGCCTCTCTCATCAGATTAAAAAAAAAAGTATACCAACTTGTACAGAAAAGTTTCAAATGTATCTTATTATTTATTCAATGGATTAAAATTAAACTAATTGTTATTAGTAAAGAATAAATAAAATAAAAAAGAGTGGACGTTTTTGTTTAGTATCAAAACTTTCGGTCGGCATTTAATAAACTAAATTATAAAACAAATGCCAGGTAATCCGTATAAATAATAACAAAATATTTAAAGCGTTTTTATTCGTACTACATACACTTCTTTAATGCTATATAAAAAAAAAGGACTTCGCCAAGTTTTATAAGATAAAAAATATTTTAAAATTATATTTGTTACAAATACAAATACATATTTTAGGAGAACCTGCATTACTTCACTAAAAAGACCGACTGGAGGGTCAACATTTTATTCTTTCGAAATCATGATATGATTTTGACTCTCCCGTTGTCCTTTTAGTTAAGCAGGACAAGTTCTCCTGAAAAAAAATCAGTGACGGATGATTGAGAAGTACCACACCAATTATTAAAATTGAATGAGATCTCTCTCATTGGCGGGCCCTTATGAAAGTTTCATTCTAATTTAAAAAACCTTCCATTTTCCAACACTTTTTTTTTATCACTAATTGTTATTGGTTTCATTCTAATCGATTGAATAAGTATAAATTTCAAACGATTCTTTACGAAGTGGAATGGGGACATGATAGTCTTGCGGGATAGAGCGCAGGGCTTTGGTCGCATGGTCTTTTATAACGGTTGCGCGTTCGAATCCTGTATATAATACTCTCCCGGGACCATTGATGTTGTCTCCTTGTGTGGATGTTATCCTTATCCCACTGTCTTCTTTCCAATTTTATGATATTCTGTTCGTATTTCTTAATTGATGTAATTCTGAAAATTGTAATTCGTCACATGTAGATTACCTGAAAAAAAACAATGTCCTCATGTGCATAATATGCATTTATTTTGTGATCTTTTTAAGGGTTTTAATGCAGACCTGTTTCACTTTTAAATTGAAATTATTAATATATTTTATTAATTGTTGTTTGTTTGTTTATTACATATATTTTTTCTCAGACTAAATATATATTTTCTTTCCTGAACTTGTAGTTTCATTTTTTGACACATTCTAGTAGTTGCGTGGGCTATATTCAGCCGTCTTCTTTCATTTAGCCTTGATAACTTCATTTAAAGAAATTAATTTTTAATTAAATTTTACACAAATACTCAAGAGGTACTAAGGGAACATTATCACAAAGTTTGGAGAAACAATTTTTTTTCTCCATGTACTTTTGAAATGGGCGTGCCCATATATATATATATTTTTTTAAATTGAAATATTGTTATTTAAAAAATGTATTGTTTTCTTATTCTAACGTTCAAATTTTTATATTGTTGATCCTTATGTAGTCGTAGACGACTTGTATAGGATCCATCCTCTTTTGTGGAAACATGAGTAGCCGGGTGATGTCTGTGGGAAGGGAAAGTTTCTGGTTCACCATCTGCCTATTTAAAAGATGGCTGTCTTTGGAGGTGAGAGCCTAGGAGGACATGGTTGACTCAAATAGTTAATAGCTGTTTATGTATCAAATTTATAAACTATCTTATGACATACCCTATTACCATGTTTTGGTATAACGGAAATAAATATTATTATCATATTATGAGTGATCAAATCACAGATCATTTATGCTGTGCAGTTGGCAATGTAGCATAGCAGAGCGTACACACGTGTACACACTTCAGCAATGAATACTTCCTGCAGCCGCCAGGCTAAATTACAAATGAATAGGGTGATTAGAGGATCGAAACAGAAGCTCTCAAATATTTGCTTAAATATTTTATTAAACGCAGCTTCTTTGTTAATAAGAAATAAACAACGTAAAAGCCCTACAATACATTATGTATATGAAACCCATTTACACCAACAAACCATATACATACAAATCACAGATCATTTATGCTGTGCAGTTGGCAATGTAGCATAGCAGAGCGTACACACGTGTACACACTTCAGCAATGAATACTTCCTGCAGCCGCCAGGCTAAATTACAAATGAATAGGGTGATTAGAGGATCGAAACAGAAGCTCTCAAATATTTGCTTAAATATTTTATTAAACGCAGCTTCTTTGTTAATAAGAAATAAACAACGTAAAAGCCCTACAATACATTATGTATATGAAACCCATTTACACCAACAAACCATATACATACATATAAATAAGATCCAAGGATGAGTCTATGCAGAAAATAAATACACCTAATCACAGTTATATATATATTCATAATATAATACAAAAATAATACTGATATTAAACCCCTAACATTTTTAAAAGAGAAAAATATTTAATACAACATATCAAAATTCACAGCTTTTATTTTTGTACAATACTTGAAATCATATTTGAAGGGTAAATTTAATATATAATGTGGTATATTGTATAAATATATTGATACATTGTGCAGGTGACTTCCGAAAATATAAGGAAGCAGAAACCAAATAATATAATAAAAATTCGGTCATGATTTCTTCAAATCGCCTTATGAAACCTTATTGGGAGGCCAAAGTTCAATATCGCTCCTTATCACATAAAACAAGAAAGTGTCAAGATGTTCTAATGTAAAAATAAAGGACCTCGCTCCGCGTCTTGGGGGCGGGGGGGGGGAGGGAGGATAAAATTGTTAGTAAGTTGTAGAATTTATAGATAACATTATTTACTTATAGCAACTGTTACTAAAAACTGTGACCGGTATCTGTTATCTAGATTCAAACCACATCTGAAGACCTAAACTCCTACCAGTGAGATCTGAAAAGTGTGAAAACTCGAGAAGAAGCGATATAAAACCTTGCTAAAACCATATGTAAAATTGGAAGTCTACAATATCTGATAACCAGGTGCCGAATGTTCGAAGCAGACGTAGAAATTTTGGAGTTTTTATTAAATACTGATTGATGACATTATTTGGCAGATTTAAAAAAAAAAATATATATATATATATATATATATATATATATATATATATATATATATATATATATATATATATATATTTACCTACTTAATATAACAAATTTTCTACATGGGAAATTTTATAAAAGACAAAACATCAGAAGCAGGCTAATCAAAAAATACAAATAAAAAAAAATAATTGCTATATTAAATAACGAAGTAGAAGTGGAACTGAAAATTAATACATTCAGACTAGATAGCTTTCCCTCTCTCAAAAGAAGTTAATATCCATAACTAGATTTTTTCTAAAATTGCAAATAATAATACTCGGACGAAATTAATACCCATACAGTACATTTTCTTTAGTAGTAAAAATAAATTAGTTGGTTAATAAATAAATTTAATAAAATAGAATAAATAGTTTCATTTAATTAAAAAAAGTGTTTCATAAATAACAAATAAAATAATAATTTGCCATACAACGTAATCCATGAGGAAACTTACTAATGACGAAATGCTAGATTTTTTATTTTGTTTCAATAAAACGTCGTCTGCCATTATATAAAATTTTTAAGCAAAAAATTATTGGGTCCTATATTGAAATTAATATTGTTTATAGTCTGGGGAATTTTTTTTGTTATTTTAATGAATATTTCAGTGATAACATTATTTATTTTTTAAATATGAGCTCCACAAATGGAAAAGCTACATTAAGCGTGGGCAGGAGGATGGACATATGTACATATACTTATTTCATCTTGCCTAGTAATCAATGATTACTGTAACAAACTAGAAATAAACAAGTAATATCATTTATTACATCCCAAAATATATATTTTGTACCTTAAAAACATATTTTGAGCACCAGAAGGGTGCAAACAGTAATGAAAGTTAAGCACTACTGAGAAAAAAAAATCATCAATAAATTAAATACACTCATAACCCAGAAACACCTAACTTTTTCAGTTTGCGAGAATATGTGTTGGGCATATTATTCTAACAATGCTACATATAAAAAAAATGCAAAAATACATTTGTTTCTTATATTATTAAAAGCTCTTTTCAATGTACCCATTTTATCAATGATTGACCAGATAATCTAAGATGATTACTGTAATGTTATTAGAAATTTACCAGTTCTTTGATGAGCAAGCGTGGACATTGATTGACAAACAGTTTTTTCTTTATATTAAGCGTAGTATTATTTTTTATATACTAGTTCACTTAAAATTTAAGTAGCATATATGAAGTAGCATATATGAAGTAGCATATATGAAGTAGCATATAAAAAAATATGAATGTTCCACAGAGCTTCTGGAAAAATAATATGATCAATATTCAGGTAAAAAGTGTTAACAATAAAGGTAAGCAAATAAATTATGGATTAGTTAGCATTCTTCTATGCAAAGATTATTTTAATTATTGAAATTTTTTTGTAACGAATTATTGACGAACATCTTAGGTTGTTATTTTTATTGTTTTGTACGAATGATGAGAGTTCTTCCCGATACTAGAAAATATATACTATTATATTAGGTATAAATTAGAAACTTTTCAAGACAAAACCATTAATATCCCACGCTTTTAAATTGGTTCTAAAAATGTGAGCCCGTGCAGGAAAAGGAATCTAAAATCAAAACTATAGGAGAAAAACTAGGGAATAAGAAAAATCTAGCAAGAAGCAGATTAGATAGAAATCAAATTAGAGAAAAACTGATAAAAAGTGGACATCAAACCAGCCAATGAAATCACAAAATAGTCGGTGAATCACCGGCAATGTACTTACCCACCACGAATTAATTCAAAAGTGTGAAAACTCAATAGAAGAATTTCTAACCAATTATATAACTTCCCCCACATTTCGTTTTAAATAATACAATTTTTTTTTCGCTCTCCCTCCAAATCCAGTCGACCGTTTGGGCCATAAATCAATAGTTGACTTACATAGAGAGTGGATCTTCATACTAAATTTTGTGTCGATACAGTCATTACAGCGGCAATTATTGAGGTTTTTAAGTTGTCCCCATCTCTGATCCCCCTCTTTCGATTCTGCTGAAAGTTATTAGGTGTCGAATTTATAAGGTTTTCAATTTAAATATAAAATTTTGTATCGACAGTTTTTGTTAAGCAACATCCCTACCACCCTCCCTTTCCTTTGGCCATCATCAATGTGTGGTCCTTATGGGGTTCAGGATTGACATGTAAAATGTCGCTTCGATACATTCATTATATCAGGAGTTATCCTGTTCAAAAACACCTCACATCGTCTTATTTTTTTTTTTTTTTTAGAATGTCAGAAAACATAAATTTTCAGAGAAAACATCACAGAATTTCGATTACATAACCTATATTTTTTTTTAGAATTAGTTATTATGACTCATGCCCGGGCTTTTAACTACAAGGTCATATTACCTACTACAGAGCGCTCTTTCGTCAATCAGGTGGATATGACCCCGTCTCTACTATGGGAGTCCTAAATTTTGCCTAGCCTAAATTTTTATTCACCTAGAGTAGGGGGTATTTACCTGACAAAGTATAACCTCGAGACCATCGCTTAATGTCCCATCCGAAGGATGGCGTGCTTAAGTTTTTTTTAACTCCAGATAAAATAAACTAAGAGACTCGACCGGATTCAATCCCAAATAATATTTTCTTTGAAAATACAAACCGAACCTCGCTTTTCATGCAAAATAGATTCAAATTATTTCCATTTCTTAATTTACGATAGTTTCTTATTCGTACTTAAATCTTCTTTTTTACTAACTGGCTTGGTTCAATTAGCTTTCAATGGCTCATATTCTGAAAGACCCTTTTTACATTACACAATCAAACAGATCCCTTTAACGAGCACCTGACATCGTATAGGCTCGGGACCATTGCTCAATGTTCCATCTGAAGGAGGCGTCCTTAAGTTTATTTTACCTCTCAGATAAAATAAACTAGGGGCTTTCCAAGAAATGCACTTTGATATTTGTTAAAAAACTATACTTTTTGAGAAAAACGCCTTAAATGTGATATTCACCAATCTACACTTTTTTTTAACAACATGTTCCGAATTTATTACGCGAAAACAAAATTCCAACATTAGGCCCCTTTTCCTGCAACACGTCACAAATACAAAAAGGCACGATGTTTTAAAATTGTTGTGGTCATCTAAATTAAAATGCAACTGAAACAGCGATAAAATAAGTAAATATAATATTAAATTTGGTGTGAAAGGTAACAAAAGTGATTTTTATGTAATAGACTATATAACAAATATTACAAGATTTTATATTTTCCCCCCCATACTAATTAACGATAAATTAATAAAATTTTATAATTTAAAATAAACAAAAAACAAATAAAACAACCTTAAAAGCTAAAATTAGTCAACATCAAATATAAATATAAAATTTTAAAAATTAAATATTGCACAAAAACAAAATAAATATATAATATAAAAACAAATTAAGTATTTAAAAAAAAGATGAGAGGAACTGGAAAAGTTTTAATTATATCCTAAAGAGTATTGTGAGAGTGGCTAAGGCATGTTGTGAGATATATAATGTTTTGTTGGGTTGAAGGCAAGGTTGCCATCTCTCCAAGTCAGGCACTGAAACAGAATCACATGAGTAGTAAGATAATATTTAGTGATAATAGTGAGTGGGCTCGATGGCTCAGGACTTAGTGAGGTCGGAAACGTGACATTACAGTGGAACTCAATGTCATTAAGGTACTTGAGTTGAAGTCGAGGTTCTGTCAGGTAAATATAGTTGTCAGTGAATCTCCGGCGATGTACTTCCCCACAACGAATTAATCAATTAACTTTTCGCTACTCCTCCAAAACCAGTCGAAGGTTTTAGTTAATAATCAATAGTCAACTTACATAGGGGCTCCTACATCCTCATAAATTTATTGTCGTTAAATTCATTACATCGGCAGTTATTACGGTTCTTGAGTTGAGACCCTTCCCTAAAGCCGATATTAGGGTTTTTAAGTTAATTCTCCCCCTTATCCCCCCTTCCCTTTGGTCGATTTGGCTGAAAATCAATAGAAATTGTTCTTACGAGGGTTCTGGATACACATTATAAATTATGTATCGATACATTTATTCTATCGTGAGTTATCGTGTTCACACCATGTATACCTAAAGACGTTAATTGAAAAATAATGGTGAATTTATGACTGAACTCTGATATTGATGGGAGGTGGGAATAGTTAACTGGAAACTTACTAATGGAAATATTGGGCCTCAACTGCACTGTGTCGTGAGCCATCGAAAATGTATTATACAGTTTCAAAAAAGATATAAACCAAAAAGAAAAAAAAAAGTTCATGCAATCATGCAGATATTTCAAAATCAGCAATATGAACCGCAGAAAAGCCAACTGGATGATTGTGAATTATAAACTATTATGTAAAGATTGTCTCTTTGAAGGTAGAGATATCACCTAATGTATTAATTTTTTTCTATCCACCATCTGTTTAATAATGTTAGTTATTATGACTCATACCCGGGCTTTAACTACGAGGTCATATCGCCTACCACCAGAGGGCTCTTTCGACAATCTGGTGGACATGAACCCGATTCTACTACGGGAGTCCTAGATTTTCCCTTCACTAAATGTTTATTCACCTAGAATAGGGTTCTTTTTAACAATTAGCTGACAACGTATAGCCTCGAGACCATTGCTTAATGTCGCATCCGAAGGATGGCGTGCTTAAATCTTTTTAACTCCAGATAAAATAAACTAAAAGATTCGGCTGGGTTCAATCCCAAATAATATTTTCTTTGAAAATACAAACCGAACCCTGCCTTCGCTTTTCATGCAAAATAGATTCAAATTATTTCCATTTCTTAATTTACGATAGTTTCTTCTTCGTACTTATACTCTTCTTTTTTACTAACTGGCTTGGTTCAATTAGCTTTTCAACGGTTCATATTCTGAAAGACACTTTCTACATTACACAATCAAACAAATCCCCCCTTGGGGCAATATTTTTAAAAATAATTGAAACATGAATACATAAAAATAATAAACTGGAAATGTAAAATGTCAACTTATATAAAATTAATAAAACAAAGATCATGCATAAAAGTTTAGAACTTATAAAAAAAAAAAAAAAAATTGTACAACTACTAAAATTGCCCGGTAACAAAACTCCGAAAACTATCCTACAAAATACACACCCACTAAAATACCAATCCTTCTAGGTCACTGGAGAGGAATGAATTATCTGAAAATAAAATGTAAGAAAATAGTTAGTATGACATTAGATGATGGTTAGTAAAATAAGTATAGCACAAGACAAGAAAAGCATTAATTGTACATCTTAGCACAGTGGTTCTCTTCCCCTCAATGAATCACCGGCTAGGTACGTCCCCAGCACGAATTAATAAATTACGTTTTTGGTCTCTCTACAAAGCCAATCGGGCTAAAATTCAATACTTGACTTAGATAGTGGCATCTGACAGCACTCATTGCTCTGTAATATGTCGGGTGCACCTTGCGTTTGTGCAACAACACCCTTATCTCTTGTCGAGGGAGCTCAGGATCTGGCTAGTGCCCTAGTAAGGCTATGGCGGGCCGGGGACGATCACCGGTCGACCAACGTGTGGCGATCGATGGTCGCCCCAGCCTGTCACATCGTTTTTTTCTGCTCCCACGAGAAGCCGACAAACCGGCTGAACACTGGGTAGCCAGCCTCTGTCACCAGCTGCCGCAGATCCAGTCCCGCGAATCAACTCCACCCTGGCCTGATCATTCAGTGGGCAATGATTCAAGCTCCCATTCTCTCTTCCCTTCAACCGATTTCGCGGAAAATTATAGTTGACATCCTTTAGGGTTTTGAATTTAAATGTAAAATTTTGTGTCGATACATTCATTCTATCGGGAGTTATCGTGTTCACCGTTTTTATTTATTTTGGGAATCAGGAGGACGGAAAAATGAAATTCCGTTGATAACTGCGCATAGAATTTCTGACTAATTCCATAACTTGATAGAGCTGGGGAAGTAGAAGGATGAGAAACATTGTTTAAGTATAAATTCCAAAAAATAGCAACATTTCAAAAATACAAAATACTACCAATTTTTAGTACATGTGGTTATATTAAATTAGCCAATAATATCCCACCTTTCCAATGGTCGATTCAGGTTTTGGAGCTGAAAATCGTCCGTTATATGTTACTGATTCATCCAGTGAGCGTCTGCATTAGAGTGAAGGTACAAAACGTTTAGTGATTATTAAAAATAATTAATTACTATAATAAGTGGCTCCATTGTCGGCGAGGACATGCACAGATTGAGGTATTTGTAGCGATAATCGAGATGGTTCCTCGATCAATAGTTGTAGATATATTCTTGATATGTATCGGACCAATAACTTGAAATCAAGTCGTTAAGCGAAAGTCCTGAGCTTGTGCGATGTGAGACCCCGAAACCTCTACTCTACTTAACTAAACCTGGATAAGCAAATTTAGGACTCACACAGAACAGAAGGGCTCATGTCCACCAGAGTGACGAAAGAACGCGATAGGACCTCGTAGTTAAAACCCCGGCATAACAAAGTCACAAAAATAAACAATAACTTTAAAGCCAATGTCTTTATTTTTTTTAGTAAGAGGCGAACCGTCACCTAATATATTAATTTTTTTCTATCCACCGTCTGTTTAATAATGTTAGTTAGTTATTGTGACTCATGTCCGGGCTTTAACTACAAGGTCATATTGTCTACTACCAGAGCGCTCTTTCATCTACTATCTCTCTACTATCAAGAGCGCTCTGGTAGACACGCCGTCCTTCAGATGAAATGAAGAGAGCACGCCGCTATAGGTTTTTTCCACCTCCCAGATAAAGACCTAGGCCTCTGCCGCGTTTCGAACGTGCAATCTCGAATAGGCTAGCAAAATGATGTGAAGGAATTGTTTTTAATGATATGATGGAAATATTGACTAAATAAAAACATATCACTTCTAAAATTGTAAAATAATAAATAGATTCCATATTCAATATCTGACGCGCCATCCATTTTTCATTAAGTGTTACTTCAGTATGGTCTAGAACGACCTAACTGCTATCAAAACTTTTACGAGAAATAGTTCCTTTTATTCATGTGTATGATTCTTTTTCTAAACTTAGTTTTTGCGTAACGTCCAGAATGGATCGGGAAAACACGATCTAAAGTTTTCATAGAATTAGACAAATTAAAATATTTTTTCAAAATACTGCGAGCTGATACAATAGATATCAACTCACCGACAACAGAGCAGACAAGATTATTATTAATGGAAATACAAAAACTTGGTTAAACTATATTTTAATTAAAATCAAAACAAACAAATTTTGTTTGTTTTGATTTTAATTAAAATATAGTTTAATAATATAAAGTATTCAAATATTGTAAGGAGGTAGAACAAAAATCAAGAAGAAATATTTTTTCTCGATTCATTTCTCATCTCCATATGACTTCTTGGTCGGTTGAAATACTCAATTAAAATTGAAAATTGCCTGATACTATGATTTATAAGAGGATGTTAATGTAACTGAGGAGCTAATATTGGTAAACATTAGTTGGACTGGTCATGTTAGTGCGAAGCTAATTAAAAACCAGCAGTACAAAAATGTCAACATTCTTAGGTATTCCACATAAATTTAAAAAAATCACTTTAAGAGATTGAAAATGCGGCCTCTAAATTTCAAGAATCATTTCCATTAAATTAAAACTAACTAAATTAAGCTCTCTTTCCCACGCAACTTTTACATATAAATGTATCCATTCTCTTATAAAAACAATCTCTTCTTAATGTATTATTACATTTGAAAATTAAATATACAATTTGTTCCTACCTTTGTGGACTTCCGAAACTTCTTGATGCTTTGTCTGAAAATAAAAACATACATCATAAATATCAAGTAATTTCTTCCTTTTTTCTCCCCAAAATATTCCGACTTAAGTGTTGTTTGAAGCCTACACATGCCTATGAATGCATGGTGTTTACATGCATGTACAATGCGACCAATAAATAACAGTCAATCGATTGTTTTTGGCTACTAATACGATTATTTTTAAAACTTGCAGATAATGTATGCATATATTCCTTGGCTCCTAAGAAGGATCCCGGCTCATCGGAGGTCTGCCGGTATTTTGACCTCCCACCTCCCCTAGGCCTCCCTCCGACCGGCGTTGCTTCTCAACTTCCGGTTCATGGGGAAACTGAGATGGCCTATGCTCTTCGTAGAAGTATTTAATTTAATTAAAAATAAAGATTTTAGCAGCAAAAAAAAAAAAAAAAAAAAGATACGGCTATAGTTAAATATACATCATTAAGTTCCGTAAGACATGGTACATAGAGGGGGAAAAACTACTCCTGTAAATTAGAGGTGTCATTCTATCTATTGCAACTATGTCAAACAAGGGACCAAGAAACAGTGGTAGGTTGTAATGCCCACATTTTCCATGGTCTGTTAACGATTTGAGAAAACTCAGGCGGCAATTTCTTTGCTGACTAAGCTTGTGTAAAAAAAAAAAGTAAAAAAGTACAATCCAGCAAATTAAAAAAAAAATGATATTGAGAACCGAGAAAAATTTAGGCGCTCTTATCTTATTGTCACGTACCGAAGAACAAGACAAAAAAAAAAGAAAAAAAAAAGTATTTATTGCTAAATACGTTTTTGATTAAAAACAAAATTCAAAACAATTATTATAATATTTCTTTACGGCAATAAATGGATTTCAATGCTTTTCTAAATTTTTTTTTTTCATATATTTTATTTCCTATTTATTTTTACATTAGCTTCCTGAAAGACAGATTAATGCCGACAACGATTTTGTTGTTGCGGAAATGTAAAAAATACCAAAGTAAATTATATTATATATTTAATATATGTATATATTTTGCAAAATTTTAATTGAAAAACAGTTGAATAAAACAAAATCGTAAATAAATGTGTACAGGAAACGGTCAAAATAAAAGTAACAATGTTATACCTGACAATGATGTCATGTTGCGTTTGTCAAAAAATCCTTTGAAGACAACAAAATTATTCGTTTGTCGGATCATTTTGTCCAAACCATAATGTTTCCGGAGAAAACTCAAAAATTTATCCGACGGACGATCAATAGCCAATTTCTCAGGAGTAACTCGTTCTTCCTGAAAAGTATAAACAAAAAATTAATACAATTAGAAAGATAATTTAAATAATATATTAACAGTTAGTTATATATTAGCATTATACATTAGTAAACTTATCGCAATATGAGATGTTTGTTTTTGTGAATGCCCGGATTTTAACTGCGAGAGGGCGTTTGACTGCTCTGATGAGCCTGACTACTATGTGAATCCTAAATTTTGCAAGTTTAGTCACCAAGGGGAGGGGGTCTTTTATGATTAAATGACATTGCACAGGCCCAGAAATATCGCTTAACGACCCATTCAAAGGACAATCTCAAGATCCCGCGAGGTTCACCATACTAAGCAAGCATGATATCTCTATGCTATCAGCGCCCTCTCCCCCTCTCAGATCAAATCAATAGTGCCATAACTGCAAAAAAAATCAGCTTTTGGATAAACTACATCATGTAATATCGCAACCATACTCAGATTTTTTTTGACTTGTTTTAAATAGGACTAAATATGGAGTAAAAGAATAAGAAAAATTATTTTCTATTTATATTGCCAGAAGATACATTTCTAGCAATATGTTTCATTCTTTTTCTTATGCTCTCCACATCTCTTGCCAATATGAAATAATAGCCTATTAGAAAGATGTAATTAGTTGCCCTAAACTTTCTTTCACGTGCGAGCGATTAAAAGTTTCTTTTTTCTTTCACTAAAAACTGTGCATATTTCTTCTTATGCTCTTATTCAACACATCTTAAAATATTACAATTTAAATTTCAGTAATTATATATAATATATTATTATAGCATCAATTCTCCCATTTATTTGTTTGCCTTTTCAAAAAATAGGAATTACATAAGTTTCGGAAAGCACTCCCATTGTTCTTTAGGTTAACTATTCCTTCTGTCAATCAGAATCTTCCTTTTATAGAACATATTTATTGAGTTGACTTTTATATTTTTCTAGTTTTGACTAAGTGTTTAAATATCGAAGATGACTCATGTTCTGTAAAAGCATGATTCTGATTGAAAGAAGAAATACTTAATCTAAAGAACACATGAACTAAAGAACAGTGATGGTGGGAGTGCTTACTGGAAACGTTTGTAATTGCTATTTTTTGGCAAAATATAAATGGGGCAAGTGATGCTGTAATAATATATTTTATATGAATTAAGAATCTCCTTACAAAAACTCAAAAAGTAATTTCAGTATTTAAAAATTAAAATAAAATTAATGAGAAAGTGAAAACATTAAGATGCTTCCGATTTTTGAGTGGATTGAAAATTATTTTGCCTACCTTCAGCATATAATCAAATAACATTTTCCCACATCCTTTTCGCTGACGAGATTCGTGAACGTAAAAGTCCAAAACACAGAGTGACATTTCATTATAAATATCTCCAATCTCGTCAAAAACATACAGACTTTTCCTGCCCATTTTCAGCATTCCAACCACTGTTCCTTTGCCCCTAAAATCACCATTTGAAAATTATTATTATTTTAAGTTAACAAACACATAAAAAGCTTTCGAAATATATCAATAACATTGTATACATTTTAGTGTCCGAATATATATGCAGTCCGTATTTAGAATGTTGTATACAGAAGACAAATAAAGAGAGGATAAAACAAGGAAGCAGAAGGAATTCAAATAAGGCCTAGACAGCATTTCAGTATTAAAAGGCAGCGAAATATAACAGCAAGATTACGATTAAGGGAGATTGGTCAATTATTGTGACTTATGCCCGGGCTATAACTATTAACTATGAGGTCATATCGCCTGGTGGGGTTGAGCCCGACACTACAATGGAAGCCCTAAATTTGCCCATCCAGGTTTATTCACCTAAGATAGGAATCTTTAACGAGTATCTGACATCGTACAGGCGAAGGACGGCGTGCTCAACGTTGTTTCACCTTTCAGATAAAAAACCACAGGGTTTTGAGGATAACTCCCTAGTTGTTCTTCTGAAAACAAATGGAAAATTCTCAGGTCAGAAAGTGGTCATAGAAGTGTAGAATTGAGAAAAGATCTGACCAGGATCGTCAGAGGCCTCTATGCTGCATTCCATGAAGAAAGGAAAAAATTAACAAGTGAGGAAATAATCGTTCTATGAACAACTCTTCCACGCAGAACAAACTAACATGAAAGAACTTTGTGCAGGCTAGAAAACTCTGGTAAATTAACAGCTTTAAAAACAAAAAAAATTAATAATAAATTCTATGAACTCATGACATAGTAACATAACAGGGGTATAAATGCCATGCTCCAATCATTACTCATAGTAACTTCTGGTATGCAGGTATATTATAACAATTAGTCATATCAGGTGGGTATATGAATTATTAGTTATACTTATAAATAAGGAAAAAATTGATAATACAAGAGAGTTACTCACTCATTTCCATCTCTTTCTACAAGAAGATAAACAGTATGGTCAGAATTCCTGAGTCGCTCTGCGGTTGTGATAGGCTTCATCAATCCTTGAGCTTTAGCGGATGCATATCCAATTTCATCTAATATTATTGATATTGTATCGTAACAGCACCTATGTATGTCAAACAGTTTTATTAAAGTATTAACGAAACCAGAAATTAAAGGGGCTTTCCATATCGAATCAACTAAAACAATTTCAAGGTATTCTAAGGAAACCCTAAAAATAATTTTTATAAATTTTTCATGATTGTCATATAAAATTTCCTAGCCCTATCAAGTGACATCTAATAAAAGCCCAGTTCAAGAGCTTCGAAATCACTCCCCTCCCAGATCTATATCTTAATTAGGGGCTGGTAATAGACACTTTTTGAGCATTTCTCTACTCAAAAACAAAACATCGAAAATCTGAAGAAAAAAAATACGTTTTTACTAACTTGTACCTTATATATTTTAAGTTTCATACGAATCTGAGATAGTATGGTTGAGAAACTGAGACATTTTCACGCAAAACGCACCGACGTGCGGACACAAACGATAAAAAAATAACTAAAACAACTTGATAGAAAGGAAAGCCTTTTTTTTTTGTTAATTAGAGAATGATTTACATATTTCAGTGTTGAATGTACCACTTTACTACCTGAAATTCTATAACTCTATAGAGGATGTTGTAAGTAGTTATGGGAAAATACTTTCTCACTATTCAACAGTCTTTCATTCTCTGAGTTTAAGCCTAAAAACAATCCTTAAATTATTAAATAACGTTAATAAAATGTCACGCTTTCCCTTCTCTTGATACATTTGTCTGACTTGAGGTAAAGAAAGAAAATAATAAAATAAGTAAAGCATAACAGAGATTTTGCTTAAATTTATCTAAAGTAGACATTGACATTTGAATTGATTGATCACATAATTCAAATACTTAAAAAAGAAAGTAAAAAAAAATTTTTAGTTAATTTAAAAACAGTAATACCTTGATTTTCTCATATCACCTCTAAATGTTTCTGGAAGAAGAGAATGATTTATTTTCACAATATCACTTTGGATAAAACTAGTAATGTTGATGTTAAAATTCATATTTCACGTTATTTTTTTCTTTTTATATTATTTTTTTATTGAGACCAAAGAAGGGCAAACAAGAAATGAGGTGAAAAGAAGTGAAACCATGAATGCATGACCTTCAAAGCAGCATTAACCAGTTATCAGCTGTTCAAGACACGTCACATGCCAGCCATCAAAATTATCAGTTTTGGCTTGTAAACAGTAGTTAGTTGTAAAGTAGTAGGTCATAGGAGTCATTCATCTTTTCCACTGAGTTCTATTTAAAATTTTAAAGTGCAAACCTGTTTGACATGGATCCGAAGATCAAGAGTTATTATGACGTCGCTTTAAAACTGGTTAAAGAAGCTGGAATTGTAACTATTATTTTTATTTTTTTTCTGAATATAGTAATTAAATTATTAGCTGGTTTTATTTTATGTTTATTATTATTTTAGGTGGTCAGGAATAAACTATGGGCCAATAAGAGTTTTGTGACCAAAGGAAGCAATGTCGATTTTTTGACTGAAACCGATAAAGAAGTTGAACAATTTTTAATTAAAGGTTTACAATCTAATTTTTCCGATCACAAGTTGGTATTCATTTGTTTTGTTTACTCTCTTTACAGTTAGTCTTACAAGTATATAATTTTTTTATGGGGACGATGTGAACTCTATTCTTTCTACTATTTTGTAGATTTATTGGAGAAGAGGGTACATATGAGAAAAGTACCGGCTTAACTGAAGCCCCAACATGGATTATTGATCCCATTGATGGAACTATGAATTTCATTCACAAAAATCCCTTTGTGTCCATCTCAGTGGGTCTGTGCATTGACAAGAATCCAGTCATTGGAATTATACACGTTCCGGTTTTCGACTACATGTTTTCTGCAATCAAAGGGCATGGTGCCCATTTGAATGGGAAAAAAATTAATGTGTCAGATGTGAAAGGTATTCTTATGTTTTGGTATGAAATAGATACGATCTCATCACATATATTTTATTTGTTTCTTAGTTTTATCCCTTTCACTAAAACTACCGATTAAAAAAGAGTTAGTATTATGACTCATGCCCGGGTTTTAACTACAAGGTCATATCGCCTACTACCAGAGCGCTCTTTCGTCACTGGTGTACATGAGCCCGACTTTACTATGAGAGTTCTAAATTTTGCCTACCCTAAACTTTTATTTAGATGTAGATAAAAAAAGATATTTTAAAATTTGTTGCTATAAGTTTGTTTTACATTTTTGGGGAACTGTAATTTTGGTTCCTATTTCAAATCGGAGGGCATTTCTGTAGTTGTAAATTTGATAAAAAATCATTTTTGATAAGAACTAATTTTTCTATAGGATTCTTTGAAGACTCGATCTCGAATTTTTGCACGATTACTATAATTTTTACAATGTAGGTATAGTAAAATAACTACCCTGCCTCCTTACTTGTTCACCAGATGTATATAATAGGGTGCCCCTCCTCTATAGAAAGCTGGCTCTCCGCTTTTATGTTAATTCCCTTTTCCTCATAGTTATTTGTTTTTTTTTAATTATATTTGTTTAAATGTAGCTATCGTATTTATTTTTTTATATTTTGTAAACCTTATTAACCATATTTGAGTGGTCGTCCTTCACCTATGTAGATGTTTTGCGCCCACGTGGTGCTCCCACTGAGACAGCGTGACACATCTGATAAAGGCTATTTCAGAAAATTAAATTATATCTCAAAATCCTTTTTTGGCTTTAAACATTGTTGACATCAGATTGTGTAAACACCGACCACTATTACGATGTCAGAATAGTGTAGTAACATATAGAGGGATGATTCCTAAGTAAAGTAGCCTGCATTGGAGGATTTGAAATATCGTTAAACCCAGTCTGTCAGAACAACATGTGATATTTGAATCCATTTTTTATAGCTACTCAGTATTGTAGTTGTGATGGTTTTATTTTTGTTCACAGCGTTATCCCAGGCTCTGGTTATTTTTGAAGGAGGAAACGATCGAAAACAAGACAAGATGGAAGTGGTCAAAGAAAATTTTAGTATTATTTTTGATGTTGCTCATGGGTAAGCCATTTTTATTTTATTAAAATATATATTATATCTATATATATATAATTGGTTAGTTCTCATGACTCATGCCTGGGCTTTAACTACAAGATCATATTGCTTACTAACAAAGCGTTCTTTCTAAATGTGTTTTTTTTTTTAATCTCACCAATCAAATTAACCAGGTACTCACTATGATGATTCTTTGTGCAACAGTTTTAGTACTTTCCGCTTATAAATTGAAATTTTAAAAATTTAAAGTCCCGCAGTAAACTTGAAACATAGTATTCTTCTAGACTAGTGAAAACCTTTCTATAAAACCCATAGTTTTGTAAGAAATAATCATTTGTTTATAAGGAAAAATATACTTATTCCACATTTGTCAGCCTGAAATTACAAATAGTTATATCAAAAATATCTCATATCATTCATTCATACGTAAATCTATTTAAAAAAAGTATTTAACCAGTATTTTGAAATCTACTTGAAACTACGAAGTATATATATATATATTTCGCAGTTTCAAGTAGGTTTCAAAATACTGGTTAAATACTTTATTATTGGTTTCTTAAAATAAAAATTTGGGACTTCTCTCGGTGAGCATTGGTAGCGAAGTTTGTTTTTACAAAAAGCTGGTCTAAAAATACAACTGGGTTACCAAAGGAAAACTACTGAAGCCCACAACGTAAATATAAAAAGGGCGCCATTGACGACAAATCGTGTTCAGAATTCATAAATCTTACTAAGTAAATTCGTATCTGCGTATCTTATCATGTTTTGATACGAAGATACAAGTCAAGGTCTTCTTTTAGGCATCCATGTGTGTCACATTACTTTTTATTCTGACTCATGCCCGGGCTTTAACTACGAGATCATGAGCCCTACTTACAGTGGGAGTTTGACATCTTATAGGCTCGGGACTATCACTTAACGTCTGATCCGAAGGACGTCGTGCTCAACTTTTTTTTATCTCCCAGATGAAAAAACCTAAGGGCCTCGGCCAGGTTTCGAACCTGCGATCTTAGGCTCACTAGACTAGCACTCTACCTCTGAGCTACCGGCGCCCTCCAATATTATAGATGTGTTGAATGTTTTTTTAATTTATTCTTTTTGTTGCGTATCTCATTTATTTTTCTTTGATAATAAATTATAATATAGGTTACAATTTTACACTTTCAACAATAACTATTTATAATTTTAACAGGACAAACCTGAAATAAGTATTTTTTCCTAATGTAATTTTTCATGTCGGTAGTTATTGGGGTTTCTCAGTTGATTCTCACCTGTCATCCCCTTCCCTTTGATCGATTTGGCTGAAATACAATAGGTGTCATCGTTAGATTGTTCTGGTTCACATAAAAAAATCCGTGTCGATACATGTATTCTTTCGGGAGTTATCGTGTTCACAGACGAGACAGTAGTTTTTTTTTTTTCATATTTGAAATTTAGAGGTCGGAAAACATGAATTTCCTTTGAAAACTCCGCATCTAATTTTTGGTCGAAGGATGAATAACTTAGTCTTCCTAATATTAATTAACTAGCTAGCTACTTATGGGAACGTTTCGAACCTTCCGTTCGTCTTCAGAACAATCTCTATCCTGCCACAAATCAGTTAATATATCATAGTGAAAAAGTTTCTTAGACCTAAGAAGCATATTAGTTATAGAAGCAAAACATCTGAACAAAAACTTAGTGAGAAACTATGTTTTCCTAATAAACAAAGAAATAATTATTTCTTAAAAAACTTGTGTTGGAATTCCAGTTATTAAATTTAACATAAAAAATTCTATGAGAATCATCTAATTTTTTGTTGCAGGTTCCGGGCATATGGTTCAGCTGCTTTCAATATGGCCGCAGTTGCGATGGGCTCTGGTGATACTTATATGGAGTATGGACTGCATGTTTGGGACATGGCAGCAGGTTGTGTCATTGTGTCTGAAGCTGGAGGAGTTGTCGTCGATCCAACAGGTTTAAAAATTAACTTAAAATGGAATAATCTAAATTAATATTGTATAACACTTTTTACTTCTCCAGCTATATGAAGTATGGGGGAAGTTATATAATTTGTGGAAAATTGGATGCTGTGTTTTCATAGGTTGAATGATACCAAAAATGAAAATAAATTCTGTGTGGGTCTGTGAACACGATAACTTCCGATAGAATGAATGTATCGACACGAAATTTTATATGTGTATTATCCAGAACCCCATAAAGAAGACACCTATTGTTTTTCAGTAAATCGGCCTAAGAAAAGGGGGGAACAACTCAAAACTCTCAATAACTGCCGATGTAATGAATGTATCGGCATGAAATATTTTATATTTGAATTCAAGACAAAATAAGGACATAATGTTTCAAATTTCAGCGATATCGGCCGAAGAGAAGGGGCTCAATTTAAAAACCCTAATAACTGTCAAAATAATTAATTTATCCACAAAATTTAGTATGAGGATTTAAGAGCCCCTGTGTAAATGGCACCTTTCGTTGCCTGACACATACTAGCTGAGGTGCTGGCCGTGGCTTGGTACAGTATAAGAGACTCAGTATAGTTACTTGTATCCCAAGTATGGTTAAAATCAGTTCAGCGCTTTTTGACAAGTGACATTTTCTTCATAAGGAATTAACTCGGTATAAAAAAGTTTTAATTTATTTTTTAAATATTAAATTGCAATTTTCTTTGTTTACAGGTGAACCAATTGACATAATGAGCTGTCGAATGTTGTGTGCGTCATCTGCTGAACTTGCCAAAGAAATATCAGAAAAAATCAAACAATATTATCCCAAACGAGACGATGAATAATTTTATGTACAATTATAATATACTGGGTGAATGGTGTAGTCAGTGTGAAAATGTTTAAGGGGTGAGAGTACTACCCAAGACGAACAAAAAATGTCATATAAATCATGGTCCAATTCTTATTCGTTTCCAGGTTATTCGATTTATTAAAGTATTTTACCTAGAAGTTGATTTTTGTCAGCTACCCTCCACTCTAAACTTACTGTTGATAACATCGCAGAAAGCTCGTTGAATTTCATTTTAAAAGAAACAACTCTACACAAATATCTGAAACCTTCACATGAGCCACACAACATCTACTATTAGGATGAAGAAACAATTCTAAATTTTTGAAAATTTTTCAAAGCACAAATTCTCCATTAAATGTACACTCAGAACTCAAATTTCACAATATTTTCTCAAATCAATTAATTTTAAAACAATATTACTAACTGCCTTCATATCTCAAATGGTCAATTTACAGTCAACAACAGAGAGGGAAGCCAGGCAAATAAATTAAGAAAAACTCGAAATTACTCACACATTATATTACTTTATAATAATATGTAAAATATTCAACTAATACATGAAGTCAGAATAAAATGTATACTTAATTATAAGGTTTTGTATATTAAACTGTCCTCCACGGGGATATATATCATTGCTCTCTTCCTCAGCGAACCAACCCTAACCTTGAATGGTAATATTTCCCTTAACCTATGAATTCCTTCATCTATGCGTGTCCTCAATCGCTTTCATTTTCCACTTCCATCTTGTAGAATCCTGTTTAAAACCCCATAAAAACCCCAAACGAAAAAAAACCTTGGGGGTAAGATCTGAAGACCTCACTGGCCATGCGACAACTCGCCCCAATCTACTTGGATAAGAAGCATTGTGCCAATATTCACACATTGACTGAAAAGTGCAGTAGGGCTCGTATCATGTTGAAAAATGACATTTGTACTCGCAGGATCTGGAACACCTTGCAAAAAAAGCATGAAGTGAATCATTTTGTTGAAAATGGAGATACAATTACAAAATGATCTAACTAGGTTCTTTGAGAATGTTCCTGACTGTGAGAGCAATAATCTTTCAACATGATGGAGCCCCACTGCACTTTAAACGTGATGGAGCCCCACTGCACTTTTCAATCAATAAATAGAGCGAGAAGTTGCTGCAGGGCCACCGAGATAAACAACTCTATGCCCATGGTTTTATTCGTTTGGTTTTTCTGCAAACAGGATGTCTACAAGGCAGTGAAAAATGAAAACGACTGAGGGCACGCATATATGGAAGGTTTAAGGAAATATTATCATTCAACATTAGGGTTGATTCAATGAGAAGAGTGCCCGGAATCGTGGAAGGCCACATACAAAACCATTATAATCAACTATACATTATATTCTAAATGCATGTATTAGTTGAATTAATTGTACATATAATCAAAAAGTAAAAGAAAGTGTGGACAATTTCGACTTTACTTCATGTACCTGGCTCCCCTCACATAAGACCACGTTTTTCAAATTTAAATATAAACAGTAAATTGACCATTTGAGATAGATAATGGGGCATTTGGTAATATCATTTTAAAGCTTATTGATTGCAGTTTGTCAAGTTCTGAGGGTAAATTTAATGGTGAGATTGTGCCTTGAAACCTTTACATCAGTGTGACTCATGTAAAGGTTTCAGATATTTGAATAGAGTTGTTTTTAAATAGGAAATTCAACGAGCTTTCGGATCATGGTATCAAAAGTACGTTTATAGTGGAGGTTAGCTGAGCAAATGCGATTGGTTGACAAAAACCAACTTCTAGGTAAAACACTGTACATGCAATAACCAGGAAACGAGTGAGAATACAGTTTATAGAACTTTTTTTTGTTGTTTTGGGCTGTACTATTAGCTCTTTGAAATTGTCACACTAATTACCATTCGCCCTGTATAATATTTTCATTTAAAATGTGATTTCTAAAAATGTTATTGCGTAATTTACCAAAAGTAGTCAGTCGTCACTGTGATCCATTGTTATGTTTTAAAAGTAGAAAAAAAGAAATTGGTGAGTCAAAAGGGAACGACAGTAAAAAAAAAGTTGCGTATTCATAGAATCCATTTCTTGGCAACCTGGACTTTTTGTTTCAATTCTGGATTGGATCAAGAATCGATGGAGTGTGGCAAGCCATTAGTATTTTGTGGAAAAATGTGTATGTTGTCAGATAGCAAAAAAACACAGAAAAAAATGTGAATTAGAAAACACAGGGGTTTAGTTATTGTGAGTCATGCCCGGGCTTTAACTACAAAGTCATATCGCCTGTTACCGGAGCGCTCTTCTGTCGCCGAACTTCCAGGATTTTGTATTTTTTACTTTTACAATTTGCTTTTTGTAATTCTACGATCACGTGACTTTGACTGTCGGCCCCTTTCTCCTTAATTATTTCCCAAAAATGGAATATGAATTAACAAATGTGTTTTTATGTTACTTGAGACATTCTCGTATTGTTAACAAATATTTGTCATAAGGAATATCCTAGTCATGTTATAAATATCTTTAAAGATAAAAAAAAAAAGTAGAAAAATATGAAATATATTTAGAACAGATGTAATTTAGAGATATTACAGTTTGATTCATTTCTTTAATAAATACAATTCTTATCTTATGTTCATAATATAAACGAGTTTCGTTGAATTTAAATTTAGAACATAAGGATATAAGGTGTATAATTTTATGTTGCATTGGATGATTTTGTCTATATCCTGTCCACTACTGTCTCTGCAACATAAAACGCGACACCTTCCTTATTTTATGTTTAGCTTTATTTTTTAAATATATATTATTAATATTCCCAACCAACACCCAACATCTGCGGAAGGGGGAAAAAAAAAATGTCTGCCTTTCAATGTACTATCATTGTATAATATAAGTTGCGTTTTTGAAAAACTTGTTTTTTATATTATTTATTTAAGTTTTACTTTATTGGAGTTGAAAGGAACATTGGGAATTTCATAGATTTGTTAGCCTCCAGCTAAGGTATTCACATAAAATTTAAAAAAATAGTTTCTTCAGTTTATCCATTTTTGCAGACTAAACACATTTATTCGACGGCCACTGTCTTCGAGCATCTACCATAGGCTTATATAAGATTTTCTGGATGTCACAGGCCCAGTTTTAATTTGCACGATTCAAGAAGCACACAGATACATATGAGTCGTTGGGAGGCATCATACATCGTATTTTATTAAATAGAAAATAATTAACCTTCCGTAGCTTCAACGATGGAATTCATATATTATCTTGCACATTCAAAGTAATTACAAGTACCATTTGTGGAGGGGAATGTAGAGGAAGTTTTCTGATAGTTTCCGAGTGCGACAAATTTGTTGATGTTGGATTTCAAAACTTCCTTCACAACTTTGGGTTTCACATCAAAACCAACACTTCTTGTTCCGTGTCTGCCTGTCTCTCACATGCCTAATTTAAGAACCAGTACACGAATTTTTAAGGAACTGGTATTTTTAATTTATATTGAATTTTGCAAAATCGGATAATATTTAAGAGTACTTTAACCTGCAACAATTTTTTATAAGCTCATTTTTAATAAAAAGTGTTCATTTTATCAAAAAAGTTGTAATAACGAATTACAAATAATGGTAATAATCAACTAAACAATTAAATGTAGGCTTATGAGGAGGTTTTGTGCAGTTACATGGCAGAAGTATTTTTATTGAATATTCAAAGACTATTACGAAACATTAACGATGATTGGGTCCTCCAATAGTACTTCATAAGAAAAATAATTTCAGAGAAATATCCTGAAACATTTAGAAAAAATTGATTAGTAGTATTTATGTAGTTGACTTATAAAATTTAAGTATCAAATGTAGACATTCCAAATAGAGATTTATATTACCTTTAGGTTTTGAAATAGAATATAAACAGTGAAACAAGAGAAACCTTTTATCTGGTAAATAATTTCGATGTTATTTTAAGAAGAACTGGATTCTGCATTACTGAAAAACAAAAGGCAAATTCATATGTTAAGTTCCTGTTATCAAAAATAGTAGTGTTATTACCGTTGGAATCGTTGATCCATCTTTTTGCTGTGTTAGTCTTTTTAAACCAAATATTGTATTTTTCTACACGGCAACGATAAACTAATTGATGACTTCACTTAAACATTATTATTTTTTTTCCCCTAAATTTTGTATTTACAACTATATATATATATACACACACACACATATATATATATATATATATATATATATATATATATATATATATATATATATGCAATATATAACAAGCAAATGTGATACATGATAAAAAATGTCTTGGATGTTGAAAGAGAAATCATTCAATAATGACACTCCATTGTCGTGTTATTCTTAAACATTTGTTTAGTGAAAATAAGAGCTTTAACATGCGGTAACATAGATTAAATCATTTTAACAGTTATTGTAGCCAATATTATCAAACTATGAGATTATGTAAATATATTGTAGCTAGTCAATTAAAATTTAAAAGACCAACCATTTTTGTCTATTTGAAGTTTCTCGTTTTACTTGTCAAGTTCATATACAGTGTGTTCTTCTGTTTGTTAGTATTTAGAAGTTTAAGAGTAGTATACTGATTTCAAATATACTACACCAAATATTGTCAAGTTCATATACAGTGTGTTCTTCTGTTTGTTAGTATATAAAAGTTTAAGAGTAGTATACTGATTTCAAATACACCAAATATTGTGTAGTAAATAAAATGAATAAAACTGTTATAAACACTGCGATATGGTTTATTTGTACTATTATTCCTTAAAAATGGTAATGTTTTCAATTTATGGTTGGAAGCGATAAGATTTGGTACAAGAGAAGAAAAATAAAAAAATAATATTTGGCTATCCTGTCTATAAATTGTATTTCCTTCTTCTGGGCCTAACACAATACAAAAAAACATGGTTGGCATGAAGAAGAAAATGACATTTTTGAAATGTCCATTGACCAAATATTGTATTTTTATAGAAACTAGAATCTGAAGAGATTTGTATATTTTTGGAAACCGAAGAAATTTAAATATTTCTTAACTTGTGAACGGACGCAATTTTGCAATTAATATTACCTGTCACAGTCCTCCCCAAGGTAACTGTATTCATACAGTTTAAGGTACTTGTCACCTTTTGGAGTTACGGCTCTGAAACATGATTTATAAAGATTTCATTCAAAACTTACTCATTCAAATAGAAAATAAATAGAGCAGTGGCGTAGCCAGGGTTTTGATGGATCGTTTCTGGAACCACTTTCGGACAAGTTTGTTACTTTATAATACAAAACAAATAGTTTTCAGGTGAATAGTTCAGAGATCTCCCCTGTCTATAATCTAAATGAACCTGTCGAACACTTGGTCAGCAGCCTGCTCTGTCTACGAATCATTTCGGAAAGTTTATAACAGCTCCAGGCCACTTCAACGAACTGCTATAATCTACTATAAACCGAAAATACCCAGAAATTAAACAGTCTGTATTTATTCTGTTTCGACGTTTGAGGATAGATCTTGGGTTGTCTCCTAATTAAGAAGATAAGACCGCAGCTATATGTAGTAAGGGAATGTTATGTAATCGGTTAAAAATTCCATGTGGAGTTATCAAGGGAATTTAAAGTTGTCCGACCCCTAGATTCCAAATATAAAAGAAAAAATTCTATGTATCTTTGAACACGATAACTCCCGATAGAATAAATGTAACGACACGAAATCTTATATGTGAATCCAGAACCCTCTAACGACAACACGTATTGTTTTCAGAACAAATCGACCAAAAGGGAGGGAGAAGGCTTAACATACAAGCTCTAATAACTGCCGATAGAATGAATGTATATACACAATATTTTATATGTATGACCAAAACCCAATAAGAACAACGCCTATCGATTTTCAGTCAAATCGGCCAAAGAAGAGGGGGATTAGGGGAGAGGCTTAACTCAAAAATTCTAATAACTGCCATTGTAACAAATTTAGGAATCGACGACACAATATTTTATATATATATATATAAATTTTTTTTTTTTAATATTTAAATATTTTATTTTTGTAGAAAATACAATTTTACAGAAAGGTTCCTTCACCATTACCCTTATACAAATACAGTCAAAAATAATCAGTAAATTAAAAAAACAATGCTACTTTCTAAGAGAAAATTTTAAAAACTCTTAATGAAAAAGGAGAAAAAAAAAAAAAAATATATAAAATAACTGAATTGAAAGTAAGTTTATAAACTGTCGAAAAACAGAGAGTATAATTTTAAAATCGCGATCGGATATTTTTATGCTTCCCTCCCTGAGGTGTTCCTCTTTTTTTAGCCAATGCGTTTTGACTTGCGTCACACTTAAGTAAAAAGTTTTTACCAAGATTTATTATATAGTGGAGTAGGAGCTCGATATTTAGGTATTCGTGGATTTGTAGGATGGAGGTGTCCCTCGAGTAGCTTCCAACCAACCTAAGGCATTTGTTTTGGGCCACTTGAAGAGTTTGTATGTTGGTGTTGCTGGCAAGACCGGCCCACACTGGGCATGCGTTTGTAATGACTGGCCTCAACAGAAGCTTGTATTTTATATATGAATTGGGTGGGACAACACATATTAATTTTTAGCAGAATCGGTTGAAGGAAAGGGGGAGTTAGTTCAGGTTGTTGATTTTTGAAACTGAGAGCATTGATTGGTAACCGACCATACGAATAGAAAGGGATTCAGTGGAAAAAGTCAATGAACAAATTACATACATAGACATACACATATCCCTTATACAGCTGACAAAGCTCTTCCTAAGAATTAATTAGACTTCCCTCATGGAAGTTCATGGAAATACTAATTTAATTTTTTTCCATGAAGCCAGTTCGGATAGTTGACGTTCGGATAATCGACGCTCTACTATATATAGTAATTGTTTACACATGCCCGAACAATCGAACATGATAATAAAAGATGAATTTTGGCCTCCAAGACGAATTGAGGGATGGGTTTTTCCGTCGATTTATTGAAACATCATCTGGTAACAGCCCCGCTGGAACGGTGATTGAAAGAATTGAAAAAAAAAAACTAATACTTGCGACTTATTCACGAACTTTTGGATTGCGTTACGCATACTTTTAACAATTCCAGTATCAGTAGCCAGTTGCGAAAGGAGTTTTAGCAAATTGAAACACAAGAAAGACTCGATGCTCTTGCTGTTCTTGCAATAGAAAACGAACTGGCCAAGAACATAAATTTCAAGGATGTAATTGAAGAATTTGCTAATGCTAAAGCCCGAAAAATTCAATTGAATTTTTCCAAAAATTGATACAATTTGATGTTTTTCAATCATTTTTTCAGATATATTATGATAATATATGTTGTTTTTATATTTTTTTTATATATAGTATATATATTTTTTTTTTTCTTTTTTTATAATAAATTTAAACATTAAAACATTTTTTTATGAAGTTTTATTTTTTAATTATTGAAATTTTGTCTCCTTACAAGAGGGCGCAAGGTAGATTTTCGCCTAGGGCACTGATATATGTTGCGGCGGGGCTGTCTGGTAAGGTCTTGTCACATTATTTCAGGACACCCTGTGGGTTCCTCTAAACTAAATGCTCGCTACGCCTCCAAGTTGGAGTACAAATACCTTTTCTTGTTGTTACTTGAGGTGGACTTCATCATGAAGTCGTTGAACATACTTTTGATGTCGGCTGTCTCCCAGAGAACATCTTTGTCAAGATTAGCTTTTTTCACATCGTCCAATGTAACAGGTTTTATAGAATCACTACTAGACAAATCACTGTTACTCTCTGTAGGTGCATCTTTATCGTATACTTTCGTATTTTCTTTGTCATCGGTATTTTCCACACTTGTTTTCTTATTGATTGATTCCTCACTCGCAAAAGACTGTATACTGAAACACATTAGTATAAATAGTTATTATGACTCATGCTTGGGCTTTAACTACAAGGTCATATCGCCTACTACTAGAGCGCTCTTTCGTCACTCTGGTGGACATGAGCCCGACATTATTTTTATTCACCTAGGATAGGGGGTCTTTTTCGAGTATCTGACATCGTACAGGCTCAGGAACATCGCTTGACGTCTCTTCCGAAGGACGGCGTGCTTAAGTTTTTTTTTTATTCCCCAAATAAAATAAACTAAGGGCCTCGGCTGAGTTTTGAACCCGCGATCTTGAGCTCAGTAAGCAAACACGCACACCACTGAGCTACCAGCGCCCTCTTTAAGTTGTTATGAGGTGCTGGAACTAAAAATATTCGCTATGATTTACTATTTACCTTTTGCTCACATTAATGGTGGTCTCAGGGCATGTGTAACTTTTTGTTGGTTTGTCTTTCTCTCTGTTTCGCAAAAAAAAAAATAAATAAAAAAATATTACTGATAATTATTTAAGAAGAAAATATCAATAATTATTGTTGTTACTTCGGCTATCAGTTGCAACTCATTTGTAATTGTTCTTTCTCCCAATTTTTTGATAACGCGTTTTTTGTTATTTTTTTTATGCAAGTAATTGAAGAAGAAGTCAGGATATGAGAACGCTATGCAGTTTGCTCCCCCGAGTTAGCGAGCGAAACGAACAGGGATAAGATCTCTAATAGAATATAAAACAAAAACCAAACTTCAAGAGGCCTCTGACAATCTATTTCAGTTGCAACAAACAAAAATCTAACAGTCGCCATATTGAGTTGCAACTGACAGCAAGATAATTGAAATAAATTAAATATTTATATTTATTTAGGCTAATCGAAATAGATATTCCAAATAATACATTTAACTACCATTCAGTTGCGAAAAATGCTGATGTTATTTCTAATATTGTTTTTTTTTTTTTTTTTTTGCCTTATGTACGATGCATATTAGCCATGTCACTGTGTTATCTCGTTATTTACGACATCCATGGCCCCGGGAGGGAGCTCTATCTACGAAATAAAATCACTCCCGGACGGGATTCGAACCAGCAAACCATGGTGAGACCATGCGACCAAAGCCCTACGCTCTAGCCCGCACGGCCACCATGGCCCCCTCTGATATGGTATTTTCATTATTATATATATATTTTTTTTTACAAATAGATATTTACAACGTATAAATATGGTATAGTATAAATAATATATACAACGAGCAAATTTGCTAAAAGAGTAAAATAATGGCATAAAAGAGGGGAGAAATCACCCAGTGGTGACAGTCATTAGGTAGTGAGTTGCACACATTTATTTCACTGTCACTGCTGCTACTAAGGAGGTCTCTAGGCCATTGGCACTTAATGCGTCGTTGGGGGAATGAGGCAGAATGGATGGAACGGTCTAGAAGATTACTATGGCAACTCAGGGAAGAAAATAACTTTATGTACCTGGATTTAGCTACTTCGGTGAGCTATTTTGGCTATTGATCGAAGGATTTTGTGCTAGAATTTAAAATTTGTTAAATTAGGTACTTAACAGTACATGAATATTTGACTCTCTCCACTTTTTCACTTTGATGAGGGCTTGTTGACTTTCTAAGTAGTCTTGGTCCACCGTTTGTTTAGAATTATCTCGTCTCACTCTTCCTGGCCCTCTGAAATAATGTACAATTAAGAAGTATTAATAGTTTAAAGTAGTATTTATATAATACTTAGATAATATATTGGAATTAGCGTTAACTAATTAATGTTAGTTAGTTGTAATATTGGTCAGTTATGAAGCCACATCTTGTTTAAAGTACACAAACCAATTAATGTTAAAACATCTATCATGGTAAAGTTTTGAACGGAAGGGGGGGTTGTGGGGGGGCCTAAGTATAAATATAGAGCTAGCTCATTATCGGGTGGTCGCATTGTCACGAAGTTTCACATGTAGTAAAAAAAAAAGTGTGTGGCGACCCTAAGTTTTGAACGGGAGGGGGGGGGGGGGGGGTTGTAGGGGGGGGGGCTAAGTATAAATATAGTGCTGGCTCATTAACGGTTGGTCAGATTGTCACGAAATTTCACATGTAGTATTCCTGAAGGGCAAATAGAAAAATAGGCGGTGTGACGGCTCAAAATTTTGTACGGGAGGGGGGGTTGTGGGGGGGGGGGGGCTAAGTATAAATATAGTGGTAGCTCATTAACGGATGATCGGAATGTCATGGAATTTCACATGTAGTATTCTTAAAAGACAAAAACAAAAAAAGGATATGTGACGTCTCAAAATTGTCAACGGGGGGGGGGGGGGGGGGGGGGGGGGGGTATGTGAGGGCAAGCATATACCTAAATAGTAGTTTCAAAAGCAATATTTAAAAATTGGCTGTGACCCTTTTGGACGGGAGGGGCGAGGGTGCATTAATGCTGAATGAATCTCACATGGAGCTTTCTTAAAGATGGGATATAGCTCTAATTTTAATACGGTGGTTTTCCTAAGCATGTATTACCTAGGAGGTCCACCGTTGCACTGTAAATAATAGCTATCACCAGCGTTCTTAAGCACAAAATACCTAGGACAGCCGCTGTTGCAAGGCACATACTAGCTGCGATGCCCAGCATTCCTAACTACATACTATCTGTGTTGCCCAGCGTTCCTAAGAACTTAATACCTGGTTGCAGGGAGTTGCAAGGCGCATACTATCTAAGGTGCCCAGCGTTCTTAAATAGTTCCTAGCTGTGGTTCTTAGTGGTCAAAAGAAAAAAAAAAAAAAAAATCCGGTCCAATAGCTTTTGACAGAACGACGTCGGTCGGGTCAGCTAGTGTGAAATAAAAATAACTTTTAACTTGCGTAATCTATGAAAAATATTACTAATTCTAAAATAGTACCTATTCCAGGGTGGCTGGCAAATGGAGTTGAGTGTAATATGGCTGTCAGAAGTTGAGATAGTCTTGGGAGATTCGGAGTTGACATTAAGCCATCCATGCTGTCAACAAAGGTAAGCCATTCGTTAAGTCAACATCTCCAGAAGAAGTTGAGGATAGATAAGAATGTTCATTTGACAACAGAATACAAAAAACAACCTTACTACTAATAGCAAAAAACATTTGAAAACAATGGCTATTTGATCGCCTATCAGGTTTTGCAGACCTTATAAAGATTTATATTTAACAAAAAAGCTGTAATATAATGAACTACCAAAGAATCTCAACAGGGTTAATTCCCAAAGCATAATACAATAATAGAATAAAGTAATAAAATAGATAAATTAAAAAACCTGACTATGAATGCAGTTAAAAAAGGAAAATTTATAATAGCATGTGATGTACAAAGACCGTTGGTAGGGATCTATCGATACAAGTAAACAGTGCCGGATTAGCCACGTAGCAAGAGTAGCAAATGCTACGGGCCCCGCGCTCCAACGCCTGTCTGACCGTAAAAAAATATCAATTTAGCTAGGAGCGTAAAAATATTTTGCATGCCTTAAGGGCGAAGCGCTTAGGCTATGCTTTACTCCCACCTGAAAATCTAAAACTCGATTTCGTCACGTTAAATCTTATCTGAAATTAATCATTTACATTTATATGGTATAAAAATATATCTATTAGATAGGAAATTAATTAATTAACAGATTTGATACATTTTTAAGTCTATCAATTAACACGTTCATGTAAAAATAAGTATTTTGCTAACTTTCTAACGTTAATGTCCTAATGTTTATGGTGTTGCAAACACTACAACTCCCGATAAATACATTTTTTTTAGCTTATTTTTTTTTATTATTATTTTTTCGTAATTCTCTTGAGCAGATCCCTTTTGAAAATTGAGATTAATTCTTTTTCGGTTTAATTATAATCGATATATTTAGACTAGCATGACCGGCTGTGAAGTATATCAGCAACAGACTTCAAGTCGAAGCAAGCGAAATACAAAGTACGACCATTTCAGCGGCTCTACTACACTCAACGACTTTGTTGAAAATCAAACACCTGGACAACGTTTTGAAATTCAGGTGTTTATTGTAATTATTGATAACGTACAGTCTGCTTTAACTAAACGTGAAAGCATATCATAAAATTACTAGTGTTTTTGGAGTATTTCGACAGCTAAAATCTCTTACAACAGAAGAGATTTTGGAAAAAACCTCAAGTATGGTCAGTGCTTACGCAGATGATTTGGAGAAGAGCCTAGGCGACGAATTAGTGCAGTTCGCTGAGCTACTGAAAACAGATGTGGCTACTGTTATTGACAGCAAGAAACAGGAGCCTCTGGAACTGCAATTTTATAAACTTTTATTAAATAATAATTCTTTAGAATCGTGGCGAACGTTCTTTTTCAACATTAAAACGTATTAAAAATGAGTTAAGGAACACGATGGGCCAAGAACGTCTTAATCATCTCACTTTGATGAATATAGAGCATGATTTGCTTAAAGAAGTCGATATTGAAAGTGTTATCTCTAAATTTGCCCATATTAAATCCAGAAAAGTTTATTTGTAACAGTTTTGTTTTATTTAATACCCTAAACCTAAAGCAAACCAAGGGCCTCTTGACAGAATTAGCTACAGGCCCCTCGATGGCTTAATCCGGCACTGCAAGTAAATACAAGTAATGTATCAATAATTTGTGGTATCGATTAAACAGTTCAGTGTAACACAAGCTTAAACTGGTGAAAAAACCATGGGAACGAAGATTTAGGTAGAGTCGGGCTCATGTTCACCAGAGTGACGAAAGAGCGCTCTGGAAGTAGGCGATATGACCTCTTAGACAAAAGCATGGGTATGAATCACAATAACTAACAAGTTTAACCTTGGGTTTGTTCAAACATTATGAAGAAAGTTTTCAAAAAATGTGGATGGGCGCCTGTCTTTATGGCGTCTATATTATAACAAGGTCACCCGTCCATTGTTTTTTCAAATTTCATTTATGGCTCATTAGACAACACATGCTATTATAGACTTTTCACTTTTTTTTTTGTTATATTCGGTTTTTATTCATAGTTGAGTTTTTGTTTATTTTTAATTTATTTATTTATTTTATTTTAAAAACTAAAACCTATACAATACAAATATTTTTCGTCTTTGAAAATATGGCGCTATTTCGTTTTCTTACGGAATGTCACATAGCCTTAATAATTATGTTTAACTGTGTATAACAATTATAAAATTTAACCCAGAGATGAGAAAGATCTCCTTTAAGGCCAGGTCATCCTCATAAACCTAACCAATCATTCCTGATGGCCGTTTAACAAACCCATAAGTTCCTAGAAGTTCAGCATGGAGCCTTAATTTAAAGAAGACAACAAATGAAAACCTGTTTGAGTTGTATACTTATGTATTGTATATATTTATTCTTAATGTCACTATTAAAATAATTATTTTAAATTAGAACTTCCTCTTTAAACACTTTATTCACCAGATCAACGATATTTGTAAAACAATGGACACTTTTTGTGGGTTCAACAATCTTTGAAAAGTTTGTTTCAGTATACAAGAAGAGACGAAATTCACCCAGATCATATATTAAGGAAAATATATGTATATAAATATTTTAATTTAGTAAAACCAGTTATACAGTTGAGAAATTTCCCGCGTGTTATAGAAATAAAGTAAAGGAAATTATATCATTATTAAAAACGCGAAAAGTCGAAACATTACAATTGGCATCCCTTGTGGGGATAACTACTAAGATTATTAATAATGTAAAGTATTAACAGGAATACCTTAGCCTTCTCTTCAGTTAGGTTACTGTTAAGGATCTGAGCTATGGAGGTGATGATAGAAGAGCTGACGTGGGGGTTCCTCCTCACATCCACCACGGCCAGCTCTGTGTTTATCTCGACCAGTTTCAGTGCTATAGAACCTCCCACCTCCGAAAGGCCGCAGTTCTGCAGATCTAGTGCTAAAACAATAACTATTTTAGTGTATCTATTGAAAAAATTGAATAAATTATGTTGTTGCTAGGAGGAATTTGAAAGGGGTATAGACTGAAATGAGGCCAAGAACGAAGGTAACAGAAGAGAGAAGGTGAGCTTAGCCAGGCTTAGACTGGAGCACACCAGGTTTATCCAAGGACATCTGACAACAGAAGGTATTTAAAAGTAAGAGCATAAAAGAAATTGTGTTTTCGCCCCCTCGTTTCTCTTATGTTTTCACGTACGCCTCCACTTAGGTTCTCTATCTGGGAGGTGAAAAACCTTGAGCATGTCGTCCATTGGATGGGACATTAAACTATGGCTCCAAACCTGTACGATTTCAGGTACTCGTTAAAAACACCTACTCTAGATAACTAAACCTGGTTGACAAAATTTAGGACTCCCATAGTAGAGTTGGGCTCATGTCGCCCAGAGCGACGAAAGAACTCTCTGGTAGCAGGCGATATGACCTCGTAGTTAAAGCCCGGGCCTGAGTCGCAAAAATTAACCCCTTCACTAGCGTTGCCTAAATGCTCGAACGGTATATTGTCGAACTCATCCCACCTGAAGTAGCTCTCACCCCATGTACACGGGGAATCAAATACGTTTTGGTATGAATGCAATGGATCAACCAATTAAATGTAATTTGGAGTTAAACCTATTTTTCTTAGATGCTGCAACAGTTCACCTATGAACAGTTTATTTATCTCTTATATCTCAATTCGTTCCCTTATATCTCTCTTCGTGTTTTTTGTGATTAGTGATTTCTTATATGCACAAACCATTCTCAATATTTAGTACAGTCCACTCCACCCTAACAGAAGGGAACCCCCGTACTGTCCCAAGTGCCAGGGACCCCTGCTCAAAAATTCCATGGTAAAATCACTAAAACCGAACAACCTGAAGAGACCCAATTTTTAATAAATTCATAATTACTTTGGAAAGAAGTAGATTATAAAGAGTGTTTTCTTTAATTTGAGGGATAACATGTTCTTATACGTTCATTATAAGCTGAGATATGTCCCTCGGAATAGTAGAGACACACTTTTAGGTTTGGAACAGTCGAGTCTGCGGACGAGCCTTTCAATTCAAACGAAGCTCCTTCAACCGAATCGGCTTGGCTTTGGATCAGATGTAACTACCGAGTCGGCCAGGATCTGCCTTTTCGCCATGATTGTGCACGACTAATTTGTTATATTATTTACTTTATTGCCCTAATTTCCTCTCAACATCTCTTTCGCACCACTTTATCGCAATACTCTCTTGGAGACATATTCGCCCAACATAATTAGCCTTGCGCCTATTTTCGTTATCAACAGTTCTCAATCAACTTTCTGCTCTATTTCTATAATTTAGAGGAGACATAATTATTATTAATCAATCAATTAATAAGGTAAATTCATCGATACTACTTCACTTTAATTAAGTATGTTAATTTATGTAATTATTTAACTAATTAATTTAAGTTGATTATTCTGTGAATGTTTGAACCCAAGTCCCCTGTAGAGACTCCTAAACCTTTAACCTCACAATGTTAAAAATGTTACAAAATCTAATCCTTGCAATTTAATTTATAATAATTCATTCCTAACACGTTTGGTGATCCAGGATTTAATTATATTAAGTGGAATTGCATTAATAAAAATGCTAACCTTTTAACAATAGTAAATATATAATATTTAGTTATATTGTTTGTTTTCGATATTATCTGATTATAGGTATGTGAATATGCTGGGTGAAAAAAAAAAAAAAATTATTCTTTAGTTATTACCCTTCATTCTTGCCTTCTTCTCCAGAAAACACACACTCGGGCTCAAAAAATAATATAAATCACTTCATAATCTATAATCTTTTCCTTCAGTATAATGCCAACCTTTAAGCCAGAAGTCATCAAAGAGTACATCCGCCAGGTGCTGCATGCCTAAATCTTCTATATCCGGGTTATCGTTCAATGTAACTCTCCTTAGACCTTGGATTTCTTCATGGTCCACCTCACGATATCGTAAACTTCGTTTCCAGGCTTCACCAAATCTTGCAATCTCTTGTGACTATAAAATACACGACGAAAAGATTATGTTAATCTACTGTATTTACCAAAATAAGTCATTCTATTGTAAGGCTCACCTTGAGAAGGTCGGATATGTACTTGGCTCCAGTGTAGGTGATACTACAGAAAGAGAGGTCCAGGGATATGAGAGTGGTGACGTTGCGAAGTGCACGGGACAGTGCCAGACAACCTTCATCACCAATCCAGCAGTATTGTAGAGCCAAATGTTGTAAGGACTGCGTCTTCGACAAACCCTTAAAGTAGATTTCATCTATATATAGGCTCAAAACTTGTTTTATATATATTTGCATAAGTTATGCAAAATAATCCTAATGTTAATTGTAGGGTTCAGTTGTAATTTACCAAAGATCGGGAGTTAGGCTTAAAAAAAAATCGGGAAAAACGACTATAGGTCGGAATATGATATAAACTACAAAACAATGCTTTAAAGCGCTTTAATGTAGCTTTCTTAGGCATATAAGGTAAGCCATCTAATATCAAGGGTATACAGTCCTAAGAATATTTGTCTATGTTTCCAACCTTCATAATGACCTGGAAATTCCTTTTGTTATTGACCTCATCAAGTCCCACTTCCAGATAATCCCCCCGAAGTCTGAGGCGACGCTGGCCGAAAGACTTGCTACTATAATTTAGCAAAAATATTTAGGAAGTGCCCGTAGTCGTCAGCTTCTCTCATCATCAATTCCATCCTCGAAACCAATTAAATCTTTGAAAAAAAAAAAATAATAATAATCACTTTAATCTATGTCCGAATACATTTTTGCCCTTTGTGTCGATGTAGTGGAAATACTAATAAATAAAATTGAAAAGACGATAAATAAAGCAATTTTTTATTGAACACATATCTTTTTAATTGTATTTATTAGTATTTCCACTATATCGACACAAAACGCAAAAATATATTCAGATATTGATAATTCTAGGCGGGCCGAAAATATGTCTAAGTTCAACAAAGTGAGTTTTAAGTTTGGAAAGGCGAATATGTATGTGGAATTAGACAATATTATATGTTTTATTTATCATCTTTTTAATTGTACTTAAATATATGCCCTACAATCTTTAAGTAACACAAAATAGCCCCTTCTACAACTGGATGGAATATTTTCGCAAAAATGACCTTGGAGTGAAGAAGTAAACATGTGACCCGCTCACGCCATCTATTAGAGTTCCGTATAACATAATAATATTTAAGAACATTCAAAAGTGTTCACTACGGAGAATTGGTTCAGCTTATTTCTTTAATAGGTAATATAAATAATAACGAACCTCAGACAATATGATGATGGGGCTTCCACTTAGAGGTATCTTCTGCATGTGGATACAGGTGAGACTCCTCGACATCTGAAGACACTGGTTCAGACTTTCTGATATTTTGTTTATTATATATCTGGTGAATAGAACTGATCCCTTCTCTATACTCCTTGCTTTCTTCGCTGTGTTTACATGCTCCTGGACAACTGTAACCACAAAATATTATTAGAAAATATATACATACATACAGATAAGTAGAGTTAAAAGTTAAAAGCCTATTTTGTACCACTTACAAACAAATATAGATTTCAACAGTTCTCAACAATATTTATATCTCTTAATCTACCATGGCAGATCATAAAAGTTGTCAGTAAATCACCGGCTATGTACTTCCCTGCTCTCCCTCCAAAGACAATCGATCGTTTGGGCTAAAACTCAATATTTGACATAGTGGCTTCTGAATCTGTTATGACGTCACTATAACTTGTAACGTGCATGTAACCTTCTCCTTGAATCATGTTTTACTTTCCAGTTGTTCCATCTTGTGATTCCATTAGTGTTGTATTCTTATTACGGCTGATATCAAATACAGACGATATTGAGACCAAATGCGTGTTTTATCATACCTTCTTATTTTTAAATATTACACACTTTAGAATCCTTGGTGGGGCCTTTATGAAGATTAAGGAAATATTGCCATAAAATATACTTGCCTTGGCCGTAGTCTTAAAGCTGAGAGGGCGGGGGGGGGGGGGGGGGGTGAGAGCTCTGCACCCCACGAAGAGACGAATGATTTGATGATCAGTGGAAATATTTTGTGGCAATAATGAAAGTAAAATAATATGAAAAAATAATTAATAAGAGAAAAAACGTTGAGAATAACATGAGAAAAGAATGAGAAGTACAAAAAAATGAAAAGGTCCGGCTAGGCGGAGGGCATTATTATTACAAAAAATGAGAAACCTCCGTCTGGGCGGAGGGCATAATTATTACTGGTGCAGTCGGGCGCTGCAAGGGATTAAAAACTGATATGAGAGGTGGGGGGACGGCGTAGGAACGTTAAATGCACAAACATCCTTATACTAAATTTCAAGTCGATATAATTATTGAGATTTTTAAGTTGAGCCCCCCTCCCCTTCGGCTGATTTCCCTAAAAATTAATAAGTGTCGCCCTTAGCGGGCTTTGAATTTACATATAAAATTAAATTTCGTGTCAATACATTCATTACAACGGCAGTCATTATTAACTAATTTGGCTGAAAATCATTAGGCATCGTCCTTAGAGGGTTTTAGATGCAAACATAAAATTTATTCTATTGAGAGTTATCGTGGTCACAGAAATTTTGTATTCATTTTTGGAATCCAAGAGGTCGAAAAATTTGAAATTTCGTTAAACCTTCATATCGAATTTCTGAACGATAACATAACTTCCCCTAAACTTTGTATAGCGGGTAATTTAAAAACAAATATGTATATATATTGGGACATTCCCAACAGTTTTGCCACTGACCGATTCCACCAACTAGACTTTCTTCTCATAGCTTATCCATTATGCTTGAGTTCATATAAGAAATGTTTAAAAAACCACTCATGACACTAATATAAAAATGACTTCTTCTTAAAAATTTTTAAGGTAGTAATTAAAGAAATAAAAATCCGTGAAAGGAAAAGTGGAAAAACTGTTAAGTATGTCCCTTTCTACTTTTATTGTACTTACCATTTCCTCTTTTTCTGCTTCTTATAGCAATAAAATGCAAACACTTATCCTCGCTGATAGCTTTCAACAGAGCAATCAAATCCATAAACTTTATATTATCCCCATGAAAATCAATAAAAACATCTGACAAACGAATTTTAACTCTACTCAAAGGTTGAATGTTCAACGACTTACAAACAGCTTTGTAATTTGTGAGAAATGAATGAGGATCTTTACAGTCATTTCTAGTTTTTATACTACTTTCTGAGATAACTTTTGTCGGTTTCTGAAACATCATTTCCTCCAAATAGTCGTCTATTGATGACTTCTGCGACTTCATAGAACGGGCGTAGACATTTTGTCCTACAGATGAACACGCGGTTCCAACTCTTTTTAACACCATCGCAGAATGAGAAGTGACAGCTCTTTTTGTTATCTTAGGCTTATTGCTGTAAATAGTGCTACACATTTTTCTTGCTTTAAATTAATTCCCTAAGTTTATCAGACTAATTCACAGTGTTACATGTGTTTCTATTTTACGTTGAACACACTATATTCAGAGACACTGAATGCACTCTCTTAGAACCATATTTATTTTAAAACTAATGTTTTTGCCTGTATGTTTTGAAAACATAATCAATCATTATGTTGAGTTACTAGGCACTCTATGGTTCGTCAGCTGGGAAAAGTATATAGGTAAGTTTGTATATAATTTACAGTATGGGGAATAAATAAGACTGTTATTTGGGCTTAACCTCCCTATGTTCTCTAGCAAGGTGGACAGTCTGTATAATAATAATAATCAATTTATCATTCAATATCATAAGAATTATTGATTTTTTGAAGATGTTTTTTACAATATATGGGGAATAAATAAGACTGTTATTTGGGCTTAACCTCCCTATGTTCTCTAGCAAGGTGGACAGTCTGTATAATAATAATAATCAATTTATCATTCAATATCATAAGAATTATTGATTTTTTGAAGATGTTTTTTACAATATATTGGAGGGCGCCGGTAGCTCAGTGGTATGCGTGCTTGACTTCTGAGCTCAAGGTCGTGGGTTCGTAGCCCGGCCGAGGCCCTTAGTTTATTTTATCTGGGAGGTAAAATAAACTTAAGCACGCCGTCCTTCGGATGGGACGTTAAGCGATAGTCCCGAGCCTGTACGATGTCAGGTACTCGTTAAAGACCCCTACCCTAGATTAATAAAAATTTAGGGTAGGCAAAATTTAGGACTCCCACAGTAAAGTCGGGCTCATGTCCACCAGAGTGACGAAAGAGCGCTCTGGTAGTAGGCGATATGACCTCGTAGTTAAAGCCCGGGCATGAGTCATAAAACCTAACCTAACCTACAATATATTGTTGAGGGCGCTTATTTAAATTTTTTGAATAGCAGTTGGTTGATGCAACAGCCGGAGAAAAAAATTAAGAAATTTTTTTGGTTATGATCAGTACTGGAACTTTATAAGTTTTAATAATTCTATACACCAATCCCTCGAATAATTTGCTAACTATATGTAGAGGTTATTCACGTTTACTATTTGTTATTAAACTGTTGTTTGTCTAATTCGTTTTAATAATTATTAACCCTCTAATGGTAAGGTGATCTAGGCGAGAACAAACGGTAAGGTGGGTGTATTGGACCCCAATCGGAATTTTCGCTCATTTTCAGCTTGAATTAAATTTTTTTAAATATTTTGAAGTTAAAAAAACAACAACGAATAACTCAAAAATTATTTATTAAACAATAATTATTCAGGTAGGTAATAATTATTCAGTCTTACAACAAAAAAATAAATAAAGAATGAAAGTAAACCTATTAGAGGTCAGATATGCATCACATCTGTCGGATCTATAGACCACTGTTGTCAAGTGTAATTTTGTACACATCTTTCAATTTCCTCATTTCTATGCTGAACTACTTTCTGCACAAATTCATCATTTATAAATAGCCGAACAAGTTTCTCTTCATTGGTGAGTCCACAGATTAGGATCTGGCAAATGGCTGATTATATGTCTTTGAGGGACTTTAGCATACTTCAAAATCAGCGGTGTATCTGTAAAAATTCTTCATCTTCGCCTACTACGAAAGTTCTTTCGATGTCGGCACAATCAGAGTTAGGTGGGCATTCTCATTCTCGGAAGCAACTTCGTGAAGGTGATCATCCAGCTCTTCGCCGGATTCTGCCTGCTGACGCAACAATTCTTTAAGAATTTCTTCAGCCTTCCAAATTAAATCCTCAGACGCCATGATAAAATATCTGAAAATATTTTATACGAATTATTTATGAAACGCTAACGGTAAATTAGGGTCGCTTAGACTCCATTCAGCATTACATTCGTCAAAATAGCAAAAAAATCACCAAAAACATTCTAAAAATATTTAACTTAAAAGGTAAGGTGGGGTCCCAAGGGACTCCAAATAAAAGTTGACTTATAACTATAAATAAGTGCAGTTCACTCACCTCTGTCATGTGAACTCGACGTCCGCTAGAAGAAGACTGAGTGAGAGGTTACCTGACGTCACATGGCCTTAAGTCCGAGTGGTGAGGAGCAACTGAGAAAATACAGCGCTTGGGGTCCATTAGACCCCGACCTTACCGTTTGAGGGTTAATTAGTTCCAAATGGTAACAACCACGTGAAATTAATAACAAAAAAATAGGTTTAATAAATAAAGTAATTTTTTACTTTGACTGCTAAATGTTATTATTTATATTCCCAGACCCGCAAAACATTTTTGTTTTGGTTACATTCCAGGATACTTAACAGAAAAATAATTAAGAAAAGCTGACATCAACTTACAAGCTATTAATTAATAGTATTTTGTCCTAATTATTATTATAATAATTACCTTCCATATATGTGCTTACGGTATTCAATTAAAACAAGACAAAATATCTGAAATATATCCTGTTATTTAGTTGCCCAATATGAGGGCAACAAAAAAAGCTGCATAATATAACTTAAGTTATAATTGTTATTACTAAGAAGGTATCTATCGTTTTTTTACAATTATAGCTTTGTGAAGTTGAAATATAAGAAATGAATGATTTGGAATATTTTGAAATGCTTTGCGGCAGTCTTGTCTGTCTTGAAGATACATTATTCAAGAGAGCTTTGCAGACATCAATGTAAGTTTTATTTTGCTCACGAATTATATGCCCAAATTATTGCGGATAATAGGCCTTACCTTGATTTAGTGGCAGGAATCTAACCGAAAAAAGAAAATACAACTGGATAAATATTTTTGATTTGAAGTTGGGAGGCGTTCTTTTTTATGACGGCGTGACAACTGAACTTCTTTGACTTTGAAACTTCTTTTGACAATGTTGTATATTTCATAGGTTTTTTCATCTGGAAACTTCAAAGGGACATGCTGTCCTACGGGTGAAAGATGGTCCCTAGCCTGTAACTAAAATTGGGTAGACAAAATTTAGGTCTCTCATAGAAGAGTTGGGTTTATGTCCATCAAAAGACTTTAAAACCCGGGCATGAGTCATTAACTGCCTCAGTTATAGTCTGTAGATAAACCTGATGATGGAGTCATGCCAAAACTGGTAGTTAAAATGTATTTCTGTGAAATAGACAACATATCCAAAATAAGTTTGTTTTATTTATTACTGATTTGCTGCTGCTACACCTACAATGGTTTTTTTTAAGCCTTTGGTTTCCAAACTGTCATTAGATTTTGAAAATCAATACGCATATTAATCTATATTGAAAAAATAAGAAGGACTTTTTCATCTCAAATCAGGCCGGAAGTTAGTTACTGTTTATAATATTTTATTTACCTAGGATAGGGGTCTTTAACGAGTACCTGACATCGTACAGGCTCGGGACCATCGCTTAACGTCACATCCAAAAAACGGCGTTCTCAAAATTTTTTCACCTCCCAGATAAAAAATCGAAGGTTCGGGTGTCCGAGCTCTCGATCTTGAGTTGAAGAAGCAAGTACGCTACCGGCGCCCTCCCGGTAGTGGTTGGATCACGGATTAAAAATGAAATGACTCGGTTTAATTGTATTTTGTGCACAAACGACGCTTCACTGGGACTACTGCAATTTGCAGTATAAAGACAGTACCTACTTACTACGAGACATTTATTCGACAAAATATTAATTTAAAAAAAACAATTTCAAACAAAAATGTGATTACATTTGTCTAGTTTGTTATCATCTAGGTATATAAAGGGGTAATAATCCCATAAAAATTGGAGAATCTATTTTATTTTATTTTCCATTTGAAAATGGAAATACAGTAGAGCGTTGATTATCCGGACTAATGTTGTGTGGAGTGGTTCGGATAATCAAAAATTCGGATAATCAAAATTTTTCAGCCACACAGAACTTGCGATGAATGAAGAGTCACCACCAAGCTTCATGTTTAATTCTACTGCTTTTTCACACAAAATGCGCTGCCCAGAAGCCCGTTTTTGCAAAAACCAAGTGAATGCAGCATCTTCCAACAATTTGGATTTCGGTTTTTTTTATAGTTTTACGATTTTACGATATGCCCTGCTCATTGTCAAGATTAGGTGCATACCTAGTGATTGAATCAGAATTATTTTTTATTCCCGTTATCATTGATTTACCAACCCGTTTCACGTTTCTTCAGCAGCATAATAATTTCCATTTTCTATTTTAATGAAAGCACTACTCGTTTCCTTTTTGTCGACATGTTGTAAGTTTTACTTACTCATTAACTAATTCAATGTACATCTCACAACGAATGATTTGAAACTGAGAGCATTGACTGTTAACCGACCATACGAATGGAAAGGGATTCAGTGGAAAAATCCAATGAACAAATCACATACATAGACATACACATATCCCTTATACAGCTAACAAAGCTCTTTCTAAGAATTAATTAGGCTTCCCTCATGGAAGTTCATGGAAAAACTAATTTGATTTTTTTTTTTCCTGTCTGTGAAACTGCCTTAACCTTGGAAATCCTAGAAAATCCTTCAGCTATATGTTGTATAGTTAATGTTATGAAATCGGTCAAAAATTCAGTTCAGTTTTCATAGGAATTTCTGTGTTAACCAAAACTGAAAAACATCTGAACACGATAACTTCCGATAGAATGAACATATCGACATGAAATTTTATACGTGGGTCCAGAATCATATTGAAGCAAAATCTGCCAAAGGAAATTGGGGGCGGGGATTAGAGAGGGGCTTAACTCAAAATGCAACAGCCGATATAATAAATTTATCAACTTGAAATTTTATGTTTAGAATGAGTTGTGATACTTCCTGAGCTGAGATAGAATGAAGTCCATTTCACACAAATATTTTTATTTTCCAGGAATACAGGAGAACTTGAATTGTCTGGTTATCCAATTGGAATTAGACTTTCTGAAATAATTGCCAAGATCCTACAAAATTCATCAGTCATTACTTGCCTTAAAGTGGGTGATTGTATGATCCTCCCTATGGGTCTTTCTAAGATTTTGTCTTCTCTTATGAACAACAAAACCCTCATCGAATTAAACTTGTATGGAAACAGCATACATTCTCCTATTACAGAAATATGCGGAAAACTGCTATCTGTAAATCACAGGATCGAAACGTAAGTAACAGATTAATTTAACCACATTTTGTATAGTTTTATATTATAATTATTAGGGATGTGCATGGTTGAAAAAAATTTATGGTTCTGTAGCTATGTTTTTGTCTCATCGTTTGAAATTTCGTTGGATTTTTGAAAAAATTATAATTACTTTTCTTGTTACTGATTACTTAAATAATTTTAAAAAGCGAATAAATAAAAGCTTACAAAAATTGTTGTCGATGATAATTTTTAGTTTGTACTACATTAAGTAATACGGTTGGTAGGACTTAGGTTCAGGTAGGCCCAAAGCACAGAAGAAAAATGATAAAGATAACATCACGAATTTCCCAACTAAATTACTTTGTACTAACGTACTCTTTATATATTTAGTTCATACTTTAAGATTTATTTTCCATTTGTAATAATAAAATAAATCAATATGCCACAAATCAGTTTATTGAAAATATTACACCAAATAAAAACGGACAAAAGAGCGATCACCATGGCAAAGTTTTAAAGCATTAGGTAACACCTCGAACCTAAAATGAGATCTCAACAGTTTTCGAGAGGGGGTGGAACAGTGATTTATACAAAGAAAGACCTGTTATTATCACATCACATATATTACTACCCCAGTTATACGATATATGTATACGAGAAGTTATGTAATAGGTCAGAAATTCGGGTCAAATCGTCCAAGAAGAAGTTGAGGGCTTAATAAAAAAAACACTAATAACTGCCAGACTATAGTGAATATATTGACATGAAATTTGATTTGTAAGTTCCAAACCCCATAAGGACAAAATATATTAATTTTCAGCTGAATAAAAAAGGTAAAGGGTAGATCGGAAGGGGAGGTTTCACCCCAAAAACTTATAACTGCCGATAATAAATGTACACGGTTCGCCCCATGTATGCTGTTGTACTCGGCCAACTTCATGTCCATTTGTCTTGTCTCTCACTCAGTTAAAATTCAATGCCAGGTCACGGGGTTGTCAGGCTCATTTCATCAGCACTTTATTATTCATTAATTTTTATTTTATTTTTCTTCTATATTACAAGAATATTTCATATTTTAGTCACTTTTTCTTTTTACTAAAAATTCTATTTTTATTTATTTTATTATTTTTTTCTCTTTCTTTTGCTTCTCTATATTAGCTTTCTTTATTCTTATGGATTCTTCTATCTTAATATGTACCTACTTTATAAATTTATCGAGTCACTGTCTTGTCCATTCTCATTACTATTGTTGATTATATCTAAGTATATATTGTAGCATGTCTACCCTATAGATAATGCTCAGAACTGGCGATGTCTACGAGAGGATCGCGATCGCTAGGAGCAAAGTATGGGTTGTGTGGTCTTGAATAAACGAGAATTGCATTTGGAAGAGCATGCTCGGAACCAATGATGCCTGCGAGAGAATCGCGATCGCTGGGAGCGAAAATAAAGAATAATAGAGACACAATGGAAAGGAAGCCAAGATAATTGTCTACATCCGGTGTATAAGGAATAAGCAGTAAAGGTTTTTTTTCTTACTCCAGGTTTTCACACAACTAGAGGCAGATGTTAATTGGTAATATGCGATTGGCTGGAAATAAAATGGGCGGAGTCCGACGACGAATCAAGTCTCGAGAACTGTCCCCTACCACGGTCGGATATCGGAAGCCACTCCCCGTTTTACTCATTCGTCGCTCATGTCTTGGCTGGTCACCACGTTCTTTTTATATTGTACAGTTGAGTTTAAATATGTCAATTGAGTTTTCTTCGTTCATGTCTTGGGTGATCACTACGTATCTTTTCTATAAGTAATATCAGTTTCAGTATGTGAAATTAACAGTCTTCGTTCATGTCTTGGTGGATCACCACGTATCTTTTCTATAAGTAAAGTTTAGTTTGAATATGTGAAATTACCAGTCCTCGTTCATGTCTTGGGTGATCACCACGTATCTTTTCTATAAGTAATATCAGTTTGAATATGTGAATTAGTCGTAGAGACACACTTTGATTTTGGACGGTGCAAAGTCAGTGGGGGTGTAACTTCTGGTGTGCCCTCGAAACTACGCAGATCTTCAGGGACTATGTGAATAGACGATTTCTACGGGAAGTCCAGAAAGGGTGATCACGCCGTCATTCGCCATGGATATCGTATCGAGGTACCTCGTAATTAAGTTATAATTCAGTCCTTCAGACACACGGCCAAATTATATATATATTCAATTGTTGTTTTGTAAATATGTTCTCATTAAAATAAATATGTTAAAGTTATAGGTTTGATTCATTTCATTCCCCCCCACTCATGCTTCTTCTGGTTGACAACAGTAATTAATTATTGTTAATTACTGATGTCAACTAACCGTTAGGATCTTGTAACCGTTCTTCCCGTGGGAGTGCTTTCAGCTATTCAGGCATTGTTTAATTAAAGTCGCGATTTAAATAATTTTCAAATTTAATAATTTTTCGATCTCAATTTTATTTATTTTATTAATTACGTGATTTGCACTCACACAGGGAGGGAAATGGTTATAATTGGCGCCCGAACAGGGACTTGATTTGTTTATTAATTATGCCAATTAGTATAATTAATGAACCCCACTAATCGGTCCCTTATTAATTAATTAATTTTTTTAATTAAACATTTTTTTTTGCTTTTTAACGTAGATTCCAGCCTATTAGGCCACAATGTTATATTTTCACTTAAAGTCGGTATTTAGAATCAAAACTGAAGAAGGATGGGTGAGGGTAGGGACAATGAATGACATCATTTATTGAAATAATTTTATTTTTTTTTGTTTTTGATTTTTTTTTTATGTAGATTTAGTAGGCATTTATTTTACATATTATAACTATTGTTGTATTGTGATGCCATCTGACAGGTCACCATAGAAATTAGGTTAGCACCAGACCTCCCGTATAATTCATTTAATTGTTTTGATATATATTTCTTATCAGAATGGAAGGGAAAGAGAAGTCGGACTTAGAGCCGATACAGACACGGTCTAGGAAAACCATTCGCACTCCCCCGGAGTCCCCGGTAGAAAATCCTAAATTTGACCTAGAGGCGATGTTTAAGGCCATGCAGGAACAGATTTCGGGACTAGGACAGCAGGGAAAGGCCATGCAGGAACAGATGGGAAACTTGGGAAAGGATTTAAAAGCGGACATGCAGGAACAGATAGGACAACAGACTTCCGAGATAAGGGGTGTGCGCCAAGAAATTTCGGTAATGGCAAATAATATCGAATCCATTAATCGCGAGATGGGCACTCTACGATCTGAGTCCGGAGAATTGAGAACTAGACAGGACAATTTAGAAGGGAGATATGACAAACATGTTTCTGAAGTTAGGGACATGGTAGATGTCTGTTATCATGAAATGACGGGTAGAATCATGTCAGAAACACAACGTTTAGATAAGGAGGTTGAGGAAATAAATTCGAACCAAAATCTTTTTCGTACCGATTGTGAGAAGAGATTCGCCAATATCTCGAAGAGAATAGATACTGTTTCGGGTCAAAATCAGGTCTCAACCCCAAAACATAATGACCAAGTGACGTTCACCATCCCTGAAGAACATAAGGATTGGTATACAGGTCAGACCTTTGCTCGCGAACAACCTAGTAACGTCACTTTCCAAAATACGTATATAAAAAATTACGAACGTAACAAGGTAACGTTCCGTAACAATGTGTTGGATTTACCCAACCATTTCATATCAAATTTAGAAATTGCATATAGTCACATTGGAGAATTTTATAATCTGAACGAATTTATAAAGTCACATTTAAAGGGCGAGGGTCTGGATTGGTTCCTTGTAAAGTCAGGAAGTATCCGCTCTTTTGATGAATTCGTCAATGCGTTCAAAGATAGGTTCTGCGGGGAGAAATATGACGTTATAGTCCGTAGGGAACTTGATACCCAAGGCTATGCCGATCATATGGATAAAACACCCAGCGAACATTTTTCAAAATTAGTGTCACGACTCCAGGATAGTACATATAAAATTCCGGAAGGCTACGTATGTGAACTATTAAGCAAACATTATGGAGAGACGGTCGAAAATTCAGTTAGGATCCAGGGAATAATCTCTATTGAGAGACTACATGAGCAAATAATTAGGATAGGTACTAACATAATTAGACGTGATTGTAAATTAAAGGATAGTTCTTGGAAAGGCGGGGAAAGACAGTACCGACCAGATAGTCTTCCGAAAAACAATAACTTTCCCAAACAAGACCTACCTCGTTACAATTCTGGGAATGCACGGGGAACCTCTCACTACAATCAAGAGAGAGGGAATCAATTTAGCCGAGGCCCTTCCCGCGAGTCAAATCCAAATTACGATCGGCCACGTAATTACTATGACTCAAATCAGAATTATAATCGACCACCTAATTATAGGGATAACCAGTCGAAACCTAACGTAAGAAACATGGAGGTAGTGACCGACAACAATGTCAATACAGACATGAAAGAAATAAAGCAATCCCTTGGAGAGTTGGCTAACAACCTGAAACCAATTGTTGACCACTTGATAAAAAAACTAAGTAGCAGGAGTGGGATGAACAAACTTAAAACTATGGGGGGAGGTAAATTTAAATTCAAGGGGGACGTACGCAGTTTGCTTGGTACAGAAATGATGACGAGATTGACAGGGGACATTGACCTACATACTAACGTTGACAATAGATGTCCCACTCCTGTAAAGGTAAAGACAGACAGTAACAACGGACTGACATTGTTGAAGCTTCAAGGGTACCGAGAAGGTAGCGGTTTAGGAAGACACGGTAATGGACGTTTGGAACCAGTTTTTATCAGCACGAGAAGACCACTTCAAGGATTAGGTTACGAGTACAAATTTTTTGATATCAGATCACCAGTTAACGTAGAATCAATAGCAAAGACATCCTTACCAGTCACTGCTAAGCAGGAAGAGCCCATCGACAAACAAACATACCCCGACAATACTATGACTGCCCCAGATCACGTAAATTCATCAAGTATAAAAGAGGACGAAATCACAGACAAACCGACAGGCAATGACGAAAACATAACTTCCCTAGACGACGTCAGAATATCATCTCTGATGCAGGAGTTTTCTGACCTACTTAGAAACGAGGACGAAGTAACAGACATATCGACAGACAATGACCACATAATCCGCTACCCGACTAATGGCAACCCCACTTGTGAAGAACATCCGCAGGTGAACTTCATCAAAGACAATAGGATAACTGACATTTCGGGACTACACCAACAGACATACCAATTTACAGAAAAACAGGCCGAAAGACAGAAACAGAACTTTGAGAGACGACACAAACAGACTACATTAGAAATTGGCGATCAGGTGTTAGTACAATCTCTGCGGATACCCACCGGTAAGAGGGAAATATTACTATTACTATTCTGGGAAGGACCTTACCAGATTTTAGACAAGGAAAGTCCTCAAATTTTTATTTTAGGACATCTCGGCAGCGACGTAGCGGAGGGAGGAGTATTTTATATGACAGCACACAAGCCGTGTATTTGCGGATAAATTTACAAGCAGGCTAGAGAAGCGCTAGGGCTCTCTTTGAGATTAACGATCTTACTTCAGCCGAGTTAGGGGGGCGATTATTGCAGACGAGATCGCGGCCCTAGAGTCAGGGAAGAGATTTGTGACGTCTCTATGGGTGTCCATCCCCAGCTATCCCAGGAACAGGTAGACAAAGTCACACACACATAAAACAGACATTATTCTTTATTATTTGGGAATTATTTATTATTTTACACTAACGGCCAACACCTCATTATACAACAACACACAAAGAATCACACATACACATTTATTGGGGACACGGGATTTATTATTTAGTTTTTTTTTTTTTTTGTAAATAAAATAAGGCAGACGGGGACATTCTGGCACTCCCCTGGGGCTTAACATCGAGCATACCCCCCTTAGTCGAGCTCAAAGATTCCGAAGTGAATCGCCAGGTTGTAGATATAATTTTAGATAATAAGTTAGGGTAGTTTTATTTTTTTTTTATTCTAGATAATAAGTTAGGATATGTTTTATATAACTTTAGTAATAGGGCATTTTTTTTATAATAGTAGGTAATTTAGATAATAAGTTAGGAAAGTTTATTTTTGTTCATATATTTAGTAAGAGTATTTTTTTTAAATAGTATTAACAATTTGTTTATGATGTTGGGATAATTTAGTTTAGATAGGTTTGTGGCTTCATTTGAAATTGACATAATTGTAGGACGGGGCAGACGGTATATGGATTGGCCATCCATGGGAATATACCTACGTATTTAAATTTGATTAGGAGACGCGGATCTGAGTAGGCTGACAGCGAGGCGATGGCACACACATTTGTAGGTAGTCACGTATGGTAAATGTACTTTCAATTGTATTTGTCTGTTTTGTTTTGTATTTTAAAATAATATTTGTATTAGTATCCGACCGTGTGTATCTAATGAAAATGTCACATTGACCCATATTTTATCTAGTGACCATGATGGGCTATGTTAACCCAATGAGAGCCTTGTAAATATATTTGTAACATATATTCAGGTATGGACCTTACTTATTATGATGCAGTGTCGACCACGGTAGGTCAAATGTCAATTTTGTTATTTTATTTAAGAAATCCTAGGGCAAGGTGCCGAAGCATACATGACTAAAGGGGGAGATATATTATAAACTGGAGGGGATACCCAGAATTGAATATTTAATTATCGTACACACGGAGAAGGGGCCACTCCATTGATGCTTGTAGAATCCATTTAAAGGGGCGGGAGTTGTTTAATTATTTTTTATGCCATGAACTGACTGTTGAACTGAAGAAAGGGTTTCGCTACTTGATTAATGCGGATGCCGGAATTTACATATATTTATGAAACTGAGATGGGATTTGAGTGGGCTTATTTTTCTATTTTATATTTCGTCGTCGTTCCGGCAGAAGGTAAATACCTGTCGAAGGCCTAAGGAGGCATATGGTTAGGGTTTGGTCAACCCAAATTTTTGTTGAAGCGGATTAGGTATATGGGAATTCAGTTGAAACATTGTCGAGGCGTGGGGCCTTTTTGGATGTTTTAACTAGTCAGTGAATGTATGCTAGAAATAGAATCATCGTTATTTGCCAATGGAGAGGGTTAACTCCAAGAAGTACAGCGTAAAGTAAAATCATGCTTTGGTCACGCATGCATAGGCAAGCCATGCCGATTCGAAAGGAAATTTAAAATCATGTTTTGGTCACGCATGATAATGAGGTCGATACCTGAGTATTTGGTTAAGTGTATATGCTCAGTGAACGAGCAAGTGTTAAGTGAAACTAATAAAATATGTGACTTCCAATGGTCATTTAGCCGACATATTTTATTTTAATGGGAAAGGGGGATATTGTAGCATGTCTACCCTATAGATAATGCTCAGAACTGGCGATGTCTACGAGAGGATCGCGATCGCTAGGAGCAAAGTATGGGTTGTGTGGTCTTGAATAAACGAGAATTGCATTTGGAAGAGCATGCTCGGAACCAATGATGCCTGCGAGAGAATCGCGATCGCTGGGAGCGAAAATAAAGAATAATAGAGACACAATGGAAAGGAAGCCAAGATAATTGTCTACATCCGGTGTATAAGGAATAAGCAGTAAAGGTTTTTTTTCTTACTCCAGGTTTTCACACAACTAGAGGCAGATGTTAATTGGTAATATGCGATTGGCTGGAAATAAAATGGGCGGAGTCCGACGACGAATCAAGTCTCGAGAACTGTCCCCTACCACGGTCGGATATCGGAAGCCACTCCCCGTTTTACTCATTCGTCGCTCATGTCTTGGCTGGTCACCACGTTCTTTTTATATTGTACAGTTGAGTTTAAATATGTCAATTGAGTTTTCTTCGTTCATGTCTTGGGTGATCACTACGTATCTTTTCTATAAGTAATATCAGTTTCAGTATGTGAAATTAACAGTCTTCGTTCATGTCTTGGTGGATCACCACGTATCTTTTCTATAAGTAAAGTTTAGTTTGAATATGTGAAATTACCAGTCCTCGTTCATGTCTTGGGTGATCACCACGTATCTTTTCTATAAGTAATATCAGTTTGAATATGTGAATTAGTCGTAGAGACACACTTTGATTTTGGACGGTGCAAAGTCAGTGGGGGTGTAACTTCTGGTGTGCCCTCGAAACTACGCAGATCTTCAGGGACTATGTGAATAGACGATTTCTACGGGAAGTCCAGAAAGGGTGATCACGCCGTCATTCGCCATGGATATCGTATCGAGGTACCTCGTAATTAAGTTATAATTCAGTCCTTCAGACACACGGCCAAATTATATATATATTCAATTGTTGTTTTGTAAATATGTTCTCATTAAAATAAATATGTTAAAGTTATAGGTTTGATTCATTTCATTCCCCCCCACTCATGCTTCTTCTGGTTGACAACAGTAATTAATTATTGTTAATTACTGATGTCAACTAACCGTTAGGATCTTGTAACCGTTCTTCCCGTGGGAGTGCTTTCAGCTATTCAGGCATTGTTTAATTAAAGTCGCGATTTAAATAATTTTCAAATTTAATAATTTTTCGATCTCAATTTTATTTATTTTATTAATTACGTGATTTGCACTCACACAGGGAGGGAAATGGTTATAATATATTTGCTTTTCTATTGATATATTATTACTATTCATGTACTATTGATATATTCATAGATAGAATAATATGTAACAATATGTTTAATTATTAAGCGATGTACAGTGCTAGCTGACTGCTGCCCCTCCCACACTCAGACTCCGTCTCCTGAGAGGTAGCCTATTTATCATATTATATTCTTATTTTGTAAAGATTTAAAGAAATTAAATAAAAAATAATAAAAAAACTCAAAATGTAGTATGGTTTTTCAGACCGACCTATGTAAGTCAACTATAGATTTTTAGCTCAAAGGATCAATTGGTTTTGGAGGGAGAATGTGAACTTAATTGTTCCGTGTTGGGGAACTACATTGTCGTAGATTCACTGACGATTTTTCTCGGGTGTTTGGGCAAAAGTCAGCAAATCTGAATTTTAGGAGGGAAATTTTTGAAAGTTTGAAAAATTCCTGCAAATCAGGTAAAACACATTTATGTTACTTGAAATATTACTTCAATAAAAGGATTAAAAATAAACAAAGTGAAATATTCCAACAAACAGTTACATATGGTAAAAATATTTAAATGCACTAAATCCTTTGGATAACAAGACTTATTCTGACTTAAGCCCTTTTGCCCAAGCAGAAATTTGTTTTACCTTCTTTTTCTCTCTCATTTTTTTTTTGTTTCCCCACACCACGCCATGACATTAAAATTGCCCATCGATGAAATATAGTCGATGTTTTCTGACTATCAATGGTGTTCTTCGATGTTAAACTCGATAGCGAGCATCGATTGTTATATTTCTATGCTCAACTCTCATTGTTATCCTTCATTTAGTCTAATATTGAATTGGAATCATCTGGGATCATCTGTACAGTCCTTCGCTGTATTCTGTGCTGGTCTGTCTAAGAATGAATCTATAGTCTATTTGGATTTAAGAAACAATGAAATAAACTCAGAGGGCGCTAAACATCTTGCTGTTTCTTTGCAATCCAACCAAACTCTTACAACCCTTGGTATGATCTTTAATTTAATTCATTTCAAATTTTGGAATATGAGTTGTTCCTTTTCCAAAACTCTGCTTTAATTTCGCAGATCCTATTCTTAGTTTTTAGAGCGGAATACCTCTTACATTCATACAAAAAAAAAAGTGTTGTGGCTATTACGGGACTTTCTTATACCGAACTCGCTTTTACGTATTCTCTTTCTACCCCAATAATTACATACAAACATTAATTTACAAAACCAAAAATATATATCTATGTATATATAATTCTTAATCATTGCAATTAAAAGACAGAATGTCCCACGAAGATGTTCTACATATGTATGGGCATTTTCTGTTCGTAGGTACATAGATTCAAAATTAAGTCGTCACTAAAAGAAAGATCCAAATTAAATCAAATATTGAATTAAAAATAATTTAGAGATATGAAATAAGAACAAATATAAAGTTTAATATAACCAAATGATGTTTTTCTTTTTATACATTTTGTCATATAAAAATGGGATAAAATAAAATAATTAATTTGAATAAAAATGAAAAAGATGGAGTGTTTACAAAGCAAGAGACGAGAATAATGGATATCATTTGATTTATGGAGGCCAACATTTTATAATACTATGCAATATTTATGTGTTCAATTAATGGTGGATGTACACAAGTGTTGTTTTGGCTTCAGCGGTTTTTATACAGCGTGATTCTGAGAGTGACTTTCTTATGCGAAGTAATGCCAGTATGAAATGAATTTGAGAGAGGGAGAGAGTGATCCGTAAAAGCGTGATTGGTATAAGAAAGGTCTGTAATGCCCAAATTACATATATATATATATATATTTAATAAAAAAACTGCCAATATCAATTTTTTTTAAATATAAATCGCAGCTACGCGATACAATTTAAATATTTGAAATATTTACTTAGGAATTCATGTTCCATTCTTTGAAGCGCTATAACATTGAACGTATTGATCTCATCTCAAACTGAGTATTGATTAGCGATTGGAAATTTTATAAGAAACATTTTTGGTAAGAAACAATTTTTTGATAGGTCTAACTGTTTTCGGGTAAATCAAGGAATTGTCTAGAAATATTTGTTTCAAAACGATATTTCAAGATGTTTTTCGGCATTTATCTCAAAAAATGTACGACCTGTGAAAAATCCTATTGAATAAAATGTGTCTTTTGGTTTTCTCTACAACTTTTACTTGAAAAGATTTTTGATTCTGATTGGTCTCAATATTCGATCGATTTCGACCAAAATATAATCAGATATAAGTTAGCGTGTGTGATATCTTCATTTCAAATTTCAAGTTCATAGCAACAACAGTTCTGCATTAGAGCGCTCACAACTTTCCAAACACATGCAAAGACATCATCGCGAAAATAGTCTCAATTTTTTAGTGTGATGTTAGAAGAGTCACTAGTACAAATATTATTTTAACTTTATTAGTACAGTATTAACTTGAAGTGAATTGCTATTGAGTAATTTTATTTTATTATTTGTATAAATAAAGATTTAAGGTGGAATAAAATAGGAGACGATGGAATAAGTCGTCTTTGGGAATCATTGAAAAACAATACTACTCTTAGAGAGGTGCGTCTTGAAGGAAATCTGGTCCACAGAACTATCTACGAATCTGTTGGTATTTATAATTTATTATACAGTTATTCTCCTAAATATATATTTGTTTTTGTAATATTTTCTTGGCTAACATTTCTATTAAATTTAGAACAGCTTGTAAGACACAACGAATCTGTTCAACAATTACAAACTGAATATGAAATGAGACTAGAACAGATACGATCCGACTGCGACATGAAATTACAGCAGTTACAGAACGAAGACTGCACAAAGATGGAGCTGCTCCAGCGGGAGGATGATAGGAAAATAGAGGAGTTACAATTAGAATATGATTTAAAAATAGGACAAATGTTGAAGAATACGAAGAAAATGGACGAACAGAGAGTCGAACAAATAATGAAAATTACAGAAGCCTTTCAGAACAAGATAATGTAAGCATTTTTAATTTTTATTCTATATCAATTTATTTTATTTTATTGTAATCGTGCGAAAATCCGAGATCGAGGTTTCAACTGACTTTCACGTTTCAAGATCCTTTGCACCATTTTCGCGATGATGTCTTCCTGTGTGTGTGTATGTGATTGAAAAGTTGTGAGTTCTCTAAAATGATTGTAGCTATAAATTTAAAATTTGGAATGAAGAGGTCACACGTTCTAACTTATGTCTGATTAGATTTTGGTCGAAACCGAACGAAAATTGAGACCACTTTCCCCCGGGACCTAACTATATTTTACAAGATACATGTTATGTTGGTTTTGAAACATATTTTTAGACGTTTCCTTGATTTACCCGAAAACGGTTAGTCCTGTCGAAAAATTGAGTCTGACCAAAATTGTTCCTTATAAAATTTCAAATTGCTGAGAATTCCTCAGATTTAAAATAGGATCAATGCGACCAAAGTTATAGCCTACCGGAGAATGTAAACTAAATGTCTCTAAGGAATTCATCTAAGTAATTTTTGAATCGTAACTCATAGCAATGAACATTAAAATATGGTTTATGAATTGGTATTTTTTTTTTTTAATTATAAATATCAAGAAAAATATATGTGATGTGGCCATTACAAGATTTTCTTATACCAACAACGCTTATAGATCTCTCTCCCCCTTCCCTTCTCAAAATCATTTCATTTTGTCTCTTTGAACAACATTATCTTGAGAGTAGACATTCTTACACTCAATAACGCCAGTATGAAATAATTTTGAGAAGGGGGAAAAAGAGTGATCTGTAAGCGTGGTTGGTATAAGAAAGTCCTGTAATGGCCACATCACAATTGTAATTATGTGATTTATTTATTAATTTTCTTCTTTTTTAACAAGAAGAAATTTATCCTACATATCAAATTACGGTCATTTTATTTAGGGCCTTAACTTTATTAAAATATTTTCTAAGTAAACACTGTAGAGAAAATAAAAGACTAATTTCTTGTGCAGTACATTTTTTCGAAGGTTTTCAGGTTTACGAGATATTTGCCCAAATCTATCTTAATGTACCAAATAGAACATAATTTTTTTTTTTCTTTTTTTTTTGGTTTGCTTGATTTAAGCATAAAAGGGTCAGTCCTGTCAAAAATCAGCCCTTACAAAGAATGTTCCTTATGAAATTTCCAGATAAACATCCCCTCAGTTTTGAGATGAAACCAACATGAACGGAGCTATAACATTTCAGATATAAAATTTCGCGTGCACTCCATAGGCTCGTGTCCCTCACTTCGTCCGATTTGGCTCAAATTAATAGATGTCCTTACACGTTTCTGGATCAGCAACAGTAAAATTTCATGTCGATATTCAAATTCACATAGAAAACTTTTTTTTTAAAGTAATTAGGAATTGGAAATTATGAAATTCCGGGGAAAACATTTTAAATGGCGTGGGTAGCTCAGAGGTAGCGTGCTCGCGTACTAAGATAGCGGGTTGAGTCCTTGAGATATTTTTCTGAAAAGTAAAAAAAAAACTTGAGAAGCCGTCCTTTGGTCGACTGAAAAACGTTAATATTGCAATGAATATATCGACATAAAATTTATTATAACGATTCAGAAGCACCTATGTAAGTAAAATATTGATTTTTAGTTCAAACGATCGATTGCTTTTGAGGGAGAGCGAAAACGTAATTGATTATTTCGTGCTGAGGAAGTACATAGGCGGTGAACTCCTAAAGATTTTTTTTTTCATTATTCATACATGAAAATCTTGGGAAAATTCACGATTTTTTGCTAAAGCTAAAAAATTAAATAATAAAAATAGTCTCACAATCAACTTTGTCTTATTTGTTGTTAATTTGACATTTTAATTAGAGATTTAGAAGAAAAATTGGAGAAAACTACGGACAAATTATTGAAAAAAGATGAAGCACTTAAATCCATTGAAATGCTCCGGAACAAAATAGAAAAAAAATTTATAAATGAACAGAAAAAAGTCTCCATTTTAAAAAATGAACTTGCTTCATCTAATGATATTATTAAGTCCGCAAACACTGTAAGTTGGAAACATTCCTTGAGAATTGAAAAAAAAATGTTTTTATATTTTTAAATAAAGATTATTCACGTTGTTTCTAGTCTTTGGAAGAACGAACGAAACAAATGAAACACTTGGAAGAAGAATTCAAAATGACTTTGAGTAAAGAAAAAGAAGGAAATTATAAATTAGTGGAGGAACTGAAGGAGGAAAGGGAAGCCAACTCGAGGCTCAGAGGAGAGCTAAGTAATTTGGCAGCAGCCAGAGAAACTGAAATTAAAGAAGAGAAGGGTAAGTAAATACAATAGATTGGATATGGAACTTAAAAAAAATTAGGCCAGGGTCGCAGAGTGGTGCAAATGGATAAAGCCCGATCAAGAGACACAATAACCAACTAACTTCTCTTAAATACAATGGATAACATGCGTTAAAGGTTCTAACTACAGTAGAGAAAAAGCAATTGTTTAAAAAAAAATATCCAATATTCTTGCGAAATTACTGAGACCCAATATTATAAAGATTACTTTTTGGAACTTCCAAAAAATTAGGCCGAAGTCGACTACAAATTTATTTCATTTTAATAATCATTTATATTTTGATCGTTCAGGCATCTTCAGAGTATATAATTTTTAGCTAGCCTGTCGTTATATAGTAAAACACAACAGGGTATCGGAATACCACGGTGTTAAGGAGATGAATTTAACATTATATGTATGTATTCACCATTTCACATTATAATCTTTTCACCAGTAATCCTATTTTAATTTACATAAAGTCAATTTGTTGTTTAGCTCTGCAATCAAGCTACACACTCTAACCAGAGTCTTAGGTTATATATACTATCCATTAAAAAAATATATATATATAACTTAAACTGAAAAATCTGCGTACCATTTTTAATTTTTATGCTCTTTGATATGAGGATAATATTGATTATTCTATAGCAAAAATGATTACAAAATGTTCAATACTCTCAGTAAAAATATTGAAAATTTATGAGATGCAATTTCTAAGTTCCTTTATTGATACAAATACCTTTGAGGCTTGCCATACACTTCTCTTCACAGAACCGCCCGTCCCGCCCACAACACCCTTCCCAATAGCTAACTTCACTCCAACTTTAATGCTGTATTCACCAGGAATTATAGATATATGTATATACATTTCTTCTCTCTTAAATTAGTCGTAGCAGATCATATCATCAAATAATTTGAAGGGACTATTTTAATATAGGTATACAGTAGACTCCGCTTAATTGAGACACAACGGAGAAATGTATTTTGTCTCAATAATGCGGATATCATGAATAAACCCAAAGAAAAATCTAAATGCACCTATTGACCGGGTTTACTCAGAAACGTGTGCATTTATTTGGGATTTAAATAAAACAGTACATAATCAATAAAACAAAATGCGAATTTATTAAGTAGGTAGTATGTATGTAAAAAACGAGAAAAACAGAACGTAATAAACATTTTTAATTGACTCCACTCTCACCTGCGATGTTTTGTTCTAAATACCATTCCACTTTCTCGAATTCGCGCCATCATAGTTTTCGATATCTTTTCTGACAAACTCCGATTCGATGTGTTTGGATGTTCTTTTATTTTGTTTAAAAGTTCCACTCTTTGGGCAACACTTTACGGGTCATTTTGAACAAAGGAGCACGCACATAATCGGAAGACCGCGGATTAAAAACTGACAGTCTTTCCCCCTTTGGTCATTAACTTACTTGTTGTTTACATTTCGCTTCTCGGAAAATTAGCGAGTTCCAGAAAATTCTGACCCGATTATCCGATATTTTGTCCCGATAAAACGGTGAAATTTTACTTTATTTTGATTCCGTTTTATCAGAAATAATGTCCGTATAAAGCGGCTGTCCCAATTATCCGATGTCCCTATTATGCGGAAACGACTGTATATATTACAACCAATATCACTCAAATAATTTGAAGGGACTATTTTTATGTTTATTTTGCTATTCCCTCAATTTGCTACATCCCAAATCCCACAAATAATTTGGACATTTTTTATTTAGGTATATACAAAACAATTATATGTACATGTATATAAATATATATTATTTTTCTTCCTTAGAACGATCGGAATTAGAGTTACAAAAAAAGTTCACAGATGTAGAAGAAAGATTTACAATGGAACTAGATCAATATAAACTAGATTATGAAAAAAATAAAGAATTGGAAGTTGATAAACTCAAATGCCTCTTAGCAGAAAGTGAGAAACAGGTAAGTTTTTTTGTTATAATTGTAGCGGATCACAGCATACTTTATCTAGGAAAACTGCAAATGATTTTTCGTAATAACCTTCATGTATTCTCCCACTATATCCATATCTTTTTACGGATAAGTGATATTTCTAACTAAACTCAATTCAATAATAATTATTAAAATATATAAAATATTCATGTGAATCGATATGTAATATTTATTTTCTTTGTTTGACTTCTAGATAACTAAATACAAAGAAATAGCTGAAATGGCTGACAAAAATAAACATGAGACAGAAACCAAGTTAAAGACTTATAAAGATCAAATAACAAAATTTGAAGAAGAATTATGTTGCAGTTCGAACAAGTTGTCAAAAGCCAACAGTGATTTAGATTCCGTTAAAGAGGTAAGTTGGTTAAATTGCATTTTAATCCTTGTTTTAAAATGGTAAATTTCAAATAAGAAATACTTGCAACTCATATTTGGACAAAATATTTCTAAAATATATTACTTAATGATTTAAAATTTATTTTACAAATACCTTGATTAAAATAATAACAATTGGTTAGAATAATTAACTTATTTAATATAATAACTGAATTGATTATGAGAGATTACTTCATACTTCGAAAGATTGTTCTAATATAGTAAAGAACATAATTTACATATATATTTGCATAAATAATATAGAGAAATATAGAAATTATTACCAATACATATCATTAGAATCCAAATCCTTTTTTCTAACACTTTTGTTTTCATTTTGTCCTCTGAAAGAATACTTCCTTATAAAGTGTCATAAATGCTCAACAGATAGCACTATAAGCTAATCTTTTATATATATATATATATATATATATATTTTTTTTTTTTTTTTTTTTTTTTTTGGCCTTATGTACTATGCATATTAGCCATGTCACTGTATAGGTAATTTACTAGTTATATTTACGACATCCATGGCCCCGGGAGGGAGTTCTATCTATGAAATAAAACTCACTCCCGGACGGGATTCGAACCCGCAAACCATGGTGAGACCATGCGACCAAAGCCCTACGCTCTAGCCCGCACGGCCACCATGGCTCCCATCTTTTATATTATTTCTTAAATATTTTTTTAATGAAGAAATGTAGGTCCTTGGTTTGTTTTATGTGTAAATAAACATATGAGAAACCTCACAACTTCACTTATTTTATTATTTTTTTCTATTGTAAACATTGAAAAAATAATTCGTTAAAAAAAGATTTTTAAAAAATTATCGCAAGTCCCTTTCATATTTTTTCTTTTTAAATGGCATTGGTATAATATGTTCAAAATAATGTATCAGACTAGGGATGATCATCGAAATGAATCCATCGGTGTTTGCCATCGAATATAACATCAAAGTGCATCATCGATAGTCAGAACACATTGAACTTATTTCTTCGATTTTAAAGAACATCTAGGTTAAATTTCAATATCATGACATGGCGAGTGAAAAATGAAACAATATTACTCACCCAGCTATACGAAGTAAAAGGAAAGTAATCTGATGGAAGGAAAGTTTCCCTCCAACCTTATTTATAGACCGGTCAACAATTGGCCAGATCAAATAGATACTGGCTAGCCCTGGGAGTTGAGGGTATCCGCCCTTCGGATGAGACGTTAAGAGATGGTCCCGAGCCTGTGCTAAAGATCCATACACTAGGTGAATAAATCTAGGTGGGCAACATTTAGGACTCCCACAGTATATTCGGTCTCATTCGAGCTCAGTCAAATAATGATTTTTAATCCAAATGGTTGTTTTGGAGGGAGAGCGAAAACGTAATTGATTAATTTGTTCTGGGGAAGTTTTGCCTTTCCTTACTAACTCTCAATTCTCTAGAAATGCACACCAGTCTTACTACTACACATTAGATCTAAAGAATAAATATTTATAATAAATAAAGACTGTCCAAGCCTTCTCTCTTTGGAACTCCCTGCCTCCCCTCATCCGTCACTCTCCTTCCGTGGCGTCCTTCAAATCCTCGCTATTCCAATTCCTCCTCAATAAACAATCTTCTCCCTCATTAGCCTCTTATTCCCCTTCTTCCATACTTTCCCTCTCCTTAACATAATTTTTTTTGTTTCTTTGTCTTTTTCTTATTTATTTTATCTATCTTTTCATCTTCATCCTTTTATTTTATTTATTTATTTATTCCTTTCATTAGTTTTTCTTAAAATAGTTTTATAGCAAGCCTGTGCTAGATTCCCTCCTCCATAATCTTGATTTTTATATACATACTGTTTTTTCTTGTTATTTTATTTTATCTTCTACATATTTATTTAGTCACATTTATCTTATCTTGATTTCTTCCTAATGAATCTGTAATTTAACTCCTTTTTTACTATTATTTTTTTAGTTTATTTATTATTTATTTTTTAATTTTATCATCATTATCAATTTTATTTTTATTTAATGATTTTTCTTATTTAGTTTTATTTATTTTGCTCTTGGTTTTATCCACTGTAGCACCTTTATCTCATCACTGATATTTCATTTTATTTGTTACTCTGTGCAGTGACTGTTATGTATTTATTCTTAGGGGACCTCGGTCCCAGAATAAAATTAATTTTCATTCATTCAAGGTGAATGTATTTTCATTAAAGAACTATAACACCGTTAAAGACCCCCTACTCTTGGTGAATAAACTTCGGAAGGCAAAATAAAGACTTCCACTGTAGAGTCGGGCGGATGTTCACCAGAACAACGAAAGAGCGCTCTGTTAGTAGGCAATATGACCTCGTAGTTACAGCCCGGACATGAATCACAATAACTAACTAGATATTGTTTTTCAACATTTTTTCGATGCTCATTTCCCTACTCTGTGAGGTTTTACCGTTCTCGATGAGTTCACATAGAAATTTTTCATCATCATTTATTCAGTATACTGAAAAAAAAGTGCATTAAGTCACAGAATCCATAGTTTTCAGGAGAGAGGTTTGAAATGAAAATCACATTTTTGGAAAATTCTGATTAAAATAAAATAAAAATTAACACGATATTGCAGGCCTTTTATTGATATTTTATTTATTTATTTATTTTTTGCAATGGCCTCAACACTCTTTTATTGATGGGTAACAAATAAATAATAACAATACTTTATTGTTTAATATAGGAATTGAAATTTGAGAAATTAAGAACAAAAAAAGCTACAGACAGTGAAGAAAAAATAAAAGGTGTAATAGCAAAATTGCGAAAAGAAATAGAGATTGTAAAGGATGAGCTGGAATGTGAGAGGGAGAAAGGCAAAATGAGGATGGTGAAACTGAAGGAGGCGAAAGCGAAATTGTGCCGTAACAGGTAGAAAGTTCAATGGCAGTTCTTGTAATTAGCAGCATATCTTGCATTGTTCTCTGTCAACAGTATAGCACAACAGGACTTAACTGCTGTCAAAATGAGAAGTAGTTGTAACGTACATGTACCAGTCATTTTTGATATGACCATGGAATGGGAAACAACTAACAGTTATCTGGACAAAAAAATGTCTTAGAAGAGCTATGAATTTGACATTTATTATTCAATGATTTATGTTTTAAAAAGAACACAGAACTATTATTTGAAGAAAATTATGTGGCCATTACAGGACTTTCTTATACCACCCACGCTTACAGATCACTCTCTTTCCGTCTTCTCAATATTATTGCATACTGCCATTACTGGGTATAAGAATGTACACTCTCAAAATAACGGTGTACAAAGAGACAAAATGAAATGATTTTGAGAAGGGGAGGAGGAAGGAGATTGATCTATAAGCGTTGATGGTTTACGAAAATCCTGTAATGGCCACGTCACATATATTTTTCTTTATTTTTATAATTTTTCAAAAAACTACCAATACAAAAACCATATTTTAAAGTTCGTTGCTATGAGTTACGATTTAAAAATTACTTATTGTTTAGATATATTCCTTATATACATTTAGTTTACATTCTTCGGGGCGCTATAACTTTTGTCCCTTTTTCTCCCTTTGCCAAAATTTGCTCAACATTGACTTTGCATCTGGGCGACTCTATTCATTTTCAGCCGAATCGGCCAAAGCAAAAAGGACAAAGACTACTTGTGTTACGAATGTATCAATATAAAAGTTGATCTCTACTGATTTTCAATTTATTTCGATTCAATGTCATATCACCGCATTCGAAAAAACTTCATTGCAATTATCTGTTCAAATAAATCAACTATTACATTTGTTTTCATTATAAATACAAGAAAAACAATAAATATAAGGATGAGTTCGGTAAGGTAAACAATAAAAATATAAAAAACTAAAGAAATAAAATATATACAAAAATAAATCAAATACAAAAATAAAACATAAAATATCTGTTTTTTCGACCTCTCTGGGATGATTGTTGTTTACTTTTTGCCAACATTTCTTTCAGACTTGGTTTGACAGTTCAATTTCGGAACACTTCCACGGCCTTTCTTTGGGTCACAATATATCTTCCATCTAGTAGAGGCCTTCTCGGCAAATTGATGAAAGCACGCTATCGTCACCTCCTTGAAAATCAATAAGAAAGAAACCTTACTATAAAAAAAAAAAAAACGAAGTATAGAGGAAGTTATGTAATTGGCCAGAAATTCAATGCGGAGTTTTCAACAGAATTTAATTTCTTTTCCGACCTCCTCATTCCGAAATGGAAAGAAAATCTTTGTTTATGTGTATCTATGTGTTTGTCTATGGACACGATAACTCGGGAGTTATTTCTATCGGGTTGGAATCAATATATCGATACGAAATTGTATATGTATATCCAGAACCGCAAGGACGATACCTATTGAATTTTAGCTAAATCGGCAAAAGAGGTGGGGGGATTAGGGGGGACGCTTAACACAAAAACTTTATTAACTGCCGTTGTAATGAATGGATTGACACAATTCCTATGTAAGCTCAAAGCCGTCGTAAGGACGACAACTATTGATTTTCAGCCAAATCGGCCATTGGGAAGGGGTGGATTAGAGGGGAGACTAAACACAAAAACTGTAATAACTGCCGTTGTAATAAATATATTGATATGAAATTTCGTATATAAATTCAAAGCCCTATCAGGATGACACCTATTAATTTTCAGCGGAATCAGCCAAAGAGGAGGGGAATTCAGAGTTGGGCTCAACTCAAAAATCATAATAATTGCCGATGTAATGAATTTATCCACACAAGATTTAGTATGCAGATTCAGAGGCCAATATATAAGTAATATATTGCGTTTTAGCCCAAACGATCGATTGGCTTTGGAGGGAGAGCGAACACATAATTGATTAATTCGTGCTGGGGAAGTACAAACCCGGCGATTCACCGACTTTAATATAAACATAAAAATACAGTGAAATTGTGTTAAACACTAAATACAGTAAACCGTCTCGTGGTAGATCCGCCACTAACTATAAATAAATTCAGTTACATTGGCTTAAGGTAAACCAAAATACTCGTGAGTGTAGATAATCTTGATCACAATCCCTGATAGCAGGTTCGCAACGCTGCCGAGGCCCTTAGGGTTTTTATTAGATTCTGGGAGATAAAAAACCTTGACAAACCGTCCTTCAGATGGAATGTTTAGCCATGGTCCTGAGCCTGTACATTGCCAGATACTCGTAACTAGTTGAATGAAAATCGGCAAAATTTAGGACTCTCACAGTTGTGTCCACTACTAAATGCTTATGGTCACGTTAAGTCTTACTTAATTTGACCATAAGCATTTACCAACTGATATTGCTAAATACCATTTAGTGGATAATAACACCTTAATATCAGAATATATATGTATGAGGATTATATTCATTATATTATATTAAAATGCCCATTTAATTATTTTCATATCTACTTATGAAATTTTTGTAGGGAAGAAGAAAAGTTGAGAGTGAAACTGCTTTCATCAGCTCTAAAACGATATGTTGGATCTGCTCCGGATTCATCAAAATCATCTTCTGTCGATAGTTGAGTTTCACTTACTTGTATATTTATTTTGTATTTTCGTTACGATATATATAATATATTATATTTTTTATCCGTTATATATTATGTTATATATTATAATATATTATATTTTTTATTAAAATAATAATTTTGTTTTGGTTTACTTATTGATTATTCCTTTTCTCAATATTTTTGTTAAATCATATTTAAAATTTGTGATGTGGCCATTACAGAACTTCTCCTCTCACTCCCTCTCTTTCGCCCTCTCTTTCCCTCCCTCCTTCCTTCCCTAAATACATAATGTGTTGACATCAGTAGTTTTCTTCGTTTCATTGTACAGCCTAATTCTGAAAGTGATTTTTTAGGTATGAAAGTAAAGTGTTCTTCATTGTCGTCTAATTTTCAAAATCTAGTCAGATCTAAGTTAGCACATGTGACTTCTTCATTCCAAATGTAAAGTTCATACCTACAATATTTTCTATTGTTGCTACCTTTCAGCTAACCCGACCGAGGCCCTTAGTTTATTTTATCTGGGAGGTAGAATAAATTTAAGCACGCCGTCCTTCGGATGGGACGTTGAACGATGGTCCCGAGCCTGTACGATGTCAGGTACTCGTTAAAGACCCCTGCCCTAGGGTAGGCAAAATTTAGGACTCCCACAATAGAGTCGGGCTCATGTCCACCAGAGTGACGAAAGAGCGCTCTGGTAGTAGGCGATATGACCTCGTAGTTAAAGCCCGGGCATGAGTTATAAAACCTAACCTAACCTTTCAGCTATTCGCCAGTCACACTAACCACACAGCGAGGCTCCCTATTGTTGCTACTTTTCCCTTCCCCAGAAAAAAGTTTTTAATCAAGAAAAAAAAAAACTTGATCATTGGTCTGATTAAAGTTCTTTTTCTCCTTTTTAAAGAAGGGGAAAAAATTCCGAGAGAGCTTGAAAAGAGATGAATGAGGTTGAATTTCCCTTGACTCGGCGGGCTCCTTGGTAAATTACTTGATGGTAACTTCGTGGAAAGCCCCTCTATAAAAACTCTTTTGTCAATTGACAAGGAAAGTTGTACAGAATCAGTTGGTTTTTTCTTCGTCTCTCCCTGTCCTGGTTTCATTGTACTCGACCTCTCTGCTAACTCGGGAAATTGCTTTCTCAAATAGACCTAAGTATCCATTACGCTCACTTCTAGGTAGATATTGTTTATTTGTTTTTATATTTTTCCTTCTTTATTTTAATAGTATAAAAATATAGTATATATGTATGTGTGTATGTATATAAGAATAAGAAAAGAAGTAAGAGAGTAAGAAGTAAGTAGTTAGTTAAGATGACTCATGCCCGGGCTTTAACTATGATGTCATATCGCCTATTACCAGAGCGTTCTTTCATTGCTCTAGTGGACATGAGCCCGACTACTATGGGTAGAGGTCTTTAACGAGTACCTGACATAGGACAGGCTCGGGACCATCGCTTAACGTCCCATCCGAAGAACGGCGTGCTTAAGTTTATTTTACCCCCCAGATTAAATGAGGGCCTTGGCCGGGTTTCGAACCCTCGATCTCGGGCTCTGTAAGCAAGCACGCATACCAATGAGCTACCGGCGCCCTCTAAGAATTAATTAAGAATAGTAATATATGTATCTGTACAAGAATATATACATATGTACGTGTATGTATAAAAATATAGTATTTTTGAAAATATATAGTTAGTTATTTATTGTGGCTCATGCCCGGGCTTTACTACGAGATCTAATCGCCTACTACCGGAGCGGTCTTTCGTTGCTCTGGAAAACATGAGTCCGACGCTATTATGGGAGTTCTAAATGTTGCCTATCCTAAATTTTTATTCACCTAGTTCAGGGGAACTTTAACAATTACCTTACAGCATACAAGCTCGAGACCATTGCTTAACGTCCCATCAAAAGGAAGGCGTGCTCAAGGTTACTTATGTCCTATTCATCTGCAATATATATCTATCTATCTCTCTGGCGCTACAACCCTAGTGGGTCCTGGCCTCCTCAATGAGCCTCCGCCATTCGGCTCTGTCCTGTGCAGCTGCTTTCCAATTTCGCTGTCCAAGAAGCTCTCTCGCGTCAGCTGCCACACCATCCACCCATCTTAGCCTCGGTCTGCCTGCTCTTCTTGATCGGTACAAAGGCTCCTCAAGGACTGTTCTTGGCACTTCGCCCTCTTCCGTTCGGGCTACATGGCCTGCCCAACTCAACCTTCCCAACTTCACCACCCTCACTACATCAGCCTCACCAAACAGCTCGTAGATTTCCCTATTCTTGCGAATTCTCCAAACCAGTCCGTCCTTCACAGGGCCGAAAACCCTTCGAAGAATTTTCCTTTCAAATATCAACAGGTCCTTCTCGTCAGACTTGGATAGGGTCCATGTTTGACTGGCGTAGATAAGGACTGGACGGATCAGGGTCTTATAGAGTCGGAGTTTGGTATGCCTGCTCAGTAGAGAGCTTCGCATATGCCTCAGCAATCCAAAATAGCATCGATTCGCTGCCGTAAGTCTTTTCTTAATTTCGGCTGCAATATATATGGTACGATATATACGAACAGCTACTAAAAAATAGTGTTTTGTACCTCGGCGCCAAATGCACACTGTTGTGGAAAATTTGATCCTTGGTTATGGCGGTGCCTTATTGTACAGAGTGCTGGATAATTATTGCATTAGATCCAAACGATTTTTTAATGAATGACTAAATATAGTACGTTATTTCTATCGTTCATGAGCTGTCATTCATAGTTGGACTGGAAGAGAGCAGAGCCGAGGGTCACGTTCATGAGCTGTCATTCATAGTTGGACTGGAAGAGAGCAGAGCCGAGGGTCACGTTCATGAGCTGTCATTCATAGTTGGACTGGAAGAGAGCAGAGCCGAGGGTCACGTTCATGAGCTGTCATTCATAGTTGGACTGGAAGAGAGCAGAGCGAGGGTCACGTTCATGAGCTGTCATTCATAGTTGGACTGGAAGAGAGCAGAGCCGAGGGTCACGTTCATGAGCTGTCATTCATAGTTGGACTGGAAGAGAGCAGAGCCGAGGGTCACGTTCATGAGCTGTCATTCATAGTTGGACTGGAAGAGAGCAGAGCGAGGGTCACGTTCATGAGCTGTCATTCATAGTTGGACTGGAAGAGAGCAGAGCGAGGGTCACGTTCATGAGATGTCATTCATAGTTGGACTGGAAGAGAGCAGAGCGAGGGTCACGTTCATGAGCTGTCATTCATAGTTGGACTGGAAGAGAGCAGAGCCGAGGGTCACGTTCATGAGCTGTCATTCATAGTTGGACTGGAAGAGAGCAGAGCGAGGGTCACGTTCATGAGCTGTCATTCATAGTTGGACTGGAAGAGAGCAGAGCCGAGGGTCACGTTCATGAGCTGTCATTCATAGTTGGACTGGAAGAGAGCAGAGCCGAGGGTCACGTTCATGAGCTGTCATTCATAGTTGGACTGGAAGAGAGCAGAGCCGAGGGTCACGTTCATGAGCTGTCATTCATAGTTGGACTGGAAGAGAGCAGAGCCGAGGGTCACGTTCATGAGCTGTCATTCATAGTTGGACTGGAAGAGAGCAGAGCCGAGGGTCACGTTCATGAGCTGTCATTCATAGTTGGACTGGAAGAGAGCAGAGCCGAGGGTCACGTTCATGAGCTGTCATTCATAGTTGGACTGGAAGAGAGCAGAGCCGAGGGTCACGTTCATGAGCTGTCATTCATAGTTGGACTGGAAGAGAGCAGAGCCGAGGGTCACGTTCATGAGCTGTCATTCATAGTTGGACTGGAAGAGAGCAGAGCCGAGGGTCACGTTCATGAGCTGTCATTCATAGTTGGACTGGAAGAGAGCAGAGCGAGGGTCACGTTCATGAGCTGTCATTCATAGTTGGACTGGAAGAGAGCAGAGCCGAGGGTCACGTTCATGAGCTGTCATTCATAGTTGGACTGGAAGAGAGCAGAGCCGAGGGTCACGTTCATGAGCTGTCATTCATAGTTGGACTGGAAGAGAGCAGAGCGAGGGTCACGTTCATGAGCTGTCATTCATAGTTGGACTGGAAGAGAGCAGAGCGAGGGTCACGTTCATGAGCTGTCATTCATAGTTGGACTGGAAGAGAGCAGAGCGAGGGTCACGTTCATGAGCTGTCATTCATAGTTGGACTGGAAGAGAGCAGAGCCGAGGGTCACGTTCATGAGCTGTCATTCATAGTTGGACTGGAAGAGAGCAGAGCGAGGGTCACGTTCATGAGCTGTCATTCATAGTTGGACTGGAAGAGAGCAGAGCCGAGGGTCACGTTCATGAGCTGTCATTCATAGTTGGACTGGAAGAGAGCAGAGCCGAGGGTCACGTTCATGAGCTGTCATTCATAGTTGGACTGGAAGAGAGCAGAGCCGAGGGTCACGTTCATGAGCTGTCATTCATAGTTGGACTGGAAGAGAGCAGAGCCGAGGGTCACGTTCATGAGCTGTCATTCATAGTTGGACTGGAAGAGAGCAGAGCCGAGGGTCACGTTCATGAGCTGTCATTCATAGTTGGACTGGAAGAGAGCAGAGCCGAGGGTCACGTTCATGAGCTGTCATTCATAGTTGGACTGGAAGAGAGCAGAGCCGAGGGTCACGTTCATGAGCTGTCATTCATAGTTGGACTGGAAGAGAGCAGAGCCGAGGGTCACGTTCATGAGCTGTCATTCATAGTTGGACTGGAAGAGAGCAGAGCCGAGGGTCACGTTCATGAGCTGTCATTCATAGTTGGACTGGAAGAGAGCAGAGCCGAGGGTCACGTTCATGAGCTGTCATTCATAGTTGGACTGGAAGAGAGCAGAGCCGAGGGTCACGTTCATGAGCTGTCATTCATAGTTGGACTGGAAGAGAGCAGAGCCGAGGGTCACGTTCATGAGCTGTCATTCATAGTTGGACTGGAAGAGAGCAGAGCCGAGGGTCACGTTCATGAGCTGTCATTCATAGTTGGACTGGAAGAGAGCAGAGCGAGGGTCACGTTCATGAGCTGTCATTCATAGTTGGACTGGAAGAGAGCAGAGCGAGGGTCACGTTCATGAGCTGTCATTCATAGTTGGACTGGAAGAGAGCAGAGCGAGGGTCACGTTCATGAGCTGTCATTCATAGTTGGACTGGAAGAGAGCAGAGCCGAGGGTCACGTTCATGAGCTGTCATTCATAGTTGGACTGGAAGAGAGCAGAGCCGAGGGTCACGTTCATGAGCTGTCATTCATAGTTGGACTGGAAGAGAGCAGAGCCGAGGGTCACGTTCATGAGCTGTCATTCATAGTTGGACTGGAAGAGAGCAGAGCCGAGGGTCACGTTCATGAGCTGTCATTCATAGTTGGACTGGAAGAGAGCAGAGCCGAGGGTCACGTTCATGAGCTGTCATTCATAGTTGGACTGGAAGAGAGCAGAGCCGAGGGTCACGTTCATGAGCTGTCATTCATAGTTGGACTGGAAGAGAGCAGAGCGAGGGTCACGTTCATGAGCTGTCATTCATAGTTGGACTGGAAGAGAGCAGAGCGAGGGTCACGTTCATGAGCTGTCATTCATAGTTGGACTGGAAGAGAGCAGAGCGAGGGTCACGAACTCAGTCTGCCGGGGGGCCACTCATAGTGAGTTTTGACGCCGTCACTATCAGTGGTTCGTTGAAAAACACAGATTCCCATTAATCTAGGATGTAGTGAATTAATAAAAAATTAGTTGGGTCAGGGAGAGATAGTGAGTGCCGGGAATGTGTTATCGGACCGCTTCCAAGTAGTACCCCATCAATAGTCTCTCCTTATTAGCTCCCTCTTCTTCTTCTCATTTTCGGCTGACAATAAATTGATGGATTGATTTGTGTCAAAACAATGTTACTCTGAATCAAAAACAATGTTAAATGTTTTAAAAAGGGAGTACTCGTGATGACCAGATTCTCCCCTCATGTCTCTTGGTCTTCCTCCACTGCAAGACAGTGGTTGGGTAGTATGGAAAGGACAGTGCTACTCTACTCCCTCTCCACTACGGAGGCGGGAAGCCTTTCCTAATCTAGTTTCTTGCATTTTACTTCCCTAGATATACGAAGTATGGGGGAAATTATGTAATCAGTCGTAAATTTTGTGTTGAATTTTCTCCAGAATTTCATGTTTTTCAACCCTTCCAAAAATGTAAAAAAAAAAAATTGTATTTGTTAATTGTAATGACTACTACCAGAGCGCTCTTTCGTGGGAGTCCCAAATTTTGCCTACATAGGTTTTTTTCACTTATACGAGTACCGGACATCATACAAGCTCGGGATCATCGCTTAACGTCTCATCCAAAGGACGGCGTTCTCAAGGTTTTTCCCAGACAAAAAACCTAGGTTTCGAATGTGCGATCTTGAGTTCAGTGGGCTAGCACGGGCCCTCTTGTTTGTATGCGTCGGTGAACATTATAACTTCCGATACAGCGAATGTATCGAAACGAAACTTGATATGTGCATGCAGACCCCATAAACACGACACCTATCATTTTCAGCTAAATCAGCCATAGGAAAGGGGGGTATTAGGAAGAGCTTAACAGAAAAACTCTAATAACTGTCATTTTTTATTATTTTTTTTTGGGGGGGGGGGGGGGGGGAAGTTGTTTTCAGGCTCACTTCTCACCCAAATACTCTCTTCAATCCTCTCGGCAAGGACCGGACCGATATTGCTTCCATCAGTATGTTCAGGTGAAGTGTGAACTTTTTGTGCAAAATAGTGTGACTTCGTATGAGAATGTTATACGATGTAATATTAGGTTTGAAACGCAGTACGGGCATTGTGTGATTGTTTGAAGAATTATCTTTTGAGTGGCTTGAATTCTTTTGTTATGAGAGGGCTTAGCGGAACCCCAGATCTGAACGCCATATGTCCAGATAGGTCTGATAACGGTCTTATAGACACACAAGTCAGTCGTCTGTCAAGGTAGACTCCCAATTATTAATTATTCTTAGTGAAGTCTTTGAAGTCTAAAAATATAAATACTCGAGCTACAAGCGTTATATTATGAACTACTGTGTTTCCACTCTCAAATGTTACCTGAACTCTGAAATCTGATCACAGACAACAATATTTCTCTGTTTCTAACGCTACGTTGCAAGGACGCTCCTGGTAAGAATTTTCCTTTCATTTTCCTCCACCTTATTATGATTAAGTCTTTCTCTTGTCATATTAGTTTATTAAAGTCAATTTTTTGTCTCTTAATAACAGTCTATTTTGTCAATTTTAGTTAAGTACACCTGGGAAGTGTATCATTAAAGTAGATTAGCCATTTTGTTATTTCTCCGAATCCTCGTGACATGCATGAATGATGGAGTCCCAGGCTCGGAGTAGTAGTGCTACTGACTTGAGTAAGATCTAACTTCAAGAAGTCATTTCATTCCATTATCTTTTCATCCACTCAGCCCCGGACCTGGTTCAAAGAAATCATATTGACCATTGTCTAGTCACAGAACTGGTACATTTTTTATTTGCTGACAGTCTTCTGATGGAATAGGGAGTTGAAATTTGTTTTGCTCGGCTCTTGACTAGAAATAGAGTTATCGATGAAAGAGCTAGGGGTGTAGTCAGGACTGGGGACCCCAGGTAAAATCTACGGGTCCCTAAAAATAAATATAAATATAAAATATATATAAAAATAAATAATAGGCTAGAGTATAATGATATATATATGTTACAGTCAAAGTATGAATTCAGTCAATGTATACACAAACTAGTCAATGTATACATTTGCTGAATTCTCTAGTCGAAGTGTACATAAACTAAAATATGCATACTTTCACTAGTGGATGTATACACTTACGTCTATGCCTTAGTGAAAGTATAAATAGCTAGCATTAATAATGTACACTTTTATAGGTATATTTATTTAATATAGTATATTTATTAATATAGTATATTTATTAATAAATATTTATTAATATAGTATATTTATTAATAAATAGGTATATTTATTTTTTCATTCATATTCGAAAGATCCATTTTAATATTGTTTACAAATGTTATATTTTATGTTATTGTTGCATCTTTCCTAGATATTTATATTGTAAAATAAATTTTGAAGTTTAGTTTTAGTTTTTTTTTTTTACAAAAACCTTTTTTTCTCATTTATTTATACTTTCACTAAGGAACACTAGAAAATGTATACATTGTCTAGTAAATGTATACATTCTCTAGCAATAGTGTTCATTTTTATAATCAATTGATACTTCCACTAAAACGGCTAGTTAATGTATACATTGACTAGTTTGTGTATACATTCACTGGAATTCACACGTTGACTGCAACATATATAATGTGGCAATAACAGGACTTTCTTGTACCAATTACAGATCTCTTCCCCTACACTCTCTCCTCCCCACTCTCTCAAATTCATTTTAAACTAGCATTACTAGGTAAGAAAGTAATGCGTTGGCGTCAGTTTTCTTTGTTTCATCGTTCGGCGTAATTCTGAGAGTGACTTCCTTATATCCAGTAATGCCAGTATGAAAAGAATTTGAGAAGGGGAAGGATGATCTGTAAAAAAGTGGTTGATATATCGTAAGAAAGGCCTTGTTATGGCCACATCATACGTACTTTTTATCCTTCTTTAGACTTTCTCTGTGCCCCTGTTTTGGGAGACATGGTGGTCGTGCGGGCTAGAACATAGGGCTTTGGTAGCATGGTCTCACCATGGTTTGCGGGTTCGAATCCCGTCAGGGAGAGAATTTTATTTCGTAGATAGAACTCCCCTCCCGGGACCATGTATGTTGTAAATAACTAAATATAACACCGTTATTGGGACATGGCTAATATGCATCGTGCATAAGCCCCTAAACTATTTTCTACAAAAATTCATTGTATACTCTTTGGGGCGCCTTAATTTTAGTCATATTTTGATAGTTGGAATTTGATATACATCCAGCCAGAGGGCGCCTGTAGCTCAGTGGTATGCGTGCTTGCCTTCTGAGCTCAAGATCGTCGGTTCGAAACCCGACCGAGGCGCTTAGTTTATTTATCTGAGAGGTAAAATAAACATAAGCACGCCGTCCTTCGGATAGGACGTTAAGAGATGGTCCCGAGCCTGTACGATGTCAGGTAACTCGTTGACGAGTCAGAGTCGGGCTTATGTCCACCAGAGTGACAAAAGAGTGCTCTGGTAGTAGGCGATATGACCTCGTAGTTAAAGCCCGGGCATGAGTCATAAAACCTAACCTAACCTACATCCAGCGACCGCAGCCAAAAAAAAAAAAAGATGGCTGAGGGTTTTGCTCCTAGTCTGACCACAGCAATAGACTTTTAAATAAATAAACTTATTAGGCCCTCTTTCCCGACGATTCGGCGAACGGGTGTCATGGCCTCCACCGGAGGTCGGCAACCCAAAAAAAATAGTTGTAATTTGATAAGGAACATTATGATAGTGTAATTTAATAAGGAACATTTTGACAGTTGTAATTTGATAAGGAACATTTTGATAGTTGTAATTTATGATCAATCACAAATGATGAAAACTCCTGCTTGCACTAATTCGTTGGAAGCCATCTTAAAAACGTTCACTAGCAGAGATTCCATTCGATTGAACCATGTATACATATTTCGTTCAACCACATTCTTCACTCCGGTTGAATCAACCGCGTTGTTCAATTCGGTCGACCCGTATAAACCCGGCTTGATGATAAAGGAAACACTTAATTCTAAGATATGAAATATTGTTTCTGAGAATAATTCAAGGAAAAAAAAGAGGTTGAGGGAAGATGCGATCTCTGGAAATACCTTCGTCGTACTTCCTGTAAGGATCTACTTCGTCACCGAAATATCCTCATTATCTCATAATCAACCCTACCAATACCTATATTTGACGCAATGGTTTTGTGATTAATTCCGAAGGATATTGTAAAACAAAGAAAACTCAGCAGTGACGTATCTACAGTTTTGGGGGCCCTGAGCAACTTTTCCTTTGTAGGAGGCCCCCTCCAGAAATTTGTTGAATGCTGGGAAGGGGAGAGCAAGAAGTAAATAAATATTGAAAATGATCAATTTTGAGTTAGGGAGATTGTGAATTTATAGGTTAGGTTTTATGACTCATTCCCGGGCATTAACTACGAGGTCATAATTGCCTACTATCAGAGCGCTCTTTCGTCACTCTGGTGGACATGAGCCCGACTCTACAGTGGGAGTCCTAAATTTTGGCTACCCTAAATTTTTATTCACCTAGGGCAGGGGTCTTTAACGAGTACCTGACATCGTACAGGCTCGGGACCATCGCTTAACGTCCTATCCGAAAGACGGCGTGCTTCAGTTTATTTTATCTCCCAGATAAAATAAACTAAGGGCCTCGGTCGGGTTTCGAACCCACGATCTTGAGCTCAGAAGACAAAGGACGCATACCACTGAGCTACCGGCGCCCTCTTATGAATTTATATATAATATATTTATCACAGCTCTACATTTCTCCCATTTATTTTTTGGTTTTTATAACCTAGCAATAGTAAAAGTTACTAGAAAAACTCCTATCAGTATCTCAATTTTTTTTTTTTTTTTTCTTGTGTGAACATCTTAGCTCTTGGTAGGGGCTATGTCAGAGCGTAAGTCTCGTTGATGTGCATGCGTAAGACTGTGTGTGTCGGAGGGTTGCGCGCGCACTTCTTTATCTGTGATGTCAGCTGTTTTTCAGCTGTTGTAAATTTGTCGATTAACAGATGTGTACATTTTCAAACTAACTTACAAATAAATTTTCTAATTACGACAATTTTTCAATTTTTGGGCAATTTTGCCCAAAAAGTCAAAAACGTGTAATTTCATGCAAAATAAAACTTATGTATATTAATAAGAATGCCTTAGTTCTTAAAAATAATATTTTATTTAATGATTTCAAGCAAGCGAAAAAAAGATGCAATTGCACGGGAATTCGGCACTGATACACACACAACTTGTCAATTTTCAGTATATTGTTTAAACTTTACACTAATGTAGTTTCGGCACTCACAGCGTTATCTAATCTGCTGTGTAAAATTCTCCTGAACGAAACACGAGGCAACACAAACAGGGTCATTAATAATAAGGCATTGCCTTGTTTTGGGTAGAACATCGTTTCAAAGGTCTTACGTAGTACGGGAGGCATCATACATTTCTATTTTACCTGAGAGATAGGTCTAGAGACCTCCTGAGCAGAAGCAGTGACAGTGACAGTGATTAGCTATAAACGAGAGAAAACAGTGACTAGGGAGTGTCACCACTGGGTGATTTCTCTCCTCATGACATTTTGACATTGCCATTATCTCTTTATTAGCACATTTGCTTGTTGAATTTATTTTTATACAGTTGTAAATAGCTATTTGTAAATAAAAAAAATATATATATATTAGGGTGGTCGTTAATAATGGAAGGTTCAAATTTTAACGCTCTCACCCAAAAATCTCGATCGACATGATAAAAAAATACGATTGGCATTATTCCGGGCCCATAATAAATGATTTAACCGGTGCCGGCAGAGGAATCAAATTTTCCGTGTATTTTAAATGGCGTTTAGTGATGTTTCGGGTTTTTGTTCTATAACTATGAAACTGTCTATCGTAAATCTCTGAAAATTTGTACACTACTATTTTTGAAGTTGCTGAACACGAATATTTCATCAAAAGTTAAGTTTGACAAGTTAAATTAGTCGAAATTCGTTATAAAAATTGACATATATTTCAGGTTTTTTGAATATGTAGTTAAAAAGGAATTGTATCATTCTTTTGACAGTATTAAATGTTTTATTAATAATAATCGATGTCATTAATCGATGTTTTGTTGGTCGATACCCATCCCTACATGTGCGTAACTTTCGAATGGAGCGCGTTCTTCATGAAAATATCGCGTAATCATCGAAAAGCGGTTGAATTTCAAATTTTCAATTTTCACTCGCATTTTATTATTTAGCATATAATCGACATTTTGAGCTGCAAAATAGAATTCAAATTGAAAAGAAAAAAAAATTATATGAATTAGATTTTTTATTCCTCAAAAAAATCGAAAAATATTTTTCGCAAATTTGGAAGCCAATTTTGACAGTTTTGACTTGACCAATATAATTTTTGATGAAATATTCGTGTTCAGCAACTTCAAAAATAGTAGTGTACAAATTTTCAGAGATTTACGATAGACAGTTTCATAGTTATAGAACAAAAACCCGAAACATCACTAAACGCAATTTAAAATACACGGAAAATTTGATTCCTCTGCCGACACGGGTTAAATCATTTATTATGGGCCCGGAATAATGCCAATCGTATTTTTTTATCATGTCGATCGAGATTTTTGGGTGAAGTTAAAATTTGAACCTTGCATTATTAACGACCACCCTAATATATATATATATAAACCTGTGGGAGGGGGGAGGTGGGTGTCACATACCATATTATTAAGATTTGAATTGAGGGAAGTTATAAAAAAAAGTTATCAATTCAGTGAATAATAAAAATGTTTCAATAGCATTTGATTAATTTTCCAAAAACCTTTAATTAATTTTGATTCAGCCATGTTATTTTTTCTCTCTTTTCCTGTAAATGAAAAATGCCTGTCCAATTCACGTTTCGACATTAATTGAATAACAAGAGAAAACCTCAATTTATATATATCGAATTTTAGGTTATTATTCCACCGGAAGTTTTGTATAGTTTATGCAATACTAAAATTATAAGAAAATGCTTTAAAAATTGTATTTTATCTAAATTGAGGGGACATCAAGCGTGTTTTATTAAAACGAACTTTAATAAAATACATGGGAGGTAGAAAAGTTCAATTCCTTTTAATCAAGGAAAATTCTCATTAATAATAAATATTTTCCAAGAATTATAGAAAAAATCTGAAAAATCTTCTTTTTTTTAATATATAAATTGGATCTGTTTCACAGCTTTCTTGTTTAAATTTCATACCTTGCAAATTATTTTATTTATTACAATTTTTTTATACATAATTCGGATTCTGCCGATGGCTTCATCACTTTTAATAGAGATAGAAGGCTGAAACTTGGTAGTTATGCCTCATTCCAGTGACAATGGCCTCTCAATTGTTGAGTGGAGGGAGAGCGACTTGTACAAAAGTGGTTGGTATAAGAAAATATAATAAGAGTAGGGGAGAAAAGCTTTTCTCCCCTACTAATAAGTCCTGTTATATATTTTGATTTTTCTTTATTTTTTATCCTTTTTTCATAAAATCTATCAAAAATAAAAATATATTACAATTTAAACATTACTTTGGATAATTTCCTGCAGAATTTTAATTTACGTTTAATTAAGGCGCTGTAACGTGGTTCGTATTTATCTTATCTGAAATCTAAGGGCATTTTGTTAGTTGGAAATTTAATAAGGAACATTTTTGCAGCAATCAATTTTTCGATAGGCCTAACCGTTTTCGCATAAATTAAGCAAACATCTAAAAAAATAGGTTTCAGAATGGAATTTTAGGACGGTTTTCGACATGTATCTCGCAAAATGAGCGACCTTCGAAAAAAAGTAGTTTATATTAAATGTGCTTTTCCGCCCGTCAACAATTTCTCATTTTTTTTTTTCGATTTCGGCCAAAATTGAATCAGATTTAAGTTAGCACATGTGACATCTTCTTGTGTGACAATGCTCACAAAGTTCACTTACACGCAGACAGAGGTCATCGGGAAAATGTTTTCAGGGGATCGTGAATCATGAAAATCCGTTGAAAACTCGATCTCGGATTATCGCCGAATTACAATACTTCCTTATACTAAATGTATAAGAAAGTAAAAATTATTCTTTGAAATTATTTGTTGACTGGGAAGGTTTTTTCAAGTTCCTGAAGAATAAATAATGACAGCGATGTCATGAGCCCCGCATATAATGGCTGACGTCAAGAGCTAAGGCCTAGTTCGCACTATGCTAGTAATTTAGCAACTAAACGTTTGTGAACCACGAAAATATAGTCGAGTTGTTTAGTGATTTAGGAATTAAACGTTTGTGAACCACGAAAATATAGTCGAGATGTTAAGTGATTTAGTCGAGTCAATCCATTTATTTCTATTTTTTCGGGCGAGTAGCTCCCCCCACCACGCTGCACTGTTTACTTAAATCATCCATTAAACAAGTCCGCCTCATTCTGAACCTCTAGTCGTGCTCATTTATTTTGCAAAATGCCTTTTCATGGGAGCAAAGAGACAACGTTAAAATTTGTTGCAACATGAGTGCCTGTGGAACGTAAAATCCCCGCTGTATAAACTAATAAAACAATCTGCTTATGTTGAATTGGTAAATACGATGAAAATATCTCGATTTGGAGAGAAGGAGATCAAATTGAAAATTAAAAACATCAAAGAGATGTGTCTTTAAACTACATCCTGTAGCAAGAAAATAGAGAACGGCCCCTTTGTTTTTGCGGGGATTGGAGTACCCTTGCGTTGAATTTTTGACTGAATTTTTATTAACAGAAAATCAAAACAACTTTCCGCCATTCTCAAAGTTCCGAAGTATTCTATGGGATCTTTGCTGCTTCTTCTATTAATCCATTTTCTTATTCATATTTTCTTTTCTTTCATCTCACTAATTTCTTCTTCCAGCTCTTCCATATTAGCCACTGCAATAAGCTTTATTACATTATTTACTTTGTTGCGTTGCAGCCAGTTCATTTTTCACCAGAAGCGTTCGGCACTCACTGTCACTATCACTGTACTTACACGACTATGCTAGTTCTAGTCGTTTTAGTTACTAAATTACTAGCATATTACGAACTAGGATTAACGGAATGTGATAAAGTGGTTTTACATTTTTGAGCGGTTTAGGTTGCTCTAGTCGAACTCGGGTGAAAATCAAGTCAAATGGACACATTAGAAAATTTGCCGCAATCTACAACATAAGGGTACGTCAGCTGTCCTTCGCTGAATTCTTTAATGACGTAGAACATGTGAGACAATGCCATGATATACTGCAGTTGACGTAATCCGTCAGGTTTTGCTGCTGACCGCAGACGCTACATGACTAAGACGAGGTCCCAGGCAGTCTGCCGTCCGACATAGTTCCCTCACTGAATCATACCTTCCAGAAACCATCTACGCTTTTCCTTTCTGACGACTCTCTGACTTCATCCCATTTCTTCAAAACACCCAAGACTATAAATATCCAACATACCTGTATTTCCCTTAGACTTGTTTGAACAAAAAGGTTTTGTCAGATTCTTATAATAGGTACACATGTTCAGATAGATAAGTGTTCTAAAGATGTCCGAAAGGAAAACAAAAATGAGAGGCATTGTACTTCCCAACTTCGAATTAACATATTTGCGATCATTAATTTCGTACATCGGCAGTTCTGTTTATAAAGAGTATAAATATTCTGTTTTTAAGAGGAAATGTATATAAATATTCTGTTTATAAGAGGAAACCCACTATTTGGAAACGGATTTTTTTTTTTCATTGTTCGAAAATAATAAAATAACCATGATATAAAAAGCTATATAAAAAGCGTATTTTATAGGCCTGACGAATCTACACTTTTTAAAATATTATCATTAGTAACATAATAATTTTTTCATTACTTATATACTAATTTATGAGCATTAAGTGTGTAATATATTTCGACTGCATTTGACTTTTTATGTGGTAGGTACTTTTAATTTGATCTTCGAAGGATATTCATATGATTTACCAGTTCGACGAAAGCGATAAATATATATACATTTAGACTGCATTATCGCAGATATTATTATGTCCATATACGTCTTTTAAATGGTCTTATTGCTTTTATGTAGATATATCTTACACCAAGTAATTACAGAAATATATTTTGTTCCATCTCGTTAGGACCACTAATTCAAAGATCTAGATGAGGAGACAATCGTAGAACTTTCTGCGTGGGTGCATTAAGTTGGATTGCACACCGGCTTTCGTCCAAATGGTAAATCATATGAATATCCAGAGATAACCCAAAGAGTTATGTGGAAAAGGGTCGGGGGCCGTATCCTCGCCCTTCCAAATGAATTCCATGATATATATTCTTTTTTTTTCAGAATCGGATGGAATTCCTTCCCTTTTCCCCTTTCTGTATATATACCAGTAGATCTATGGATCCGTGATCTCGCGAGTGATGTGGCCAAAACAGGACTTTCTTACACCAACCACTTCATACACCAATTGTATACTGGCAATACTGGGTGTATGAATATCATGTAACGGCATCAGCGGTTTTCTTTCTTTCATTGTGCACCATATTTTTGAGAGAAATGACAATTATGAATATTCTCAAAATCTTCTTGTCGTAGGTACTCTTGGCAATTAGTAAACGAACTTATTGTATAGTAAGTATATACTAATTTATAGCAAGAATATAGTAACTTATAGTAATTAAGTATTGTATAGTAACTTATAATAAGTTAGTTATTATGACTCATGCCCGGGCTTTTAACTATGAGGTCATATCGCCTATTAGCTCGACTCTACTGTGTGGGTCCTAAATTTTGCCTACCCAAGATTAGTTACTTATGGTGGGTTGATCATTAACGAGTACCTGAAACGCACAGGCTCGGAATAAAATAACCTAAAGGGCTCGGCCGGGTTTCGAACCCATGATTTTGAGGTCAGCAGGCTAGCATGCTACCTCTGAGCTACCGGCGCCCTCAAAGGCCCTGCAGTAACTTATATTAAGTATATAGTAACTTATTGTTCAGGTGATTATTATATAATATGTATATGTATAGTAACTTATAGAGAGGGTGCCGCAAGCTCAGTGGTGTGCGTGCTTGTCTTCTGAGCTCAAGATCGTGGGCACACCGTCGTTCGTATGGGACGTTAAGCGATGGTCCCCAGCATGTACGATGTCAGGTACTCGTTAAAGGTGACCCTAGGTGAAAACAAATTTAGAATAAGCAACATTTATGACTTCCACAGTAGAGTCGGGCTCATTTCCACCAGAGTAACGAAAGAGTGCTCAGGTCGTAAGAGGTATGACCTCATAGTTAAAGCTCGGGCATGAGTCATAATAACTAACTAGTAAGTACCTATATAGTAACTTATACAATGATTTATTGTTCAACTGATTATTTGGGCTTCTCTGAAATGCTTTATATTCATATTTTCACTTTGGTTTCTTGTGATCTGAAGGTGCTTGAAATCGACCCAAAATATCAAGAGTGAACAATTTTCCAAAAATATGGAACAATTTCATTAATGTTCAACTAATTACTTATAGTCATTAGTGGGTGTAGGTACTTCATGCACATAAAGAAGGTGTTAAGGCCGAAAAGTGAAATAAACTTTATAAAGACTATGGGGTATATGTGGAGGGGGTGACGCCATGTGTAAAGTGCATGTACTTTGTATAGTGGCCACTAGAGGTCACGGTGGCCATTGTTGTTCAGTTAACCTGACGAGTGAAGTGCAGTCTGGCTGTCTGTAGAGAGGTGCCCTCAGCCCTTTGCTGCACAACTCACCACCACCTCGACCAGTGCCTGCCCTCAGCCCTTGCTGCAGGTATTGGTCAAGAAGCCCCAGAAGACGGACCCTCAACCCAGACGCATTGTGACGAGGCAGCTCCTTGGCGTCTCCACGCGACCGCTCACCTACCCCGGACATTTTAGTATTATTTGTTTTATCATTTCTTATATTTGATTCGTTTCGTTTTGTTTCCATTAATTTAGTATTTTTTTTCATTATTATAATTTTTTTCGTTAACCTATATACAGTCCACTTTATTTTGTTTTCAATTACCTTCTCTCAATTATATTATTTACTTGCTCTAGGTAATAACATATGGTCCTCCGGGCCGGATGGCAATTGGCTTATTTGTAATAATTAATATTAGCATTGTGATTTGGCCGGCCGTGTTTAATATAATACTAATTAATTTATAACCCGTCCTAAATCACCTTGTTTTCTTCCTTGTTCTTTTGTTTTTCTCTAATTGATTTTTTTTTTAACCTCTTTTTCTCTAGATAATATATATATTTTTTTTGATCATGCCGCCGAAATTAAAAACAGATAACGAATCTGTTTTAGCGGAACTTATTGACGAATTAGAGGACTTGCATAGTGACATCACGCAGACTAAAAAATTAGGACAAGCAGTCGCCACCGACAAAACTAAAATAAAAATATTTAAAGCTCGCCTTTCTAGAATTGATTCCACTTTTGAGAAATTTAATTTAATATTTTCTGATGCAAAGCGAATTGCAAATTCTTTGAGCAAAAGTGATGAATTACAGTTAATATCGCAGTTACGAAATGTGACCCGAGAGTATTATTATGAGGCGTTATCGTTGGATATTGAGCCAGGTGATACGTCTTTGGGTCAGTCTGTCAGTTCGGGGCTTGGTAGGACCCAGAGTCCTAGATGTAAGTTACCCACCATAGAGTTACCCACCTTTCAAGGGGACTTAGCCACCTGGGCTTCATTTAGAGACACTTATATCTCCTTAATCCACGGTAATAATGAAATATCGGATGTAGAAAAATGTCACTATCTTAAAACATCGTTAAAGGGGGTAGCTTTACAAACTATCTCATCCATCCCTATAACATCTCAATATTATTCTCAGGCGTGGCAAACAGTCATGCAGAAGTATGATAACAAACGACTGCAGGCTACCCACTTTCTTACAAATATTTTTAACTTTAAGTCTTCATTCAAATCCAATTTATCGTATTTAGAACAATTCTCAAATGTTGTTTTGGAAAGCGCACAAGCGTTTCAAGCGTTGAAACTTGAAGACGAATCAGGTTTTATCATTTTAACGCACGTCCTGAAATTATTAGATCAAAAAACTAGGGAAAAATTTGAAACTGAACATAATAAAATCGATTTACCCACTTTGCAAAATTTAATCGATTTTGTCCATCGACAAAGTGTATTTCTTCAGTCGGAGAATCTAACGTCGGGCGCGCCCTCTGCTTTCGCTCCTCCTTGCAAGTCCAACGAAAGTCGTAAACAAATTTTCATGTCGACTGATGCCTCTGAGAGGTTCCAGTCTTCTTGTTCTTTGTGCAATGAAAAACATCGTTTGTACAGATGTAATACATTTTTATCTATTAGCCCATCTGAAAGATTTGCTCAAGTAAAACGTTTAAGGCTTTGTTTTAATTGTCTTTCCCCCCACCATAACAGATCTAAGTGTTCATCGTCTGGGTGTCGGAAATGTAACCATCCACATCACTCTTTGCTTCACTTTGCTACAAAGGACAACTCTGTCACTAGAGATAAACCTGATCCTCAAATAATCCCGCCGGTTAAACAAGATCCCTCAGCTAAAGGCGCTATTTTATCTTCATCGGTGAGGGGCGAACCTTGTGTCCTTTTAGGTACCGCTGAGGCTAGAATCAAAGATTCGAATGGAGATTTTCAAAAAATTCGAATGGTATTAGATAGTGGGGCACAACGGTCTTTTATAACTTCGGCATGTGCCAAGAGGCTTGGCCTAAAACAGTACGTTAACTCGCAGATGTTGTGCGGATTCACCGATAGCCCGATCCGAGGTGGGAAATTTCAGGCGAATTGTTTATTGGCCCCAAAAACCTCTTTTCAGCCCCAACTTGAAACCAAAGCTATAGTTATCCCTCAAATTACTTCAAAAATGCCCATGTATCCTATACCTCGAGAGGTTTTGCATTACTTTGAAAATTATTTCCTTGCGGATTCATCTTTTGGGGACCCGGGTTCTATTGATTTTCTGCTAGGAGCCGATTTGTTCAGTGAGATTTTCGTAGGAGAATCCTTGTCTACTCCCACCGGTTATCCCAATGCTCTCAAAACGATCTTTGGTTGGGTTGTGGTAGGCCCCATGGATATCCCCTTCACTACCACCGGTAAGGCGGCAACGCTAATGGTAGTTAACCAAACCCCCACTCTAGACGCTGAGATAGAAAAATTTCGGGAAGTTAAGAATTTTTCCGGAGTTCAGGTCACCAATCCGGACGAAGTTCAATGTGAGGAACATTTCGTCCAAACCCATAGTCGTGATCAAACGGATCGCTATGTCGTGCGTTTACCTTTTAAACTTTTAGATAACATAACTTTGAGAAATTCTCATCATACCGCACTACATCGATTTCCAAATTTAGAATACCGCCTAAACAAGAGTCCTGATCTCAAAGTTGAGTACTCACAAGTAATCAAAAATTATCTTGAGCTAAATTACATGTCCCCTGCGACCAGCCCAGATAAATATTTCCTTCCTCGCCATTGTGTTATAAAGGATAGCACATCAACTAGGTTACGTATGGTATTTGATGCTTCCGCGCCTACTTTATCTGGGTCTTTAAATGATAAACTTCATGTAGGGCCAAAATTAAATTCAGACATTCGTGATATCATTCTCCATTTTAGTAAGTATCCCATCGCTCTGACAACCGATATTTGTCAGCTGTATTTGGGAATTGTGGTTCACCCAGAGAACAGTACATATCAACATGCATTATACCGTTTTAAGTCTATTAAATCGATGCAAGAGTTTGAACTCAGCCGAGTAACTTTATTCCCATTTATTGACTTAGTGGGTATCCTCAGGGTGGGCGGTCGCCATCCTATTTTGATGCCCTCCAAGGCACATTTTGTAAATTTATTAGTAGATCATTACCACCCATCTTTCCTTCATGCCAGCCCGCAGCTGTTACATTCTTTGTTGCAACGGCAATATTGGATCATATCGGGGCGAAGTGTTATACGTTCTCGAATTCATTTATGCATAAAGTGTTGGAAACTTCGTGCTACGACAGCCACAGCCTTCAAAGGAGATCTTCCGCCTTCTAGGTTCGAGCAGGGAAGGGCATTTATTAATGTGGGGGTAGATTTTGCAGGCCCTTTTTTAATTAAATCATCCACACTTCGAAAGGCCAGCATAGTTAAAGCTTATCTTTCCTTGTTTGTGTGCATGAGCACCAAGGCGGTGCATCTTGAACTTGTGTCCCAACTTTCCACCGAAGCGTTTTTGTCGTGTTTGGACAGATTTGTCAGCCGCCGAGGACTGCCATCACAAATCTTTTCAGACAATGGTAGTAATTTTGTGGGCGCAGATCGACACTTACGAGATGTGTATAAATGGTTACATGAAAGTAGAACCCAAAATGCTATTAGCAGTCATTTGAACTCGAAAGGCGTTCAATGGGAATTTATACCTCCGGCAGCCCCACATTTCGGAGGAATATGGGAGGCCGGGGTAAAGGCGTGTAAAGGTCATCTTGTCAGAGTTTTAGAACAACGGGTACTGACATTTGAGGAGCTTAATACAGTCATTATTAGGATTGAAGCCGTACTTAATTCTAGACCGTTGCATCCATTATCATCTTCTCCGACAGAATATGATACCTTGACTCCTGGACATTTTTTAGTAGGGGGCCCACTGGTTGCTCTACCCGAACAGGACTTAACTGACGTGCAGACTAACCGCTTGTCGCGGTGGCAGTTATTGAGAAGGAGCGTCAAAGATGTTTGGAATTGGTGGCGACACGAGTATCTAAATTGTCTTCAACAACGTGTTAAGTGGCATGCTAAAACTAGAAATTTAGAAATTAATGATTTGGTTTTATTACGGGAACCACATTGTGCGGACAAGCGGCGGCGCTTGTTTGGCCTACCGGGCGGGTAACGCATACATACCCTGGAAAGGACGGGATCGTCAGGGTTGTTAAAGTAAAAACACCCAAAGGTGAATACGTCCGGCCAATCACTCAGCTAGTGCTACTGCCTATTGCCATTGATTAATGTATTTAAGTTTTGCATTGTATAGCTTCTTAGAATATTTAAAATTTTTGTAAATTTTGGTGGGCGGTTTGTTAAGGCCGAAAAGTGAAATAAACTTTATAAAGACTATGGGGTATATGTGGAGGGGGTGACGCCATGTGTAAAGTGCATGTACTTTGTATAGTGGCCACTAGAGGTCACGGTGGCCATTGTTGTTCAGTTAACCTGACGAGTCAAGTGCAGTCTGGCTGTCTGTAGAGAGGTGCCCTCAGCCCTTTGCTGTACAACTCACCACCACCTCGACCAGTGCCTGCCCTCAGCCCTTGCTGCAGGTATTGGTCAAGAAGCCCCAGAAGACGGACCCTCAACCCAGACGCATTGTGACGAGGCAGCTCCTTGGCGTCTCCACGCGACCGCTCACCTACCCCGGACATTTTAGTATTATTTGTTTTATCATTTCTTATATTTGATTCGTTTCGTTTTGTTTCCATTAATTTAGTATTTTTTTTCATTATTATAATTTTTTTCGTTAACCTATATACAGTCCACTTTATTTTGTTTTCAATTACCTTCTCTCAATTATATTATTTACTTGCTCTAGGTAATAACAGAAGGTAGTTCCGACTGCGGGACCTGGTGGTGGGGACGGAAGCTGTTCTGGATTCGAGGAAGTGGCTGGGACATGCAAGTTCCAGGTAGCCCATTGAAACGCCATTTCTAAGTGGGCCCCCGAAAAGTTCCAAGAATCCTGATTCCAATCCGACAGTCCTCTCATTAACTGTCATTTGGAAGAGGATCACGGTTGGGGGACCACCCGAGCGTGGCACACTTTTTAAATTTCTCAATTTGTCATTCGTCAGAGCTCGTACTAATTGGATTATTAGAGTCACACCAAGTTTCCGCACCAATGCCCTTTTTTTTTCTAAAAATGAGGAAATAACCACCTCATTTTTTTTTTATGTTTCTGTGGTTATTTCAGATTGGCGTCCTGTTATTTTCAGTTTCCTGCCATTCTGTTCATAAAACAGGTAGCCGCAATAAGCGAAGCGGAACGTTTTTTTACTTTTTTTACGGATGTGTGGGGGCTTCTTTGCATTTTTTTTTCGAAAATGGGGAAGGGAAATTCATCATAGACATACTCTCCATTTTACTTATGCCACGGCGTTGGGCCTGTCTTGGTACAGCTTCTTCACTGCTCTCAAGGCACGTTACAACAATGACTAATTTTACTTTGGGTTGTATAATCTGAATTTATATATCTGTGGCTACATGCCAGAACAAGTTAACTCCATTAAACATGATTTTGAGAAATTACGGTTTAAAGTTTTTTGTGTTACTTCTGTTATATTCAAATAAAAAGTTCTAATTCTTCTTGAATATTGTTTACGCCTTTAAAAAGTTCGAATAATTTTATAAAATTATAATTATTGTAATTTAATTACGAAAAAAAAAATTTTAATTTTTCATTGTTAATTTGGATTATGAATTCGTTCATATTAGATGTATTACTATAATATAGTCATATATATTATATGAGAATGTCAACATTGTTTTGATTTGGAGCAGTTGCTTGACAGTGGCGCCGCGCGTTTCCTTTTCGTGGCACTAATCAGTAGCCGTTAGTGATGTTATTCTACCTTATCTGGTTAATTAATTATAATAAAAAGATGCTCAGAGATATTAAAATGAGTTTATTTGTTGTTCATTACACAGAAAAATCTAAAGGACGCGTCATGATATCGAATTTGATCCAATTAATCGGTTCTTGCATGAAAAATGGAGTTAACTGGTTTTGGCATGTAAATGGCAGTTAACTGATTGAGTTATCCCAGAATTACTATAAAAATGTTCATCAAAATCGGTTATTTTTTGTAAAAAACAAAAGTTCACGTCAAAATATACAGCTTTCCGTGATTATCTCATTTTTCAAAAAAATTGGACATAACTGGTTCTAGCATGTCGCCACAGATATGTTCTGTAAAAATAAGATTTTGAATGAAATCAAGTGAATGATTAGTTCTTGTGAATCATGCCCGGGCTTTAACTACGAGGTCATATCGCCTACAACCATAGCGCTCTTTCGTCGCTCTGTTGGACATAAGTCCAACTCCTATTGGGAGTCCTCAATTTTGTCTACCCTGGTTTATTCACCGAGGGAAGGTACCTAAAAAAATAGGTAAATCACCAGCTATGAACTTTCCCAACAAGAATTAATCAAATATGTTTTCGCTCTCCCTCCAAAGCCAACAGCCATGCTTCTCTGATCTCCCCCTTCCCTTCGACCAATTTCGCTGAAAATTAATAGGTGTCAATCATTCATATGTTTTGAATTTAAATATGAAATTTCGTATTCTCCTCCTTAATTCTCTTTGGCCGATTTGGCTGAAAGAGAGTTCTGGATACACATATAAAACTTCGTATAGATATATTCATTAATTATTGTGTTCACAAACATACACAAACGGTCAACTTTTTTTTTTTTAATTTTTGGAATCATGGAGTTGGAAACAATAAATTTTCGTTGAAACCCCGCATCAAATTTTTGCCCGATTACATAACTTGTCCTATATTCCGTATAGCCTACTGAGCTCAAGATTACGGGTTCAAGACCCGGCTGAGGTAATTAGGTTTTTTATTTGGGAGAAAAAAAAAAAATTGAGCACGCCCCTCGGGTGGGATGTTAAGGGATGGGTCCGTGCCTTTACGAGGTAGTCATGAAAGACCCCTATCCTAGGTAACTAAACCTGGTTAGGTAAAATTTAGGACTCTCACAGTAGTGTGATAATAAAAAAAAAAATATTTAAAATAATATAAAATTAAAAATTAAAATTAACAAATAATAAATAATATTATCACATTTCTTGTAGACATTTTTGTCTGGTCTTTTACTAAATTTTGATTTCTACAATACTTTCCGAAAAGGGCCCTAATGAAGTTGATGACGTGCAATTTTGAAGAAAGTGCACATATAAAAAAATTTTAATTAATATAATTAACTTCATTTGGATTTCTTATAAAGAGTATAATTCTGAGATGTCATCAAATTTTTCTAAATTTGCAAAAATGTTTAACTTAATCCAAAGGTATTTTATTATTTGGTTGACAGGGAAAATGAATAGCATACAATCGAGAACAAAAACTGGGTTTATTTCAACTTAACCTACATTATAAAAATAAATTTGGAAAATAAATAAATAAATTATATACAAAAATTCTTACTAATTCCTAAAACTGAATCAGTCTTATTTCTGTGGCCGCTCTCTAATGGGCGACAGAGGGCCTCGTATAATAACTAACTATAATATATAAACTATTTTTATGTATGTTATGGTTCAATGTGAATAAATATTATTATGTTTTGCCAATTATGTGTAGGCCATTGCTCTCTTGTAGATACTAGACATTAACAAACCCCCAAATTCCCATTAGTATTAATAATAGACCATGCGGTCTGTAATTGTTTATGACCGATGGTATCAGTCGTAGAGCCCATTTGTCAAGATGTATCCGTACTGATTAACACGAAACTCCAACTCAGCGTGATCCATCCGTTCGTCCGAGAATCCATTACACGTGAAAAAACATCTGTCTGTTCACGCAACCTTCCTTATCTATTTGTATCTCGTTTTTAAATTGGCGAGTTCAAAGAAATATTTTATTCTACTTGTAGGTACATCTGATGACAGTCTAGTCGGGAAATCAACAGAAATGTACTTCCCCAGCGCCTATAAATTAGTTAGTTTTCGCTCTCCCTCTGAACCCAATTTAACGACTGGTGTAAAAATTAATAGATGACTTACACAGGGACCTCTGGTCATCGTACTCAATTTTTAATACATTCATTATATCGACAGTTTATAGGGTTTTGGCTAAAAATTGTTAGGTTTCGTTCTTATGGTGTTTTGGATTCACATAAAAAAATTCGTAACGATACATTCATTATATCGGCAGTTATTTACGTTTGTTACGGCTCCCTAAACTTCCCATTCACTTGGGCGGATTTGACTGAAAATCAATAAGGGTAGTCGTTATGGGGTTCTGTATACACATACCTATGTACTTTGTGTCGGTACATTCATTACATCGGCAGTTATTTACGGTTGTTGAGCCTCCCTAAATTCCCTATTCACTTGGGCGGATTTGACTGAAAATCAATAGGTGTAGTCGTTATGGGGTTCTGTATACACATACCTATGTACTTTGTGTCGGTACATACATTACATTGGCAGTTATTTACGTTTGTTGAGCCTCCCTAAACTCCCCATTCACTTGGGCGGATTTGAATGAAAATCAATAGGTGTAGTCGTTATGGGGTTCTGTATACACATACCTATGTGCTTTGTGTCGGTACACTCATTACATCGGCAGTTATTTACGTTTGTTGAGCCTCCCTAAACTCCCCATTCACTTGGGCGGATTTGACTGAAAATCAATAGGTGTAGTCGTTATGGGGTTCTGTATACACATACCTATGTACTTTGTGTCGGTACACTCATTACATCGGCAGTTATTTACGTTTGTTGAGCCTCCCTAAACTCCCCTTTTCCTTGGGCGGATTTGACTGAAAATCAATAGGGGTAGTCGTTATGGGGTTCTGTATACACACACCTATATAATTTGTGTCGGAACATTCATTCTTTAGAGATTAATCGTGTTCATAGACAGAAAGACATTTTTTATTCATTTGTGGAATCAGGGAAAAATTCCACAACATCCCGATATATTCCCCAGGCTCAATTAATCAAATATGTTTTCTCTCTCTAAAAACATTGTGCAATAATGTTGAGATATAAACCATACACGTAAGTGAATCATTGAAGCATGTACTTCTAGTTAGTTACTTATGCCATTATCCATGTTTTTTTTTTCAATGAGTTTTGAAGGTAACACCTTGGCCTATTGTGTGCCCTGTGTGTTGGTCCCTATAGCTGCCCTAGATCTGCTGCACCAAGTCCAAGATTCTGCTGCACATTCCCTTTATAGCCTGTTTCAGTTCTGTTATGACAGACCCCAACCTCTTGCTTTCTACATAACAGCTTCACACCAACTTGCAATATGAGAACCCAAATCTCGTTTTTCTCGTCACATAGCCTACACATAGCGATGCCCATATTGTGCAGGTGTTTTGTTCATATGACAGTGTATTACTGATGTTAAATAAATCTTTAAAACATCCTCATCATGGATTGATTACGTTCTATAAGTCCCGATGATTATCTTCTCTATTGTCTGTAGGGTTCTTTAAACTCCTCATGAATCATTTATAAAACTACAATGAAATAGTTTATATTATGAAAGGCGTCCTTCCGCTTTGTAATGAATAAGCTGAGTTTAAATCCTGAGGCATATAATTTGATTATTCCCACTGCCCTATTTGGAGAACATTCACATAATGCGTTGGGCTAGGGTGGGCGATAGTTGGCCACTGTCGATAGTCCAATATTATCTTAACTATCGATAGTATCGATAATTCAGTAACTTGCCTTTTTTCATGCAAAATACTTTCCAATTCCAATATTATATTATGATTGGTAAGCGTGCTTGACTTCTGAGCTCAAGGTCGTGGGTTCGTAGCCCGACAGAGGCCCTTAGTTTATTTTATCTGGGAGGTAAAATAAACTTAAGCACGCCGTCCTTCGGATGGGACGTTAAGCGATGGTCCCGAGCCTGTACGATGTCAGGTACTCGTTAAAAGACCCCTACCCTAGATGAATAAAAATTTAGGGTAGGCAAAATTTAGGACTCCCACAGTAGAGTCGGGCTCATGTCCACCAGAGTTACAAAAGAGCGCTCTGGTAGTAGGCGATATGACCTCGTAGTTAAAGCCCGGGCATGAGTCATAAAACCTAACCTAAACCTAACCTATAAATACTTTCCTTGCAAACAATACTAGTCATGATAATGAATCATGACAGGAAGAAAGAAGTATTTAAAATAACTAATCATTCTTCGTCTCTTTTTGAAAGAGATATCACTCCTCTCATACAAGGAATCAATTCGTTTCCATTCTTCCCCACTTTTTGAAAGTAATAGAAACAATAAAAAAAAAGTCATCGGTGAATCACTGACAATGTACTTCCCCACAACGAATTAATCTATTAAATTTTCGGTCCCCTCCAAAACCAGTTAACAGCTTGCGATAATGTTCAATAGTTAACTTACGTAGGGTCTCCTAAATTCACTAAATATTGTGTCGATACATTTATTACATTGGCAGTTATTATGCCGCGTTTAAACTATGTAGCAAAACAGTTATATAGTCGAGCTATGTAGCTGTGCTACAAGTTTTTGAAAACGCCACTCAAAAACAGCTATATAGTCCGACTGCATAGTTCAATTCAAGAGCTACATAGCTGGAAATGAGTTTCCCGTCGGTTGTCGGTAAGATCAAACGGAACTATGCAGCTGAGCTATATAGCCGGGCTAGAAGCGCGTGTTTTGTTGTAGCACAGCTATATAGCTGTCACCCGAAGACGCTCGTCAGTTGTGTGCTTGCCATCTCGAAGTAAACTGGTTGATTTCATCGAGTACATCCTCATACAGCTGCTGCAGCTACACAACGAAACTTTTTAGTCATAGCTATACAGCTCTTTTTAGTCATAGCTATGTAGCTCTTTTTAGTCATAGCTATATAGCACTTTTTAGACATAGCTATGTAGCTCTTTTTAGTCATAGCTATGTAGCTCTTTTTAGTCATAGCTACATAGCTCAGCGACATATAGCTCGGCTATATAGCTGTTTTGCTATTTAGTGTAAACGTGGCTTTAAGGTTTTTGAATTGAGCCCTCTTTCCTGAACCCCCTCTCCGCTTTGATCGATATCACTTAAAATAACTAAGTGTCGTCGTTACGGAGTTTTGAATTCACATAGACGAAGTTATTAGAATTTTTGTGTTCAACCTCCCCCTAATCCCCCACTTCCCTTGGGTCGATTTGACTGAAAATCAATAGGTGTCTTTGTTAGAGGGTTTTGAATTCACATATAAAATTTCGTGCGGATATATTCATTCTATCGATATTTTTGGAATCTGAAGATCGGAAAACATGAAATTCCGTTGAAAACTCCGCGCCGAATTTTTGACAGTTCCCCTATACTTCGTATAGATGGAAAATAATAAACAATAAATCAATTAGTGAATATATTTAAGAATTATAGTTACTGAAACTTTTCATCAGAATTTGATGTCAAAAAATCAAATAATAATGTCACAAAAGCCATGGATTGATTAGGCGCCACAATTGAATGATGTAATTCTTCTCCGAATCTTTCTGTAATACTGTGAAGAAATAGTCTCGACACTTGTGTATCAGTCATTATTGAAAAAAAAAAAAATCTATTAAGGTTTTACAAGTATTTCATAGAAAGATGATTTAGTATTGTTAGATAAGATATACATTTCGTTATCCATCATTATACTTGATATGTAGGTCTTGTTATCTCAGATACTTCACTAATGAAACATTTACCTACATATTTCTGGAGTTGTAACTGTTCAACGTTATTTATTATTTTTTATTTCTCCAGTTATACGAAGTATAGGGGAAGGTATGTAATCGATCAGAAATTCGAACCGGTGTTTTGAGCAGAATTTCATCATTTTCGAACACCTAATCCCAAAAATGAAAAAAAAAGTGCTGTCTATGTGTGAACACGATATCTCCCGATAGAATGAATGTCTACGAAGAGAAGTGTAACCATGTTACCTTCACTCTCAGACGCCTCCTATCTTTTATTTTTTTATATATATTTTTAAATTTTATTTATCATTATTTTCTTATTTTTTATTTTTAATTAATTTTTTTAATTGAATTAACAAATTTACTTATGGTTTTATTACCGATTGTAAATATTCAAAAAAAAAGAACTAATTGATCAAAAAAAAAAAAAGTATTCAGAAGCTCATAAGAACGATACATTGATTTTCAGCCAAATCGGTCGAAAGGCAGTGAAGGATTATGGGGAGACTTAACACAAGAACTCTAAAAACTGTCGTAATGAATGTATCGACACAAAATTATAATAGTTTCAGAATTCCATAACGACAACCACCTATTAATTTTCAACGCAATCGACCTAGGAACGGGGGGATCAAATGAAGGGGGGGGGGGGGGGGGGGGGGGGGGTTCAACTCAAAAACACCAATAATGTTTTGATATGCCCCGTAACTATTGATTTATTGTCCAAACGGTCAGTTGGTGTTAAAAGGAGAGCGATAACTAATAGATTAATTCGTTCTGGGGAGGTACATTGCCAGTGATTCAAAAACATCTTTCTTACATTTTGAAACGGTTCTATTCATCGCCTTTAAAATATATCTATGATATTTTGAACATATAAATATATATATTTTTTTTTTATCTGTAATCCGTTCGGTAACAAATAACAATAAGAATCACAAAGGAAGAAAATCTATTTTTTTTAAAACTCTTAGAAAGTTAGCTGTCTACATTTCGGTGAATCATGAGTCCCAGTTTCAGTGGTTCAATTTTCCCGGTCCAGAATGTGACGACCGTTATTCCGTGGAAAGCGGGGAGCTAGTTAAGTAAAAAAAAACTGTTCTGGGAGCTGCTACAGTTATTTCTAAAAAAAGAAAAAAATGTTATTTTCCAGGAAAAAGAAAATCTCTCGTCTGCCCCCCCGTGAAATCTCCTTTCGTCTCGCTCTTATTCTTCTACTTTTCTGAATCGGTTACTCACAATACTAGTCCTCATTAAAAAAATAAGTCTTGGTTCGTTTTTTCTCTTTTATTATTAATACTAGCAGGATACCCGGCTACGCCCGGTTAGTAAGTTTAAGCAGGTTAGTAACGTTATCTGCCCGGTTAGTAACTTTAACCAGCTTTATCTGGTCGGTTAGACCTAGTTCGCACTACTATGCTAGTATGTTAGTCGAGTAATTTAATACTAAACGTGTGTGCATCACGAAAATATAGTCGAGTTGTTTAGTAAGTCGAGTCACTCCATTTGTTTATATTTTTTCGGGCGAGTAGCACCCCCCACCACGCTGCACTGTTTACTTAAATCATCCACTAAACAAGTCCGGCGCATTCTGAACCTGTAGTCGTGCTCATTATTTGTTTTGCAAAATGCTGTTTCGTTGGAGCGAAGAGACGTTAAAATTTGTTGCAACATGGAGTACCTGTGGAACGTAAACTACATCCAGTAGCAAGAAAGTAGAGGACGGCCTTGTAACATTGTTTTTGCGGGAATTGCACTTCTTAATTGTGGTACCTCTAAGTTGAATTTTTGAAAAGCTTTTTCATTAACAGGAAATAAAACTACTTACTGTCATTCTCAAAATTCCGAAGCATTCTTTGGGATCTTCTAATGCAATTTCACTGAGAAGAGAATTCGTAGCCCCTAGTTCATCTCTTCTATTAATCCATTTTCTTATCCATATTTTCTTTTCTTTCATCTCACTAATTTCTTCTTCCAACTCTTCTAAAATGGCCACTGTATTAAGCTTTATTACATTATTTAATTTGTTGCTTTGCAGCCTGTTGGGAGGCCTAAATTTTGCCGATTTTCATTCACCTAGAGTACCTGACATCTTACACGCTCGGGACCATCGCTTAACGTCCCATCCAAAGGACGGCGTGTTCAAGTTTTTTTTTTCATCTCCCATATAAAAAAACTACGGGCCTCGATACCATCGCCTTCTCTTACCAGATGTCAATAGTCTAGGAAACTTATGACTACTGCCCCATTGTTATGTATAGAGTGGTGTAGGTTAATTCTGGGTCTTTAGGTCGCTATAGATGTTAGCGCTCGGTTATCTAAAGTGGTATGCGTGCTGGCTTACCTGAGCTCAAGATCGAGGGTTCGATCACACTCACCAAAAAAATAAAAAAATTTCGATCCTTTGTTTATAAAACACTTTTTCTCAGAATTTATATTTCCAATAAGATCTCCAAGTTTTTTTTACCCTAATTCTGGGGCCCTCTTTCACTGAGATATAGGTAGGACCGGGCTAAGGATGCGAGATTTGCCTACTCAAAACGATCAGACTATATTTACTAACTAAACAGGAGTTTCGGTTTAAATAAAAATACATCAGAAATTCATTTTTGACAAAAAAAAAAAGAGAATATTTTTAATTGTATTAAAAATAATTTACATGAATATCATTTATACAATGTATACAAATTTTAATTAAATTTACAGATAAGTTTAATAAATATAAATAAGTTTATAATACAGAATTTCATAATCATAAAAAAGAAGAAAATATTAACAATAAACAAAATAAATATTTATAAATATATTTATATACAATCTACGTGTACAAAAAGAAACATAATACATAAATTACAAAAGTTGTATAGAGAACGGAACATGTAAATATGTACTTAGGTATATACAAGATACCTGAACTTTGATTCATGTGTCGGTAACATGAATTTTAATTGTTTAAAATTCAACAATTTAAATTAATTAATGTAAAATTCAGAACAATGGATCACTAATGATTATCTCTTCATCACAGGAAGATGGAAATAGTAAATTTAATTAAGAAATTGAAAGAATGGACAAATAAATAACAAAATTGATCACTAGTCATTTTTCTTAGTGGAAAAGATATTTTAAAACATCATCATTATTGATTATTTTACAACTAACATGCTTTACTTCCGATATGAATATTTTTAAACATAGTACAACACTATTAATGACGTTTATAAGTAGTATTCTAATATACTAACGATCCTATAGGATCACACACATCCTAAGCATCCACTACGACTACATTTTTCTTTTTAAATAACAAACTTCGGAATAAAAAGTCTTATAATTAATTATTGTTTTATTTAAGGTGTCGAATAAATACTTATACATATAATAATAACATATTCTTGCACTGAATTCGGTAGTTGTGGCCCCAAATGCCTTTCTTACAAACTAAAATAAAAGAGTAACATACATATACTTAAATAACTATACATTTTACATAATACAATACAATAAATTTGTATAAATGCTGAGGAACTAACAGTAACAATAAATAAGCATATCAACAACGCTTTAGAACAATGTAAATTAAACAAGTGAAGATGTTCTTTTTTTTCTCCGCCAAAACGTGTAGTTATAGTAGCGCCGGTATATCTTGGCCCTTCGGGGGGGTGTGGCCAGTTCCCTTGGAGGGGGGAAACGGGAGGGGATAGCCAATAGGAACCCATGAAATTGACGCGGTCGCCATGGGGACGTCTCCCTATTGGCTATGCCCTCCCGTTTCCTGCCTCCAAGCGAACTGCCCCCCCCCCCCCCCCCCCCCCCCCCCCCCCCGAGAGGCCAAGATATACCGGCGCTACTATAGTTAGTTATTGTAACTCATGACCGGGCTTCTAACTTCGAGGTCATAACGCCTACTACTAGAGCGTCTTTCGTCGCTCTGGTGGACATGAGCCCGACTCTACTGTGGGAGTCCTGAATTTTGTCAACCCTAAATTGTAGTTCACCAAGGGTAGGAGCTTTAAAAACCTGACATCGTACAGGCTTGGGATCATCCCTTAATGTCCCATCTGAAGGTCAACATGCTCATGGTTTATATTGGGTTATAATAACTATAATGACAGTTATTGTCTGTGGATTTCTATTTATGATGGGGTGGGGTGGGGGGATCGCACACTGGTCCATATTTGAAAAAGCTTGGCCAAAATTTCAAATCAATATAAAAATAAAATGTTTTTGCTTGTAAAATAGAGATTTTAATATTATGTAGGTACCTATATAATTTTTTTTAGGAAAAAATTTATTTTAATTAACAAAAAAAATTTAACTATACAACTTCCTCTTCATTATCATCAACTGACACTTCTTCAGAACTTGCAGCTGCATTATCAACTGGGTAGTTCCGTTAATTTTAAAACGGGAAACTGAATCACTACATTCAACCATGATTCGTTTTTATGAAGAAAACGCGCATTGTTCCGGCAACATTCTTTCCATTTAATAAAATAACGCGAAAAAGAATTCAAGTTTAAATATTGCAATAGATATTTTTTTGCTTTTCCGTCTTCTTCTATGCAAAATTTAGAGCCTAAAAAATCAAAAAATCTACTAAACAATTTTTTTTAAATTTCTTTATAGCTAGAAGCGATTTCTAAATATTTATCATGTAAATCACTTCGAAGAATTTGGAAATCCATGGTTTTTTAATAGTTATTTTTGATAATTTTTAAATTAACGAAAAACAGCTCCTAATAAAAGGACACACACCTAATAAAAGACAGGTTTGAAATGCGAAAGGAGTATAAATCCGAATAAGTAAACATCATAGATTCTAATTTAATTTGTTTGTCAACATCCGAAACACGGGTTTTAATTTCGGAGATGAAGAAACCTTGAGTATGCTGTCCTTCGGATAGGTTCCGAGCCCGTGTGATGTCAGGTTCCCTATATTTTCTAGAAGGAGGTTTCGAAAACAAGAGAAATTTATTAGTGGAAAAAATTCCGTCAAAAATAATATTGATAAAAATGATATTGATCTTTTACACAAACAAAAAAAAATCTTCAATTGTACCAAATATTTTATTTCATGAGCTTTCAGCGCAGGAATTAGACCACTGGGTTGAGGGATCCTTCAACCCCCACCACTCCACACATTATCATTACATCTTGGTCAAACTATAACTATGGACGTAATTATCATGACGTGATTTGGAACATCATATCCATTGCTTAATTTTAACAAGGCCTCAGCCACACTTATTTAAAAAAAAAAAATTCTATTTTTTTCTATATGGAGGCATATAATATAGGCATGTAAAAAAAAAAAAGGTTATTTATTATGTAGCCACTTAAATAAATTATGAGGCATTTAGAAAAAAGTTGGAAATAAATACATGCCAGTATATAGAACTATATATCATTTACAGTTGAACCTCAATAACTGCAGGTTAGGGTGGTACCTAGGGGGGAGATACTGGGGATCAATTCCCCTCGAAATTAAAAAAAAAAATTGTCCTTTTTGTAAATAATAAAACTATTTTTACTTGCATGGAATAATTTATTGACATAAAACATTTTCCTATTAGAGGTCGGATCCTGGTGAAGCTTGACCTTGGGCAGAGAAAGCAGTTCGAAAATATTTTATTTCAAGCCTAAAACAATGGGACAAGAACATTTTCCCAACATTTCACAGGTTTATGAAAATTGGAGCCACACTTTCAGTTTCTGTAGCAACAAGTGAACGGTCTTTCTCAACCCTTACACGTATGAAAAACTATATCAGAAATAGTACTAGCTAATACAGATTGAATGGATTAGCTCTGATCCGAATGCACAGAGACATTCATCTAAACCCTGAAACCGTTTTAAACAAGATAATGAGGTTCAAAAGTATTTAAAAAACCAAATTACAATTAAGCCATGGATATGAAATTGTAGAAAATTTCTAGAAGTCTAGAATATTGAGAAACATATTTTCAATATCATTGTAAGCACTGTCTTACGTGTTTACAATGACAAAACCAATAATTTAAATTTAGCGTTTCAGTCTTTTAAACGTTCCATCAGAGAGAAAACCTTTTCAACTTGACATTCAAAATTTCAGTTAAAATTATCTACATCTGTTTTTTCAATGTGCCTAAATATCTCGAAATTTTAGACTTCTTGAAATATTATTCTTCGAAGTTAAAGATATTTGTGATTATATTCAAAATCACATCATGACACTGGCGCAAATAGCTCTGTGACATTCACAAATCAATATCATGTATGTAAATATCATTAAATTTTAACAATTAATGTCATATTATAAGTATATAATAAATCCTTCTTGCATAACATTCAATAAGTTTTCCAGTCTTAATATCATAACTTTACAACAATAACGTTCTTTGGTTTCAATATTTCGTAACAATGAAATGAAGTTTCTCACCATTATATGTTACGATTGTAATTTAAAAAAATGATTACAATAATTAATGACTCTGATTGATTTAAATAAAAATATAGATGTATAATTATTACTAGCCTATACAATAGTATTATTATTAACCTATACTCAGGTTTTGTTTAAATCGCACAGGCTCTGTCTCGGCCGGGTTTCGAACCCGCGATCTTAAGCTCAGTAAGCTAACAAACTACCTCTGAGCTACCAACGACCTGAGAGAACCCTTTAATTTTTCATGTTTTTGTTGCCTTTTGAAAAATTCTGTCACGGAAAGTCTTGTATTCTTCTAATTTCCGAGTATCGGTTTCCCAGGAGTCCAAAACAATATTCGACCCTATCGAATGATTTTCCTAGAAGATGAACCAGACTGTTCCAAGAAATAATAATAAAAAAAAAAACAGACAAACACAGGAGATATTGACAACCAGTCCAATATCTAACTGATAAATACATTTAGTATTCAAACTTTTTTTTCTACTCAAAATGAAATATATATTGTTACCTAAATTATACAATTTTGTAACTCCGAAATGTTTTAATGATTTAACTGGCTAGTAAAATACAGCGAACCTGGTAGTAAAACTTGGGACTGTTATGATAAATAACCAAAAATTAATTTTACACAAATCTTAAAAATTGGTCAATCAGAGTTATGAGTTTTATAATTAAAATTATACAATTTTTTTGTCTAGCAATAGTTATATCTATTCAAAATAATTAAGACTAAATCAATGTTTTCATGTTTCCACCGGAAATATTTTACATTTCTCTTTACATAATTTTAAGAAAAAATCTGTGATAACTTAAAAACATAGAACAAGAATAGACGAGTTCGCATTATTCCAAAGATAAGTGAATAAATAAATTTGTATAATAAATCTTTTTAAGATAAATGATAAAGATATTAGGTTTTGACAAGTAGGGATATTAGACAAGTTCTGTAATCGATAGCCAATAAATTTATCATAACAACATGTGCAGGAGATATTCGTTTGAAGAGAAATATATAATGAGTAAATGATCAAAAAAAATTGTCCTCGGTGTATTCTTCATAAGAGTACAAGTACATCATAACTGAGGAATGCATATAGACTAGATACTGCTACATATTTTTGCATTATTGATACGATTGCAATAAGAACAAAAAAAAAAAACTGCACTTGTTTTGTCATGTTGAACAATGGGCTTCAAAAAATATCAACCGTATTACGATGAAGAGAATATAACTTCTGAAAACTTATCTGTTCCGACTCTCTTTAAAATTGCATATTTTTAAAATTAATTAGAAATTCAATTTGATTGTAATTTTGAAAATGATAGCGAGTTTGTGAGTAAGGTGCATACTAATTAAGACAAGAATAGATTGCATACGCAGTGCAACAAACCCGATACAGTTCTTGTATTCGCAAGGAATAGATAGTTACTCTGGCTTATGGAATGCCAATTGCTAAAAACTTGCATCAGCAAAATCCTCACTTTTTGGACTTTTTTTTATTTATTAGATACATTTTTATTGATGAAAATTAAATGCACAGCAGCAAAAAGTTGTACACAGTAATTAAAGTTCAGTAGAAAACATATTATCCACAGTAACAAAATTAATTCACATTTACAAGATAAAATTCAGAGTAATAAATTATAACACGGTTAAAAAAGTAAACGAATAGTAAAAAAAAAAAATTAACGGTAAGAAGGATATATTCACAGTAAATAAATGAAATGCTAGTAGAATAATATTTAACGTTTGGTAAATAAAATGAACGCCCTGTGAAAAGGATATATTCACAGTAAATAAATTTAATATTAATATAAAAATTTTAACGAATAATAAAAAAAATGAAGGCAGAGTAAAAAGGATATATTCACAATAAATAAATTTAATATTAATATGAAAATTTTAACGAATAATAAAAAAATAAAGGCAGAGTAAAAAGGATATATTCAGAATAAATAAATTTAATATTAATATAAAAATTTTAACGAATGGTAAAAAAAATAATTTAAGTGTAAACCTGAACTGTTTCTCTAAAAGGACCGACGCGGGAGAGTCAACATTTTATTTCATCAACTGGACTCGGTAAACTGCAATTTTGTACTGTGCATTTTAAATCTTAGTTTTTTTTTCTGGGTATTCAAATTTTTTACCGAGTGTTCTGAAATTTCCTACTGTGCCTTATTAACCGTGTATCATTATTGGATTAACTTACTAGTCAATACATTTTTAGTTATTGGGGTACAATTCTATTTGTGCATTTATCATTTTGTACTGTGTAATTAATCTTTCTTACTTGGTAAGCTGCTTTTTTTTACTGTGCGTTTAAATCCTAGCCCATTTTTATATGTTTTGGTTAGTTCTATTATTGCGATTTTTTAAAAGTTTTCTTTATAAATTGAAAGCAGTAAAAAATGCAGATATTTGTTTTTAACAATTATTATATAACCATCATTCCTTATGTTCTTAAATCTGGAATTTTCGCAACTAGACATAGTATGGTGTTCGTTTCACTCTCAAGATATCTCAAACGATCTTGAATGACTATCATTTTCACGGAGAACATACGGATCTTGAATGGCGTGTATTCTCATTATTAGAACATTTGCAAACGTTTGCATCTTGAATGACGCTCATTAAGACCCTTTATGATCTTCGCAAATTTTTCGTTGCCAATAGAAACAACCTTAGGATATCATTGTCAGTTTTGCTGCAACTGCAGCTAAGCTACACACAAATCCCAACTACCTGGTGTAAGGATAATCGATTAGATACTTCTTGAGAAGGATGGGTATGGGGAGTGGAGCTATCTGGTTTGAGCCGACAGACCGGAGTGTTATATTGAGACTGAGGCGAGACAGATGTTTGAGAGAAGGAACTCCTGAGTAGAGCGGGGCCCGAAGTAGAACATGGGAGTACTTGGAGCCGGAGAGGAAGAGTTGTGGGTCTCCTTGTCGGATGTAGTGCTCCACCAGGGTGATGATGCTGTCGAAGGTGGGCACCGTCGGAATGAGGGAGGGCTCCGAGTCCAGTCGAAACCCCCCCTCACCGTAGTGTATTCGGATAGAAGTTGGACCCAGGGCCGTCTGTACTGACAGAGAGAACAGGAACCTGCCAACAGACAAACCAAATACTTTCTTAGATATTATTTACATAGATTAATATATAAATTAGAAAACATATTATTGAAAACGTATATCATATATATAAAGCTGAAAATGTCTGTGCGTTGTACCTCTATAACTCACGAACGGCTTCTTGGATTTGATTAATTTTTTTAAAATTTGTTCGTCATCGTCTGTGGAAGGTTATAGGCGTATTAGTACCTCAATATCTGGTCCATCCCAGCATCCACCCACGCAATCTTTGTAACTCAAAAACCACTGCAATGATTAATGAGGAATCTTTTTGAATAGATAAGTTTTATCTACCGGAAGGTTAAGGTCTATTTTTTAATCAACCCCTGGTCCATCCCAGCATCCACTCACGCAATCTTTGTAACTCGAAAACCTTTGCAACGATTAATGAGAAATCTTTTTGAATAAATTAGTTTTAGCTCCAAAGCTAGCGTTACTACAGTTGAAGGACTATAAGCCTTATTCCGTATGAATAATTGAAAATTATAACATCATGAATGTACTGTCGAGGAACTGAATAGCCTTATAGGAGATATTGGGAGAAAAGTCAAAGTTCCCCGGGCAACGCCGGGTATTACTGCTAGTATTATCTAAAGAAACATATATAAAATCTAAATCCTTCGAAGTGGAGAGACCTGAGGAGTGTTCAAAAATGAAGTAGGTACGTAATGCCCTCATGATCTTCGATAAATGTTTCATTTCGGTTAGTTTAACAATAATTCACCCGTTCAATAATGTTATAACAAAAGCCCGGATTCCCGTGCATTTTTTTATTATTTTTTTTTGCTTGCTTGAAATCATTAAATAACAATTTATTTTTACGAATTAAGGCATGCTGATTAATACACATATATTTTATTTTGTAACAAATTGCACGTTTTAGATTTTTACTATACAAAATTTCATATTTTGTCTTAATTAGAAAATTTATTTGTATTTAGTTTGAAAAAATTTATAAAGGAATGTTTCGTGAAATATTATGTGTCTGTTTTGAACGCACTTGATTAGGTCCGCTTTTCTAGGAAATTCTCACTATGATTATCAAGTTTGACTATCAAAAAGTTGGATTTTAACTATCGTGAACTTAAGTTCGATGGAAATGCTGAAAATACAAAAAAAAACTTGAGTCTTCAGTAAATATTTTTTGTAAATTGTATGAATAAATTGCTTTAGGCTTTTTACTTTATAGATTTATTTTTAAACACTACCCAATTTTATGCTAAAAAAGAGTTATTTAATTTTTAATTTACAAATTAATTCGCTTTACAAAAAAATCCAATTTTTTTTTTCGCAGAAAAACAGTAAATGGCAGGATTTCATTTTTTGTTGCACATTTTTCCACATTAAGGCCTTTTGTTTGCAAGTTTTTTTTAACTTTTTTACTGCAATCCGAACTATAGTTATCACACTGCAAATGCAGAGGAAATACACGAATAATTAGGGAGCCGGTTAGCTGAGAGGTAGCGTGCTAGCCTACTGAGCTCAAGATCGCGGGTTCGAAACTCGGTCGAGGCCGATGGAACGTTAAGCGATGGTCCCGAGCCTGTGCGATGTCAGATACTCGTTAAAGGTAACTAACTAAAAACCTAGATAGGCAAAACTTAGGGCTCCCATAGTAGAGTCGGGCTCATTTCCACCAGAGCGACGAAAGAGCACTCTGGTAGTAGACGATATGACCTCGTAGTTAAAGCCCGGGCATGAGTCACAATAACTAACTTAATAAAAACTTTAAAAAATTGGCTTTTGACAGTTTTACTTACAAAGCAAAGTCGGCTACATATTTTGATTTAAATATAACATTTTTGTAAACGTAAACATTTATTTTTCGAAAGTAGAATAGCGAACATGATGCAGTATATCCGAACTATGATAGCATTGGGTATTTCCATTCTGACGATATACATCTGCATCTGGTTAGAAATATTTTCAAGGCGAGAGATCACATATTAAATTTAAATTACACAGCTAGGAGAGAGGATAGATTATATGGATGTGCGCTGTGTAATATGGAATGGAGGACAGACATTTTCTAGCGCGATGCATCCTTTTTTAGGGAATTTGAAGTTAACCATTTGGGAATGGGAGTTGTGGAATAGAGGGATTATTGAAAAAAAAAGTGGGAGGAAACTGAACTTATCAAAGTTCAATGTCTACTGGCGGTAATCGCGTCTTATGCACGTTGATCATTTTTCTTCTAAACTATAGTTGACTTACATTGGGGCTTATGAGTCCTCATTCATTTTGTGTTGATAAATTCATTACATCGACAGTTATTAGGGTTCTTGAGTCGCGTCCCTCTTCGTTGCGGTGCCATCCCTATGGGGTGTTGTCAGATAACATAAAATTTCGTTGAAAACTTAGCATCGAATTTTTGACCGATTATCTAATTACATAACGTCCCCTACACTTCGTAAAGCTGTGAAAGTATAACGAAAAACTTATGGTGAGAAACATAAAAATGTTAGGTCCATACTTCATTTATGTTCAACTCAGTTCATTTATTTACTACCTACTTGAATGTCCCAGTTTTTTTTCTAATATTTTCTCTCTTTCTTTTAATTAAATTTTAATTTCCCCAGCGTATAGGGAAAGTTATGAGAACGGTCGAAAATTCGATGTTTGAGTTTTCCGAACTTCTTTCTTTTTTTTACTTTATTTCACAAATAGAAGTTTACAACTGTGTAAAAATATATATACAACAAGGAAATGTGCTAAAAGAGAGATAATGGCAATGTCAAGATGTCAAGGGGGGGGAACCACCCAGTGGTGACACTATCTCGCCATTGTTTTCAAAAAATGAAAAAAAACTGTCTGTGGGTGCTTGTGAACACGATGAATCCCGATAGAGTGAGAATGTATGTACATAAAATTTCATATGTGTATTCAAAATCCTATATGGACAACACCTATTAATTTTCCGCAGAATCGGCCAAAGGATAGGGGGGGATCAGAGAAAGGACTCAACTCAAAAAGCCAGTAACTGCCGATGTAATGAATGTGTCGACATAAAATTTAGTATTTTCCGAAGCCACTGTAAACATGCAAATTTCAGTGAAAGCTTAACATCGAATTTCTGACCGATTACATAACTTGTACATTTCCAGGTGGCTACCATACAGCCTGGTTTTATTTATTTTCCCATTTTTAATAAAGGTTTAACTGGAGCCTGAGTCAGTAGATAGAGACTGTATATAACATTGATTAAATTCATTTAGTCCCCTTCTCAGAACTGTATGGGCTACCTAAATAAAGACTATTTAATACCAATTCCCAGAAAAGCCCTAAATAAATGTTACTGTACCCACACACTGTTACCAAGAAAATCAACATGTTTGTATTCTAAGTCGAGTAACACTACAAATTGGATTTTTTTTTATCATGTCACATTAATCAAAAATATATATGTGCCTATAATAGAACCTTTATTATACCAACCACGTTTTTACAGAGCTCCCTCTCTCTCCCCCCTCACAAATTCATTTCAAATTGACATTACTGGGAAAGTGTTGGCATCAGCGGTTGGTTTCAATGTTCTAAGCATCCTTATTCTGAGAATAACTTTCTTTATGCAGTAATATAATTTTAAAATGAAGGAGGGAGGAAGAGGGAGGGGGAGTGATGTATAAAAAAGTTTTAAAATAAAAGAATTTTTATCCTTGGAAAAAAAAGAATTTTTTTTTTTTTTTTTTTTTATTTGGCTGAAAATCGATAGGTGTTGTCCTTACGGGGTTTTGATCACAAATATAAAATTTCTTATCGATACATTCATTCTATCGAGAGTTATCGTGTCCTTAGACACACACATTTTTTTTTTTTCATATTTGAAATCTAGAGGTCGGAAAACATATATATCCTCCAGACATTTATTGTACATTCTTTGGAGGGATATAATTCTAAATTTAATAAGCCATTGGGTAAGGAACCAATTTTTCGATAAGAACAACAATTTTCGAGTAAATCAAGCAAACGTAAAAAAAAAGTTTCGAAATGTCATTTCAAGATGGTTTTCGGTATATATCTTTTAATTGAAGAGATTTTCGATGGAAGCGGTCGGTATCTTGTAAAATGTCTCAGTCCTCGGAGGTGGTGTTCTTAATTTTTTTCTGATTTCGACAAAATTCTAAATTACCATACGTAATAAATATCATCTCATATTTCAAGTTCATTGCACTACGAATGAGTTAAAGAGTTCTCACAATGTTGCAATCGCATACGCACAGACATCATTGCGATAATAGTCGAAACCTGTTCAGGGGAAATAAAAAATTCCATTGAAAACTGTTTTTCTTCAGTTCTCTTATTAACTAAATATGATAAAACGGAAAAAAAATATTTTATACTTTTTAAATTAATGATGAAATGTTGGCTATTTAATTATATATAGGGGAAGTTATCTAATCGGTCAGAAATTCGATGCCGAGTTTCTAAAGGAATTCCATATTTTCCGACCCACTGATACTAAAAATTAAAAAAAAAAAAAAATGTCTGTCTGATAACTTCCGACAGAATGAATGTATCGAGATTTTCTATATGAATTGATTTTCAGTTACATCGGCCAAAGGGAAGGAAATATTAAGAGGAGAGGCTCAACTCAAAAACTCTCATAACTGCCGATGTAATGAATGTGTCGATACAAAATTTAGTATGAGGAATTAGGAGCCCCTATGTAAGTCAACTATTGAAAATTAGCGCAAAAGGTCGACAGGTTTTGGAGAGGGAGCGAAAAGTTAATTGATTATATCGTTCTGGGGAAGTATAAATTACCGGTGATTCACCGACGACTTTTTCATATTATCGTCAGGGCCTACAAACTAATTGTATTTATTTCAAGGTTGGAGTGCATCTACTCTTTTGGTGCAATTTATTGTTTTAATGTGCATAAAAAGGCAGTCAAGGTTATCTCCTAGAAAGGCATTGCAATGCCAGAATGCACAATGAAGAACAATTGGAATTGAACTAAACAATACAAAAATGGCGGTCTCATTTACTTCATTAATTAAATATATAAAAAAAAAAGTCGGAGGTGAATCACCAGCAATTTACTTCCCCAGAACGAAATTAATCAAGTTTTCAATCACACTTCAAAACCAATCGATTATTTGGGCTAAACATCATGAATTCTCATAACAAATTTTGCGTCCATACACAACACGTCAGCAGTTATTAGGGTTTTTAAGTCAAGCCCCCTCCACTGATTTCGGATGACGATCAGGGTTCTATGAGCTATATCTTCTAGGGATGAGCATCGATGGCCGATGGTTAAAAAAATATTCCATAGTTTTGCTATCGAAATTTCCGGTGGACAGGAGCCCGACTGTAAAGTGAGAGTCCTACATTTTGCCAACCTAGGTTTAAGTTACTTAGGATTGCGGTCTTTAATTAGTACCTGAATCGTGCAGGCTCGAGACCACAGCTTAACGTCTCATTTGAAGGACGGCGTGCTCAAGGCTTTTTCACCTCCCAGACACAAACCTGAGGGCCTCGGCCGCGTATCGAACCCGCGATCTTGAGCTCAGAGGTAGCGTGCTAGCCTACTGACCCCCTCGGAGTTAAGTTAGATATCAATATCAAAAGCTGTAATTATTTTTCCTCTCTCGTTTTTATAAGGGCAATAAAATGAAGACTTTATAAAAAAAATATATTGGTTGATTTTTCACTTTTCATTCGCCTCCATATTATAAGAAATTTAACCGTCGAGGTTTTTTATTATGGATGAAATAAGGTCGGTGCTCATTGCTACTATCTTCCCTATCCCTTTCACTTCGTTTCCCCTACACCACCCTTGCGTTACATTACGATTGTCTTACCTTGGATCGCAGGAGTCTCTGAGGAGGAAAAGACCAACAGAGGCTGTCTGTAGTCTGGCTACGGACTGCCGCCGGGTCATGTTTCCGTAGTACCATCCACATTCGGCAAGGGCTCGCAAGGAAGCGGCGAGACAGTCTGCATCTGAGCGAGTCTTCAAAGGCCGCGGGGGGCAGCACTTGCGGAGTCGATGTCGACACCGGGGGCACCGCCCCCCCGCCCCCATCCCCCCCTCCTCCTCTCCTCCACCCTCTGAAACAGAAGAGATCAACCACATTAGCAACATAGTGTACAGATTGACGGACCACTTGCACAAGAATATTTGGACAATGATTTTTTTTATTTTTATTGAGCATAGTACAATCGGTAAAAGAAAACCATTAGTAAATGTGATGACAATGTTTAAAATAAAATAATAAATACACTATAGTTAGTTATTAAGTCTCATACCCGGGCTTTAACTACTAGGTCATATCGCCTACTACCAAAGTGCTCCTAATCAGCGTGTGAGGTGGAACAGTGGCACATTCCAGGGATCAGGAATACGAATGGAGAAACTTGTTTCCTTACTGACAACCAGACAAATGTTGGAGGAATTTCTTAAAACTGCTCTTCCTTACACCGATTACCTGGAATTGACCTGACTCAAGGACACAGTTCCTAACCACTTTTTTTTCTTGTTTAAACTATTCTACATTATTTAATTTATATAGAATAGTGTACGGAATTAGGAATATTGTGCCGATTATAGGATATTTTACCAACACAGCTATAATCCTCATCCTCGGAAAATCTTCTCCGATATCAAGCAGCACTCCAAGCACTTGCCAGCGCAGAAATCAGATCAAAGCTGGTAAGGGAGTGCGCAAATCAGTTAAACACCCTAGGAAACTGCAAGATTGGACTCTACTGGGTTCCCGAACTCTCGGGGATCCAGGGAAACGAAGAGGCAGACCGACTAGCCAAGGAAGGTTCAAGTAAGGCTTTTATGGGGCCAGAACCGGTGCTGGGAATATCTCGGGAGGCATACCGAACCCGAATTAAAGAATGGACTAAGAATCTTTCGGAGCGAGAAAAAACCACATGCAGGCAGTCGAAGATGTTCCTGGGAGGGGAGTCCAGGGTTCTGAAAGACGGAATCCTGAACCTCAAATGGACGAGTTTAGACAACTGTTGGAATTCTCACAGGATACGGTCCGTTCAATAGACACCTACACACAGTGGGAATCAAGGACAGTCCTACCTGCGATAGATGTGGGGAAGAAGACGAAACGGCAGCACACTTCCTGGGCATCTGATCGGAATATGCGCGAACGAAATTCCGCAACTTTGGTAGAGATGTAATCGCAGAGGAGAACTTTAGAAGATTGGACTATGAGAGCATTCTCAGGTTCATTAAGGAAACTGGGAGACTGAGCACTTCATGAAGGGCTTGGTTTAGGTAGTATATATAAACATACAGGTAATATAATAAGGGGGAAGCCTAGCGCTTCCAGGGAGGGTATAATAGCACTGGATGCTTAGGTCCCTAGGTGTAAAACACCAGCTCACCACACATATATATAGAGGAAGTTATGTAATCTGTCATAAATTCAGAGTTTTCACTGGAATTTAATGTTTTCCGAAACCCGGATTCCAAAATTCAAAGTCTATGTATGTGTGTCTGTGAACACGATAACTCCCGATAAAATGAGACAAAACACAAAATTTCATATGTAAATTCAAAACCCCTTGAGGACGACACTTCATAATTTTCAGCGAAATCAACGGAGAACAAAGAGGGCTCAACTTAAAACTCCCAATAACTGTTTTCATTTAAAATCGAAACTCCACCTGTTGAATTTCAGTGAAATCGGCCGAAGGGAAGGGGCTCAACAAATTTCTAGGCATAAGAAAATCTCTCTCAGAATTACGTTATACAATTAAACAAAGAAAACAACTGACGCCATCACATTACTTTCAGGTACCGATTTACCTAGAATAAGAATGTCCTTGGTTGTCATTCTTAGCAGGTGGGACATTCTTCATATAGTTTAATTAGTCTGCCAAGAAGACATAAAAGGAGGAGAGTTGAGTTCTATTTTAGAGCCTAGCTTAACGAATCTATTCAGAGAAGGTCTAGGAAGTGTGTCAGGGTCGACGGAAGGCTCAAGAATGGACAGCCATTATGCTCCAAAGAATGGCTTCTATAAACCCATCCCATCAACTTGTCAACCATTAACTTCCCTCTCAGTTCTCTTCTGCTTTTTGGTATTACTTCCCCAGCTATGTCAAGTATAGGGGCAGTTATGTAATCCATCAAAAATTTCTAAGCACAGCATTTTTTCAAAAAATGAAAAAAAAAATTATATGTGTCACGCGGACACGATAACTCCCGGTAGAATGAATGTATCCAGCACCCCGTAAGGGCCTGTTAATTTTCAGCCAAATCGGCCATAAATGGTTTTTCAAATTTACACACAATTCCATATGTTAATTCAAAACTCCATAAAGACGACACTTATTCATTTTCTGCAGAATCGGCCCAAGAGAAGACGGCTCAACTCAAAAAATCCCAGTAACTGCCGATGTAATGAATGTATCGACACGAAATTTTATATTCAAATTTGTAACTTCAATAGGTCGACACCTATTGATTTTCAGGTGAAGGGAAGAAGGGGATCTGGGGAGGGGGGAGGGGGGGAGCTCTAACTGCTGTTAAAATGAATTTCCGGATTATTACCATTTACCAGGTTGTTTAGTTAGTTTTATTTGGATTCTAACCACCAAACTCTTTATTTTTTTATTGTATTATTATTTGTAGTTTTATATTATACTAGCAGTAATACCCGGCGTTGCCCGGGGAACTTTGACTTTTCTCCCAATATCTCCTTTAAGGCTATTCAGTTCCTCGAAAGTACATTCATGATGTTATAATTTTCAATTATTCATACGGAATAAGGCTTATAGTCCTTCAACTGTAGTAACGCTAGCTTTGGAGCTAAAACTAATTTATACAAAAAGATTTCTCATTAATCGTTGCAATGGTTTTCGAGTTACAAAAATTGCGTGAGTGGATGCTGGGATGGACCAGGGGTTGATTAAAAAATAGACCTTAACCTTCCGGTAGATAAAACTTATCTATTCAAAAAGATTCTTCACTAATCATTGCAGTGGTTTTTGAGTTACAAAGATTGCGTGGGTGGATGCTGGGATGGACCAGATATTGAGGTATTAATACGCCTATAACCTTCCACAGACGATGGCGAACAAATTAAAAAAAAAAAATAAATCAAATCCATCAAGCCGTTCGTGAGTTATAGCGGTACAACGCACAGACATTTTCAGCTTTATATATATGATTACCATCCACGCATGTTTATCTATATTATTTCGTTTTCAGCCTTAATAAATGTCTTTATTTTATTTTCTCATTATTATTTTTTATGTTTACATATTTTTTAAAGAATTTAACGATGGTTAATTATTCTGTTCGTTTATTTATATAAGCTAATATTTTTTGTTCTCCATTATCAAATATATGTAATGCCAACTCCGACTGACGGCCTAAATGGCTATAGTCTAAGTGTTTTTTTTCTTTGTATATTTCTTGGAATGCTGTTATTTTTCTTCTTTTAATAAAAAACATTCTATTCTATATTCAAATTTGTATTTCCAATAGGTTGACACCTATTGATTTTCAGGGAAAGGGAAAAAGAGGATCTGTGGGGAAGGGAGGGGGGGGGGGGGGGGGGGGGGGGGGGAGATCTCTAACTGCTATTAAAATGAATTTCAACAAACAGAATTTCATGTGTAAAAAAAAAAACATTCCATGTATGAACTCAAGATTCTAATGCTACGGGAACGGGAACAGAACTAATTGAAGTTGGGTCAATATGTGGACGACATGTCAAAATTAGAGCAAATCACATGAAAGTTTGGCCCGAAAAAAACTGAGGCGCCTATCGAAGACACATTAAATGATAAGTTCCATTGAGTTGGTCGTCGAGAACGTAACAAAAAAACTCCCTAGTTATACATATAAGTCATTACATTATTCCAATCAATAGACAATTTTGTAAACAGAAATTACAGAGGATTGAATAAATAAAATAAAATATGCAAACATAGAATTATTTCATTTTCCGGAATCACTAATAAAACCAATATACATAGTAGACAAATAAAAACAGAGAAATAATATCTGATATGACCATAACGTGACTGTTATACCAACCACGTTTGTACAGATCTCAGTAACTTAAACAAGGGAAAGGAGATACATATCTATATAAATAATAATCTATATATCCTTACTAATATATAAAGAGAAAATGTTCGTTAGGGTATTTGAAATAATCACTTAGTATATTTGGATGAAACTGCATAGCCCCAATGAATCTCCATAACAAAACGTGCTTATTTTTAACTCGGTTTTCTTACTTGTATTCGAGTGGCGCCTATAGGACTAATGAAAGCCGGTATAAGAGAGACACTTATTGTTTTTCAAAAAATAAAGACAACTTAGTTGAATAATTCGACTTATTTACTTACGTCTTGTCATTTCGTTGTACTTGAGTTCTTATGACTCTTGCCCGGGCTATAACTACGTGCTCATATGGCTCACTACCAGAGCGCTCTTTCGTCACTCTGGTGAACATGAGCCCGACTCTATGGGAGTCCTAAATTTTGCCTCCTAGGTTAGGGATCTTTAAAAAATACCTGTCATAGCTTAAAATTCGGTCCGAAGGACGGTGTGCTCACGTTTATTTTACCTCCCAGATAAAATAAACTAAGAGCCAGGTTTCTTGAGTTCAGTAAGCAAGCACTTATACAATTGAGTTATCGACGCCCTCTTTGTTGTTCTTTGAAAAGCAAATAGTTTAACTATAATTTCTGTTTAGGTCAACACAAAGTTTCATAAGAAGACGAAGAAGGTGTTTTATTAATTTTTTTAAAAATCTGATACCAGAGAAATGGATCGATGTTTGTTTGTGCTATGTTGGGGCTAATATTTCTAAGTTGGTTTCACCTCTGGGAAAAGTTAGTCTTCTATAATTCATAGCAATTCCTTGAGATCCCATCTCGTGTATTTGATCAATGTTTTGAAACGAATGTTTCTGAGAACCTCAACTTTAATAGTCCACCCTCAACCCTTAGTTCAACTTTGTGACAAGGATTCGGGGAAGTGGCAGTAACTCCTCAAACAAAACAGAGACAGACATACAATTTTCAATGTAGTTAATAACTGTTTGAAGGATACCAATATATATATATATATATATCAGTAAATACCAAGGATTTTGTATTAATTTTTTACTGCAGAAATATCTGTCACCCGGCACATTGTGCTACGTCAATAGATTCATATGTAGCTGATCTAACGATGTAAAAGTGGAGTCTGTCATCTTCATGACCAGTATTAACGATACATATACAACAGTAATGAGCTTAGAGGGAGTCGGTAGCTAAGTGGTATGCGTGCTTGCTTACTGAGCTCAAAATCGTGGGTTCAAAACCCAGCCGAAGCCCTTAGTTTATTTTATCTGGGAAGTAAAAGAAAAAAACTCAAGCGATGATCCCGAGCCTGTACGATGGCATTAAAGACCTCTACATAAGAACTGGGAAGTAGGCGATATGACCTTGTAGTTGAAGCCCAGGCATGATTCATAATAACTATTAATAAGCTATAAAAAAAAGTCGTAGGTGAATCACCGGCAATGTACTTCCCCAGCATGAATAACTCAATTAGGTTTTCGCATTTCCTACAAAACCTTAAGGTTGACCTGTTTTACACAACCGTATTTCAAATTTTATAGAGCAAACACCATTTTCACGAGGGGCTAATATTCAATAGTTGACTTACATAAGGGCTCCTAAATCATACTAAATTTTGTATCGATAAATTACAGTTATTAGGGTTTTTGAATTGAGCCCTCTCCCTTGAACACCCCTTCCCTTCGGCCGATATCGGTGAAATTTGATAGGTTATGTCCTAATTGGGTTTTGACTTCAAATATGAAATTTCCCGTCGATATATTCATTACATCGGCAGTGATTGGGGGAGGGGGGAGGGTAAGTTTACGAGTTTAGGAGCCTCCCCCCAATGCACTCTTTTCCTTTCGCGGGGTTGGCTGAAAATGTGTAGCTGTCGTCGTTAATTTTTTTTTTGTGTTGATACATACACATTCTATCGGGAATTATCGTGTTCACAGGCACACAGCTTTTTATTTTTCATTTTTAAAATCAAGAGGTCGGAAAACACGAAATTTCGTTGAAAACTCCGCATCGAATTTTTGACAGATTACATAACTTCCGCTATACTTTGTAAATCTGGGGAAGTAAACAAAATAACGAATGGTGTAATATTACTAAGAAGCATCCCTTTTCAATTTCCCAGATAAATATTGAGACATCTTTCATGAAATAAACAATACAATTTTCCGAGATTGTTTGTTGGAATTCTTACATCGTACGATAGACAACTAGATTTTGTTTACGCTCTGAAAATAAATGAATTGTGCAATGTTACCAGGAAGCATCAATTTTGAATTCCCCGATCAGATTTACGTAGACAAATATTATGACAACAGTCATGACCATTGAGTGTCATGACCAGTGTTACTTCATGAGTAGACCGCATTCCTAGAATATTAAATTGTTTTTTCAAGATTAGAAAAATCACCCAAAATTAATCAATAGCGTTTTTCTCTCTCCCTCCAAAAACAATCGACGCTTTGGGCTAAAAATCAATAATTTACTTACGCAGGGGCTTAAATAATAATCATAAATTTTATTGTCGATACATTCATTAGATTGGTTCTGGATACACAACAAATTTCGTTTTAATCATTCCATCGGGACATACAGTCAGATATTTTATTTCATTTTTGAATCAGATTTAAACAAAATTTAACCTCATTAAACTAGTTTTTTTAAAGAAGAACTTCATGTTTATTTTATTAAACTACAAATTTATTGAAGTCATTAATAATGTTGAAGGCCTAATTCTCCTTGTGTTATTTCCTTAGATATACGCAGTATAGAGAGAGTTATGTAGTCGACATGAAATTCGATGACAACATGAGTAACGTTCTTCTAATGAATGAGTATATCTCTGTCCTAGATTCTAAATAATAATAAATTTTATTGTCGATACATTCTTTAGATTGGTTCTGAATACACAACAAATTTCGTTTCGATACATTCATTCTATCGGCACACACACAGACAGATAGTTCTTAATATTGTTTTATTTCATTTTTGAATCAGGGGGTCAGAAAATGTTTCGTGTAAAACTCAAAATATACTTCATATAATAGCTGAAAGAAAATCCCTGCTTGTATGTGTCTTTAAACAAGATAAGTCCTCATAAAATGAATGTATAGACACACAATTTTATAGTTAGTTATGACTCATCGCCCGGGCTTTAACTACGAGCTCATATCGCCTCCTACCAGGGCGCTATTTCGTCACTCTGGTGGACATGAGCCCAATTGTGGGAATCCTAAATTTTGCCTACCCTAAATTTTTATTCACCTAGGGTCTTAAACGAGTAGGTACCTGACATCATACAGGCCCGAGAGCATTGCTTAACGTCCCATCCGAAGGAGTGCTTAAGTTTATTTTATCTGCCAGATCTTCCACGTATTTTAAGACGTTTCCTAGATTTATCGAGAACGGTTAATCCTATCGAAAAATTGATTCGTACCAAGACGTTCCTTATAAAATTTCCAATCACTAGTAAGCTCAAACAAATAAAATTAAATTTCCGTAAGAAAGAAACATTTCAAAATATAGTTCAAATTGTATAGAGTAGCAACGATTATTGATAGTAGTTTTCATGAAAAAATAGTTGGCTCGGGCGATGATAACCATTGTAGTTTTTCGCCCTAAAACCACAATAAATAATAAATAATAATAATGAAAAAATAGTAAACCGGTATGAAATGTTTTTGAGAAGGGGGAGGGGAGAGAGTAATGTGTAAGCGTGGTTGGTATAAGAAAGTCCTGTAATGGCCACATCATATATTTTTATTACTTACCCAGCTATAAGAAGTATAGGGGAAGTTATGTAATCTGTCAAAAATTCGATGAGGAGTTTTCAACGTAATTTCATGTTTTCCGACCTCTAGATTCCAAATATGAAAAAAAAAGTAGGTCTATGTGTCTGTGGAACACGATAACTCCCGATATAATGAATGTATCGACACAAAATTTTAGATGTATCACCAAAACCCCATAAGGACAACACCTATCGATTTTCAACCAAATCGGACAAAGGGGAGGGGGGATTAGGGGAAAGGCATAACTCAAAAACTCTAAAAACAGCTGTTGTAATGAATTTATCGACACAAAATTGGGTATGAGGATTTACAAGCTCCCTATGTAAAAGTCAACTATTGATTATTAATTAACGCAAACAGTCGAGGGGGAGCGAAAAGTTAATTGATTAATTCGTTCTGGGGAGATACATTGTCGGTGATTCAACGACTTTTTTTTCTATATTATCAGTAAAATGAATACAATTTCAACCATTTCTCTTAGTGGAAATCAGTGTATCTGCGTAATGGGTCCTTTATCGCCCTCATTGCTTACTGCAGTCATCAAATTCATTAAATTGTACAGACAAAGATAAACCAAGGGCTGTCTGTTCTGACTTGATTAGTATTTACTGTTCTGGGAAGTACGGGTGTAATTTACATCATCAGCAGAGTTCAAGCTGAAGTACAATTTTAAGGAAGTTCTCTGGAGCTTCTCAAGTCTCAACTTTCAACTTACTAAGAAGTATAACAGCTTTAAGTCTACTTGAAGGAACTTCGCCCCGACCCATTATCTCTTTTCATGGATTCATTGCATAATATTGCGAAGCAACTTTAATATTTTACCAAAATTAATTCTCAACTTATTTATTTACTTCAAGCAATTCGGTGTGGAATTTTCAACGGAATTTTATGTTTTCCGACTACCTGATTCCAAAATCGGTGAATCAGCGACAAGGTACTTCCCCAGAACGAATTATACAATTAACCTCTTGCTTCCTCTATAAAACTTGTCGACCGTTCGCGCTAATATTCAATGGTTGACTTACACAGAGGCTCCTGGATCCTCATATTAAATTTTGTGTCGATAAATTCATTACACCGTCAGTTATTTATTAGGGTTTGAATTGAGCCTTCTCCCCTGAACACATCCCTTCAGCCGATATCGCTGAAGTTTGACAGGTCCTCAACGGTTCTGATTTTAAATATGAAATTTCATGTCGATACATTCATTATTGAGATTTATGAGTTGAGCCCCTCTGTTCCTTTGTGTCGATATATTCATTACAACGGCAGTTATTGTGATTTTTTGAGTTGAGCCCCTCTGTTCCTTTGTGTCGATATATTCATTACAACGGCAGTTATTGAGATTTATGAGTTGAGCCCCTCTGTTCCTTTGTGTCGATATATTCATTACAACGGCAGTTATTAGAATTTTTTGGTAAACCTTATCCCCTTATCTCCTTTGGCCGATTTGGCTGAAAATCGATAGGTGTTGTCTGTCACACATATGGAGTTTTGATTACATTTATAAAATGTTGTGTTGATACATTCATTCTATTGGGAGTTATCGTGTTCACAGACACACAGAAATTTACAGGGAAATAAAAAAATGTGGATGTGTGTGTTTGTGAACACGATAACTACCAATAGAATGAATGTATTGACATTAAATTTTATGGGTAAATTCAAACATCTATAAGAACGATATGTATTTATTTTCAGCGGAATCAGCCGAGGAGAGGGGGATCAGACGGGGCTCAACTAAAAAATCCCAATAACTGCTGATGTAATAAATGTATAATCATGTAATTTTAGTATGAGTCAGAAGCACCAATGTCAAATATTGAGTTTTAGCCCAAACGGTCGATTAGCTTTGGAGGGAGAGCGAAAACTTATTGATTAATTTGTGGTGGGGAAGTACATAGCCGGGGATTCATCGACTTTTTCAATGTATATGTATATTTCAATGTTTTTTTACTCATGTTCTTTGGCATCTTATTTACAAATGTCATCGAATTTCTTGTCGATTACATAACTCCTATAACTACACTTCTTAACCACACTTCTTATAAGTAAGGAAATAACACAGAATTAGGCCTTCAAAATTAAATACTTCAACAAATTTGTAGTTTAATAAAATAAACATAAATGTTCTTTTAAAATGTAGGTTAATGAGGTTAAATAATGATGAGCACTCTTAGAATCTAGGACGGAGATATACTCATTCATTAGAAGAACGTTACTCATTCTGCTATCTTACTCCACTTCTTTCTCCCCGTGCATTCTTCTCTTACTCTGAGATGGAAAGTATGCTGTCGCAAATCTTCATCGAACAACACTTATTATATTTGCAATTTTATAAATTTTTTTTTTTCGAATTTCAAATTACCTAATTGTTCTTTTCGGGCGCCGAACATGATAGAGAATTAAATAAAACAAAACTTGTATTTTTATATAAAACTTAGTTTTTTCCTATAACAACCATCAAAATAACATTCCACAATCCCTGGGGGATGATGATAATGGTTGTAGTTTTTCGTCCACAATCAAAACCACAATATCTCTCCACTCGTCAACGACCACAACATAGCGACAGATAGCGTCCCCAAGCCTGGTTTGTGCATTTTTCCTCGATATAACGAAGCGAATCCCGGTCAAAACATAACGCTATTTTTTTCCAGAGAGAGTGAGAGAGAGCGAGAGAGTAAAAAAAGCATAACATTGGATCATTGAATGTATGCGTAATTTTTAGCAATAAATATATTTGAATTTAATACATTTTAACTTATGAGTTTTGGCGGAGAGTTTTCTTCTTTGAATTTTTTTCCCTTCATCAATTTTGTTTTAAAATTTGTCATCAACACTAAATATTCCATAATAAGCAGTAATAATTGTAATATATTGTATTTTTTATAATTGTAATTTTATAACTTTTTTTTCGAATTTCAAACTATCTAATTGTTCTTTTCGGGCGCCGAACATGATAGAGAATTAAATGAAACAAAACTTGTATTTTTATATAAAAATTAGTTTTTTCCTATAACAACCATGAAAATAACACTCCACAATCCCTGGGGTGATGATAATTGTTGCAGTTTTTCGTCCACAATCAAAACCACAATATCTCTCACTCGTCAACGACCACAACATAGCGACAGATAGCGTCCCCAAGCTTGGTTTGTGCATTTTTCCTCGATATAACGAAGTGAATCCCGGTCAAAACATAACGCTATTTTTTTCCAAAGAGAGAGTATAAAAATCATAACTTATGAGTTTTGGCGGAGAGCTTCCTTCTTTAAATTTTTTTCCCTTCATCAATTTTGTTTTAAAATTTGTCATCAGCACTAAATATTCCAGTTAAGCCGTGACACTGTTGGTCCGCTCCTAGAAAATCTGTAGTTAAGCGGATTCGAACCATGGTCTCATAGGTTGATAGAGAATAAACGACGATGTGAATTAATTAACATTTGAAGAATTTGAACCTTATTTTAAAAGTATAAAACTCTTTAATTAAAAAAATATAACACAAATTACTTGATAATGAATTTTCAATTAATTATAAAAAAAATATATGAGATACATTTTAATCAGATATCGTTAGATCTTGATAAAAACCTTACTTTTCCTCTAACATTATTTCATTATTTTTTAATAATGTCGCAACGGTTCTGTTTGAGAAGTCTTGATAATATAATAATATATTTTTCGGCAGTTTTTTTTTTTTATTTATATATTTATATTTATTCTAGGTGAATTTAATCGGCTAAAGGAAGGCTTAACACAAATATCCCAATAAATGCCGATTTTATAAATATATCAATACGAAATTTTATGTGTAATTCCAAAATCCAATAAGGATGACTCATATAGATTTTCAGCCAAATTGGCCGAAGGAAATGATTCAGAAGTCCTTGAGTAATTTACTAATGTTCAACCAAATCAAAACGCCCGGACCGCTCTCAAGCTAGGTTCGCTTAGTCTATGGGAGGTAGCGGAAAGATTCAAAGAAGAGACAAGGAATAATAAAAATTCGCCCAATTCTTAGAATAGAAAATGTAATCCGGATCTTACTGGTCAGTAACAACTTAACGTTTCTTAACTAATAATTCTAACTTACAACATATACAAATAAATATAAATGGGTATTTGGAGCATATACTAGTTGCTATACAAGACAACACATTGGTAAATTGGGTTATGAGGGAGAGAGAAAACTTACGTTTATTAATTCGTGCTGGGGAAGTACATTGCACAAAAATTCTATATAATGGAAAATATGTTGAACTAAACATAATACATTCAGGGCTAAACAACTAAACTTTCAAAATATGAGAAAAATATTATTTTTAGACTTAGGTACTTAAGTAGGTAATTAAAACTTTCACATTTTCTCTCAAAATGAGATAAATTGTAAGTTTATTTTGCATGGAGAACCTTTGGCAAAAGGCAGAAAAAAATTATCATAATAGTAATTCAAGTAATAAGTAGGAAAAGAGTGGAGAGAGAGAGAGAGAGCGAGAGAGAAGGAGGCAGAAAATGAATATAAAAGTAATGAGAGAAAAGAGAGAGAATTGTAAAGGAAGAGAGACAGGAATTCTGAGAAATGTACTTTGACTCTAATAAGAGGAGGAGTGGGTATTTCCAGGAAGTCCCTGTGAGGAGAGGATGTTAACAGAACGGCTAGTAGCTCTCAGGCTAAATTCACAATACCTCCATCTCTCTCCATGAGCATCAGCATCAGCCCAATCTCAGTCCTCATCCATGAGAGGAATTTACATGGTTTTATAGAATTACAGGGAGGGGGGCCACCTTGTTTCCCAGGGCCCCCGTACAATTTGTATTTCAGGTAAGAAACCTATACAGACTGGTTGATGCTCCAAAAAAAAAAACAGTTAGTGTGCAGTTAGTACACAAGTTTGAAGTGTGACTTCCGTTCCCAACTCTTCTAGTTTCAGTTTCTCTTTGTGCCAATAGACTATATTTTTATTTTAACTATTTTTATTAACAGTTAAGGTTACATTAATTTATTAACTTATAGAGGTTAGGTTAGGTTTTATGACTCATGCCCGGGCTTTAACTACAAGGTCATATCGCCTACTACCAGAGCACTCTTTCGTCACTCTGGTGGACATGAGACCGACTCTACAGTGGGAGTCCTAAATATTTATTCACCTAGGGTAGGGGTCTTTAACGAGTACCTGAGATCGTACAGGCTCGGGACCATCGCTTAACGTCCCATTCGAAGGACGGCGTGCTGAAGTTTTTTTTACCTCCCAGATAAAATAAACTAAGGGCCTCGGTCGGGTTTCGAACCCACGATCTTGAGCTCACAAGGCAAGCACGCATACCAATGAGCTACCGGCGCCTTCTTAACTTATAGATATTGCCTTAAAGATATTATTATAAATATAATATAGATTAAGTTATTGATAAATTAATAAATTAAGTGTTTTGTACATTTGACTCTGATGTTGGAACATAATTTTCGTGTGTAACGCATGACACGATGGGCTTACGATAACTAAAGTAAGAAATATAAGGCAGTGTTTGCACGTTATCTAAATATCTTGTAAATACAGCGTCTATGGTTGTAAAGTAAGTGGTCGTCGACTGTTGTTTCTGTTTATTATCTAAAAGTTAATGCTATTATTGTAAAATCGTAAAATTGTTTTCGGAATTGTAGAATAGAATAACGGTTATATTATTATCTAAAAGTAAATGCGATTATTGTAAAATCGTAAAATTGTTTTCGGAATTGTAGAATAGAATAACGGTTATAAAACAAAAATCAACTACATACCATTTTTATCTCCATTTTCACTTTTTTTTCTTCTTTGTATTGTGTACATTTTATGCGATAAATAATAAATTTAAAGTACACTTACACGATGCACAATAAGTAAATTTAAAGTACACTTACACGATGCACAATAAGTAAATTTAAAGTACACTTACACGATGCACAATAAGTAAATTTAAAGTACACTTACACGATGCACAATAAGTAAATTTAAAGTACACTTACACGATGCACAATAAGTAAATTTAAAGTACACTTACACGATGCACAATAAGTAAATTTAAAGTACACTTACACGATGCACAATAAGTAAATTTAAAGTACACTTACACGATGCACAATAAGTAAATTTAAAGTACACTTACACGATGCACAATAAGTAAATTTAAAGTACACTTACACGATGCACAATAAGTAAATTTAAAGTACACTTACACGATGCACAATAAGTAAATTTAAAGTACACTTACACGATGCACAATAAGTAAATTTAAAGTACACTTACACGATGCACAATAAGTAAATTTAAAGCGTTGCACACTCAAACCACAGCATTCTCAACAAACTCAAAAAAAAAACTGCATTTTTTAATTCAAACACAAACAGATAAGAATTACATGTTGTATTAAAGCATCACAAGTGAAAGGTTAAAGCATCAGAAAAAGTAAAAGGCACAAGTATGCGCAGTCTGCTCAATGGGCGTCAAGAATGTTACACGATTTTTCGTTTGTGTTTTAGAGGTGGAAAACGCTGCATCTACCTCAAAACGTCCTGCTATAACTAAGAAACGAAGTTACACTTAAAAAATTCGAGGCAAAACTAAAAAAAAGTGATAGGTGAATCACCAGCAATGTACTTCCCCAGAACGAATTAATTAAGTTTTAATTTACACTACAAAACCAACCAACAGTTTGGGCTAAAAATCAATATTTGAATTACACAGAGGCTTCTGAATCCACATACTAATTTGGGTATTGTATTCATTTCATTGGTAGTTACATATTTTAATTTTTGAGTCGTGCTCCACTTCCTTCCGGCCGATTCTGAGGAAAATTAATAGATGTCATTGTTATGAGGTTTAGTTGGGAATTTACTTGTGAAATTTTGGGTCGACACATTCATCACATCGGCAGTTATTAGAGTTTTTATGTTAAGCCTGCCCCGAATACCCCCTTCCCTTTGGCCGATTTAGCTGAGAATGAATAGGTGTTGTCCTTATGCAGTTCTGGATACACATATAAAATTTCTTGTCGATATATTCATTCTATCAGGATATCAGGAGTTAACGTGTTCACAGATACATAGCATTTTTTTTTTTGTCATCCTGAGGTTAGAAGACATAAAATTCCGTTGAAAAACTAAGTATCGAATTCGGATCGATAACATAACTTCCCCTATACTTTTTATAGCTGGGAAAGTAAAATCAAAATAATCAAAACAAAAAAAATAAAAGGAAAAGTGTTAGGCCAAAAAAAAAAAAAAAAATGGCGAATAAGAGGGAGTTGAGTTACTGAAACACGAACCATAAATTCATTATACTAAATACACTTCTGTCATCTGAAAACTGTATTAATAATGAACTAGGAAGCACAAATATGTACACGGGAGAAGTTCATTCAACCCTCATCTCCAAACTTGGTTTAAACATTAGGACAAAGGGATGTGCCACTGAGGATGACGCTGCTGCGTTGAAAACCGGTTCTGGTCGCAAATAACAGTTGGAAGACATCGTCATTTGTTTGTGTGAGATATAAACAGTTACATTACCTGGTAATGCCAGTTTCACATCAATATGAGACGAGAGAGGTGGGCAGGAGAGTGATCTTTACATAAGTAGTTGGTATAACATGACCACATGACACATACATATATATGATTTTTTCTTTTATATTTTCTAAAGAAAAAACTACGTATAATAAGGTTAGGTTAGATTTTATGATTCATGCCTGGGCTTTAACTACAAGGTCATATCGCCTACTACCAGAGCGCTCTTTCGTCAATCTGGTGGATATGAGCCCGACTCTACTATGGGAGTCCTACATTTTTATTCACCTAGGGCATGGGTCTTAAAACGAGTACCTGACATCGTACAGGCTCGGGACCATCGCTTAACGTCCCATCCGAAGGACGGCGTGTTTAAGTTTATTTTACCTCCCAGATAAAATAAACGTAAGAGCCTCGGTCGGGTTTCGAACCCACGATCTGGAGCTCACAAGGCAAGCACGCATACCACTGAGCTACCAGCGCCCTCTACGGATAATAAGAATATATACCTATATATTTTCTACAGAAATTTTTTTTTATTTTTTGAGGAGCTTTAACTTGGTTCTTGTTAGTCCAATCTGAAATTTGAGGGCAATTCGTTGACTGAAAATTTAATGTGGACCATTGTTGATATTACCAATTTTTCGATAGGACAAACTGTTTTCGCATTAATCAAGCAAACGTCACTAAAAATGTGTTATATAACGATTTTTTATAACGGTTTTCGGCAGGTATCTCGAAAACCGGACAACCTGCAAAAACCCTATTACATATAAAATGTGTCATTCAATTCTCTATACAATTTTTATTTGTAAAGATTTTTGATCAGATTAAACCGGTATCTTGTAAAATGTACTTAGAACCCTAAAATAAAGTACAAAATGCCACTCACAAAGAGCCAATCACATATACAGAGAAAGACATTATCAACACGGGTTCGGAGGACCTTCAAACAAGAAATTTAGTTGGTAATACTGAAGGTATAAGAAAGGAAAAATAAAATAAATATGAATAAATAAATAATAGAAAATAATAATACTAATAAAGAGAGTAGATACATTTTTCCAAAAAGTGTTTTTTTCAGGAAGATATTTCAGGACATTCTTATGTCCCTTTCTTTCTCAGGACACAAAGTACGAAATCTAAAAAATAAATAAAAATAGAAAAATATTTTGGAAAATGAGAAACAAATTACGAGTCCGAATAGAGAGAGGATTTCCTCTAACAGGCATTTTGCACATTTTAAATTTCTTTATTGTATCTATAAAGTTAATTTCTTTATTGTATCTAGGTATAAAGTTAATTTCCTTAAGAATTTATACTTTCATTGAAAAAGACAGAACCAATGTTTAGTTATTCAAAAATCTTCCTTCTTCCGGGTATCGTAATCATGATTATTAGTATTAAGAGGGAAAATATTTTCATTTTTTCAAATAACCATTAAAGATTAGGTAATTAATAATTTCTGTGAACGCTGAGCATAGGGTGGCAACCTATAGAAAGACGAGGGTTTTACCTTAACACCCAAAAAATAGAAATAGATAAAATCTATAACATATTAGAAAAAAAAAAAAAATCTAAGAAAATGTAATGAGAGAGTGACAAGGATGTAGGATGTTTACCTTGACATAGTGGTAAGGCTGTTTAGCTTTCGAACATGTTTCATAGAACAAGAAACATTTGTAAACATTTTCGTTTCTATAACTCAGCCCCCCTCTCTCCACACTGTCAATAAATAATGCAAGCAGTGCTACTGTCAAAAAACACAGTTTTTGTCGTTTCGTGGCATAAATTTTGCACATTTATAGAATTTACTAAATTTAATATTCGAACAATGGTATAAAAGTGTAGAAGGAAATCGAGGTTCTGTCGTGTAAAAGACAATTCAAAATTTGGCCAACGTTTCGAAAACTATTTATTTTCTTCTTCAGGGCCTACAGAATATAAACAAACAAATTAGACATTATTGACAATGATATAAACAGATACTTTATAATTTGAAAAAGAGATGAAAACAATTTTTTTTTAAACATAAATGAAAGAGAGAAAAATAAATGTTATAATAATAATTAAAGTATCTGTTTATATCATTGTCAATAATGTCTAATTTGTTTGTTTATATTCTGTAGGCCCTGAAGAAGAAAATAAATAGTTTTCGAAACGTTGGTCAAATTTTGAATTTTCTTTTACACGACAGAACCTTGATTTCCTTCTACATTGAAAAGATACTGTCGATTCTATTAATCACATAATGGTTATAAAGGTTTCTTTACACTGCAAATACAATCAATCTGTTTTCTTTCACTCAAGTTGAAAATACAAAGGACATTAAGTAAATAAGAGATACAAATAAAAATAAGGATAGCCATACAATAATGCTGAAAATAAAGACGACAACCAAAGAATCATCATAGTCGTCTACCATCTACGCAAAAAGCCAAAAGCAGAGAGCATGAGTAGCACAGAAATAACGGGCTAGCTACTGTGCTCAAGATCGTGGAATCTTGAAACCCGACCGAGCATTTTACGTTGTTTCATCTAGGAAGTGAAAAAAAAACCTTGAGGACGCCGTCCTTCGCTTAGGACGATAATTTATGATGTGAGGTATGCATTAAAGATCCCTACACTGAGCCATGTCCACCTGAGCAACGAAAGAAGGCTCCATCTAACTAGACAAAAATATGCCAGCTAATTTAATGAATAAGCCAAAAGCAAAGCGTGAGTAATAAATGGGGGCGCCATTAGCACAGAGGTACATTGCTTGTCTGATAAGTAGTATACAAAAAACATGAGCATGCCGTCCTTCGGATGGTTCGGGCCTGTCAGGTAAAAAGTTCCCTCTCTACCCTAGTTAAACTTGGGTAGATCTCAGGTAATAGGCCTATTACCTCGTAGTTAATACTCGGGTGTGAGCCACAAAAACAAACAATGAGTAATAAATATTCTCTTGAAATAGACAATGGTTCTCAACTACTAATTTTTTTTAAATCAATGAATCACAAGTAATAAAATAAATAGAAATAATATTTCAGTAGCCCTTTACTGAAATATAACCCAGGTTATTATAATCAGTTTTTGGAATGATGAAAGCCTAAGATATCTTATATACTCTCTCATATACAAAAAAACAAAGTTTTGGGTGAATGACCGGCGATGTACTCCCGCTGTACTTAAAAATGTAATTTCATAATACATTCATTATATAGGAAGTTATTGGAATTTTGAGATGATCCCCCCTGATCCCCCCTTCCATTCGACCGATTCCGATGAAAATTAATAAGTCTTGTCCTTAAGAGGTTTTGAATTTACATATGAAATTTCATGAAGATACATTCATTACAACGGCAATTATGAGAGCTTTTGTGTAAGGGTCCCCCCTATTCCCCCCTTCCCTTCGGCCGATTTGGCTGAAAATCAATGAGTGTCGTCCTTATGGGGTTCTGGATGTACATGTAAAATTTCGTGTTGATACATTCATTCCATCGGAAGTTATCCCGTTCACAGGCACACACAGAGACATTTGTTTTATCATTTTTGAAATCAGAGTTTCGGAAAAACATGATGTTCCGGTGAAAATTCAACTTCAAAAATCTTACCGATTACATAACTTCGCCTATACTTAGTTGGGGAAGTAAAATTCACAATACCCAAAAAGCTTTTGTAGAATATAAAAAAAACTCACTTGTTAGGGAGGCCAGACCGAAGCCTAGAGTAGTGTTGGATCTGTCTATAAGCATCATCTTGATCAACTAGATCCCATCAGAGCAGACCAGATCATGTCATCTACCAACAGAAACATTCAACAGGGTTAGACCAAGTCTCTGGAGAGTGGCGCCGCGTCCATTTTCAACTGGGACACTGGCCATTGTCTCATTTTGTGCAAAGGATTACGACGAACCTATTCAACATACATATAAAGGGCGATGTTATCTGCAATATGACTAACGTTATTTTAAACATTTTTTTCTACGAATTTTTGCCTTCTGACCCCATGCAGAATTTTGTCACAATAATATTAATTAATGGCTTTTAGATTCTTGATTCAATGCATCTTTCAAAATTAAAATTAAAAAATCTGGCTAATCAGGAAATTAATTCTACTTATACGGGACTTTTTGGATTTTTTCCCTCCTATAAATCTTTGTTTGTGTACAGCCGAACAGAAAGCTGGTGAATGAATTATATTGTTGTATATTCAAATATGTTTTATCTAAAAAATTAAATTGAATGGAGGGCACCGGTAGCTCAGTGGTATGCGTGCTTGTCTTCTGAGCTCATGATCGTGGGTTCGAACCGGCCGAGGCCCTTATATTTTATCTGGGAGGTAAAATAAACTTCCTTTCGGATGGGTTGTTAAGCGATGGTCCCGAGCCTGACTTCCACAGTAGAGTCGGGCTCATGTCAACCAGAGTGACGAAAGAGCGCTTTGATAGTAGGCGATATGACCTCGTAGTTAAAGCCCGGGCATGAGTCATAATAACTAACTAAAATTTAATGTTTGTTGTCTGTTCGTCCCATCTTGAACACATTTCAACCAAACTTCATACTTTGAATCTGCCAATTCTGGTATAGATTTTAGGATACAAATGTTTACAAAATCACAACAGAAGAAGGGGATACATGGAGACAAGAACTATAATTGTATGTTTCCTTAGTAACCATTTTCATTTTCATTTTACATTTATTTTCCTTAAATAAATAATGGAGACAAATAACATTTTCGAGGTAGCGGTGAGGTAGAAGAGGGGCGCTTCGCTCATCTCAACAGTTCTCACTGTCTACTGTTCATCTCCCTTATATTTACTGCTATTAAATTAATTTTTTATTAAATTTTCTCCCTGATTCTAAAAAATGGAATTTAATGAAAATAAAACCTCCCATTTTGTATCTGAGAACAAAACAACTCTGGATAGAATAAATGTATCGACATTAAATTTTAATGCGAATCTAGAACTCCAAAAATTTTCAGACAATTCGAAAAGACAAGAGAGGAGGAGGCTTAACACAAAAACTCTAATAACTGTCGATGTAATGAATATATCAAAATGAAATTTAATATGAGGAATGAGTCTCTGAGTAAGAGCATTCATTTTTAACCAAATCGGTAGATTAGATTAGAAGAGGAAAAAATTAGTTGATTGATATGTGCTGGTGAGAAGCAGATTATCGGCGATTTACCGAAGATTCACCTCCCCCCCCTTGAATTTGGTTCTGGGACACACTGAACAGAGAGTGGGAGATAATCCGATCTGATCCCAATCAGTCAGCATCCAAAATGACCCTGAGATGAGTCTAAAGCTTCTTTTTACTCCTTCTTTATTATCATCAGGCAATTTGACGTGTAATATATAAATAGTTTTAATTGTATTAATCGTAATGCATTTTATCACTTTTTAACGTAGCTTATCAATTGAAGACACGAGTGCATGAAGACAGGGGAGTAGAATGCAAAGCACTGAAGCAGCAAATGCTCGCCGTAGTTTCTGTGCTTTTAGAATTAAATGGCTGATAGCCAATAGCTTGCATTTGCAGCTGCTGCGCTTTGCATTTTTACTGCGCATGAAAAATCAGCTTTAATGACGATTGAATTGATTTAAATGAATATTTTGAGTGAGGAAAATGAAATGATCGAATTCATGTACATTAAAAAAAAAAGTAATATGTCTTGTCTTGTACATGTACATTTATGCAACAGCCGCGTGCCCCACCCCCTAGCTACGCCCCTGGATGAAGATGTTATGTAACAAAAATAAAATATCGTGAAATTCAAAGTGAAAAACTTCTTGTTGTAAATTTTTTTCATTTATTTTCTTCATTTATGTCCATTCTGAATTGGGGTTGCGATATGTTTAAAATATTAATGTCGGTGGTGGTACTCAACTCTCTCAGCAAACCTTTTTCACCTCATCTTAAAGCATATTAAGTCTATTACTTGAATTATTTACTTAAAACCTTCATCCACTCGTGTCTTCAATAATAAATTGTTGATACTAACTGGTACTTTTTATAACATTTTTTGTTTTGAAACTAGTTTTGTAATAAATAAAATGATATATATTTTTGGACTGAAAGCTATGAATTACTTATTTCACAAATAAGTTCACTACATCCGCCACCAATTAAGAGAACAAAACAATAAAAAACGCGACTGGGGATCCATGAAAGGAACGAGTGTAAAATAATATTTCCTCAGACTGCCGCAGCGGGCAGGATAACGGAGTCATGAATTTCAAAGAAATGTACGTGCTTCATAAAACTCCTTTTTCTGAAGAAAGCAACTTCTTGGTTAATCATAAAGTTTATGCTAAGCCCTGACGAATTGGGAACATATAACTGGGTTTCCAGGAAAATAACTGACGATGACCTGGATAAATGAAGAAAATCATGAAAAGACATTTTCATCAATAAAGATGATCGACAGAAAAAAATAAGGAAAAGTTAACAATGATGATCATGATAATCTTGAAGTAGAACATATATGTGGTGCAACACTTTCTGAACTAGTTCACCAAAATATAATTTGAAATTCTGAGAAGGCGCGGATATTCATTGCGTTGAGTTATGGGATTAGCCCAAACTTAATCTGATTCTACTTCCCTTTCTGTAGGAAGTAAAGGGAAATTTATGAATCCGGTCAGAAATTCCATTTTATCACCAGAATTTAATGTTTTCCGACCCTCATTCCAAAAATGAAATAAAATTCCTCCGAAGGGAAGGGGGGTTCAGGGAAAGAGGCTCAATTCAAAAACCCTAATAACTGCCGTTGTAATGAATTATATTTTATAGGCACAAAATTTAGTATGAGGATTTATTTACTGTATGTGTCACTACTGAATATTAGTGCACTCGACCGGTTTTGAAAGGGGATCAATAAGTTGACTATTTCGTTTTGGGGAAGTACATTGCCGGTGATTCACCGACGACTATTATTAATTATTATTATTACACTAACTTATTCCATGAAAATATTTGTTTGAAAAGTCCCCTAATATCCATTTTGCGAAAAATTTATAATTTAATGAAGCCTAACAAAAGGAATGCGTAACACTATACGATGATTCTAATAATTCAAGTAAATACTCGTAGCTAATCTCAGACCGGCACTGTTTAATGATTAAAAGCCGATATTACAATAACTCGACACTCTGATTACACAACCAAATGATCACCGATTAACAATTCTAGGAAACAATTTGATGTGTACATTTTTACATTTACTACGAAACTCATTAAGAAAATACAGTAATAATTTTCTATGATGCAATCCATTAATAAACACAGTATTAATGGAGTAAGGGGCCTTTGGATTAGGTTCCAAATAAATTCTTCATTTAATGAATCAACAGAACAATTAAAATGGTTCGTCTAAATAATGAGTAGTGAACCACTCGATCTGTGTGTAAATTTGATCCCACTTGGATCAGTTCATTCAAAATTTATTATGAATTGAAAATGTTACAAAAATGAATGGAATGAAAACAATATGAAATGTGTAGTAACAATATAATTAAAATAAGTTGGCTTTGTTTCAGGGTTGATATAAAAAGAGAATCAGCGGTAATGTACTTCCCCACCACGAAATAATCAATTTAAGTCAACCATTTTGGCTAAAAATCATAAATCAATATTACACAGGGGCTTCTGAATCCTTAAAATTTTGTTAACTGAAATAAACTGACATTATTGCAGAGATATTGTGAAATAATTCAAATGAATTTGAATGAAATAAAACTCGTTTATTTGTGGTATTGTTTAATTTCACAGTCTTATTTCTTATGCTTTCGGCTGAAGATAGTAGAAATACCGAAAGTATTCCCATGTATATAATGTACATACTTATATTCTGTGAAATTAGACAATACCACAAATAAACTAGTTTTAGAGATGTTTTCGCCAGAGATCTTATGGAAGTTCATTGTGAATACTAATGAATAAAAAACTTAGAACGAGTCAAAAAATTCCACTTTATTTATATGAAAAACACAATATATTTCGATCGTTAGAGCATTCTCAAGTGTACAGACAGATACAGACTTATGACTCATAAGTCTGTATCTGTCTGTACACTTGAGAATGCTCTAACGAGCGAAATATATTGTGTTTTTCATATAAATAAGTGGAATTTTTTGACTCGTTCTAAGTTTTTTATTCACTAGTAAACTAGTTTTATTTCATTCAAGTTCATTTAAATTTTGTTCGATTTAGAAGAATATTAATAAGTATTGTCGTCCTTATGAGATTTCGAATATACATATGAAATTTTGTGTCAAGCTTCTCCCTAATTCCATTCTTCCCTTTGGCCAATTTGACTGAAAATCAATATATGTCGACCTTATTGATATTAAATTTGGTGTCAATGCATCCATTCTATGGGGAGATATCGTGTTCACATACACACAGACAGACAGACAGGTAGTTATTTTACTTCCTCAGATGTACGAAGTATAGGGGAAGTTATGTAATATATTAAAAATTCTATTTTGAGTTTTCATTTGAATTTCATGTTTTCCGGCCCTTTGATCTTAAAAATTAAAAAAAAAAAAGTCTGTCTGTGTGTATGTGAACACGATAACTCCCGATAGAATGAATGTATCGACACAAAATTTAGTATGAGATCCAGAAGCCCTTATTTAAGTCAACTATTGATTTTTAGCCTAAACGGTCTTTTTAGAGAGAGAGAGAGAGAGAGAGAGAGAGAGAGAGAGAGAGAGAGAGAGAGAGAGGGAGAGAGTGAAACCTTAATTGATTTAATACGTCCTAGAATAATGTGAGGAAGTACACGGCCGGTAATTCAACGACTTTGAAATTGATTCTTGAAATTAGGGCGTCGGAAAACATAAAATTTCGTTGAAAACTCAGCATCGAATTTCTGACCGATTACATAACTTTCCCTCTATATTTTACTTTGTATAGTTGAGGAATCAATAAGTTGCCTAAATAGTGGGTTGTGATGCACTCGATTTAAAGGTCCGGTTACACAGAAGGCGGTCTGTCGCGGCGGGAAGCGATATCTGACCGAGGCGGTCTAGTTGTACATACTACGCAATGTTGCATCATCTCTGTCACACAGAACACGGTCTCCACGGTCAGTGTTTGTCGCGACGACGAGCGATCCACTTGTACAAAATCACAGGTTTCCCGCGTGACCGCCCTCGCTGTCTACACGTGTGCGACTGAAATGACTGACCAAACGGAAATATTCATTGAAACTATGCGTAAATACACGTATCTGTATGATAGTTCACGGGACTCCAGTTCAATACATAAGCGGTGGTATTCTCCCAATTCTTCTGTTCTTCGTACACTTATACACCGAAGGATCACGACCGACTGGACCGACCGTACACAAGATATCGCGTTCTGTGTGGCGTCACAGTATCGCAGACCGCAGCGACGACAGCTGGATCGCTTCCCGCTGCGACAGACCGCCTTCTGTGTGGCCGGGTGTAAACATGACCCCACTCATTCAACATTTATTATGAACTGAAAATGTAACCGATAGTTAATCAAAACATTCTGGTCCGTTACAAAAAAAAATATGGAACAGGAAAACATATGCAATGTGTAGTAACAAGATAACTCACACTTTGGCTCCGTTCCAGGTCTGGAAAAATAAAAATAAATCTGAACAAGGAACTGAATGAAGGGGAAATATTTACGATAAGCTCCAACTGTATAAAGATATGTTAATATTAATTGATTAATAGATACATAATTATTGAAAACTAATTGAATATTTCCATAATATATACTTTATTCTTCTCCTAATTTATTTTTTCGTCCTTACAACCTAACAAACAAAGGTTACGGGAAGAACTCCCATCGTTGTCTAAAAATGTTACCAACTTCTAAGTTGAGGAACGCGAACATATTGTGGAATTTGTAATAAATAAATAAAACAAACTTATTTTTTGAAATATTGTCTATTCCACTTAAGATGAATAGCATAGAATTTACGAGAAAAAATAATTGGGTTTATTTTCTCACATCTACATTATAAAAATAAAAACTAAACATTGAAACAAAAATCAAAAGAAGACTCGTAAAAACTTAATTCTTAAAACTATTTCAATCCTTTTTTTGTTTTATATTTTGGCCATTCTTCAAATCAACGTTACCTATATATTTTTGGGCATATACATTTTGTAATTATAAATAAGTAACAGTACCTTGTTTGCGCATCAATTTTACTGTTAATTCACACCTACATAGTTCATCACACCTTAAGCCTAAACAACAACTCTCTGTCCACCTTCACATCTCAACCCAGACCTCGACTCGTCTACACTAATTCAAAACAGCTGATGGCCGTGTTTTGTTTTCTACTCATTTGTTTTAAAAGAAAATGCATTCATATTATTTATTTAATAATTCAGTTGCTTCTTGGATTGTATAGAAAAATAAATATAATTATTTTTTTAATATTGATAATTTAAATGTGTGCATTTTTTATACATCACAACTCAATCGGATTTTTGCAATACTTCCTTATACGGTATAGACAAGTATACTCTTCGAAAATAAATAAAGAATATTTCAATCAGTATTTATTTATTTTTTTTTTCGGTACGTTTTCAACAAGCAGAAAATTACCTTAAAACGTATTACTACTAGAGAATCTAAAATACAGGAGTTGAACTCTTGCCGTAATTGAGATCTAACGTAATTATATTGTTAATTTAATAATGCTCTTAAATGAAATATTAGTTTTCCACTTCACTGGAAAATTGTGGAGGAGCTCACCCTCCATCACTCTCTTCTTAAGATACACTCTTCATAAACTGTAATATACAGACCAGCCCAGAACGTTAGGATACTTCAGAGCAAGAATTTTATACAGGGTTAATAATTCAGAGGGATATGAAATACATATAAGAGCAATTCCAGGTACCCATCCTCTTTCCCAAGAACCTTCAGGGGGGTTTTCTGAGAAAAGTGAGGCGGAAAGGCTGCGGAACTCAAGGATCGATGGAGAGACCACTGCAGAAGCGGTGGACTGGATAGCATTCCAAGAGAACCAGTCTTGGGTTCGAGTCCCAGAGACGGCACCGATAATATACTTTCCCAGCGCCAATTAATCAACTAAGTTTTTGCTCTCCCTCTGAGACTAATTTAACCGATTTGGTAGAACATTTACAGGTGTAGTATAGGTATTAACAGTGCCTTGCATTCCATATTGTTACATTCGACACATCGACAGATATTAAGCCGGGTCCATAACTACAAATATTTACGGCACATTCTAGGTAGTGTGGACGTGTGCGGCGCACGGAAAGGATGCAAGCATTTTTGTCACATTCAATGCATACGATCCGTAGCTTGTCGGTTTTTTGACAAACATCAAGATTTGCGCCGCATGCTGTTTCTGTGGACGCTTCCCAAACGTTTCAAAATTCATTTAGTAACCTGCACCCCAACTATGCTATATTTTGATGTTTATTTTTTGCATTTGAGTGGTTTATCATGTCTCAGTTAATTATGAAGAAAAAGAGTGCTGCTTTTATTGTTTTGTACCATTTGCTTAAAAAGAAGGTAAATAATAAAGTTTGATTTTCCTATAACTGAACAACATGAGTGCAGCTTCCTCGTCCATATCCATAGTTTATATTATTTTTTAATATAAATAATAAATTTTTGAGCAGGAAAGTACAAAAACCACGACGAAAATAAACAGTGATGTAACCTCCACTTGTTTTCACGTATGGCTTTTGAGCGGGGAGACGTAAAAATTATCGTGAATAAATATTTAAATTTAAAATTGCGGCGAAAATATTTGTAGGTGTGGAATTCAATAGTTCTAGATACAAATTTCATATCGATATATAATTCATCCTATCGGCAGTTATCGTGTTCACAAACACATATTTAGAAAGCATTATTTTTTTCGATTTTGGAATAAGGGAACAATGAAATTTCAGTGAAAACAAAGCATTTCTGACTGATTACATAAATGCACGAAACTTTTACTAGGGGCTGACTGTCAACTGAGCTTTGAAGAGTACGAGTATGAGTGCTCCCAAATCGATTCAATTTTAGGTCAGTTCGTCTAGTTGCCTTGACGACGGGACTGTCGACTGTTGTTAAATCAACCATCATACTTTTTTTGAATATTTTTTTCAAAGAAACTAGCTTACCATCCGTAGAACATAGGGTGTCTAATAAACACGCAAAGAAATTGTTTCATTTGAAACTAATACGATATACACAATAAAAATCTATACTATAATATTAAAATATTTATGGAAAAAATACATTTTAATGATTGTGTATATCATATTAGTTTCGAATGAATGTTAACTTATAAAGACTAATAACGGCCCTAGCCTATTGAGCACAAGATCGCGGTTTTCAAACCTCTTTCAAGTCGTCCTTCGGATGGGTCGTTAAGCGATGGTCCCGAGCCGGTATGATGTCAGGTACTCGTTAAGGATCCCTATTATCCTAGGTGAATAAACAGGTAGGTAAAATTTAGTAATCCCAGAGTAGACTCGGGCTCACGTCCACCAGAGCTTTGGAAAGAGCGTTCTGGTAGTAGGCGATATGTCTGGGCATGAGTCAAAATAACTAACTAGTGAGTGAGTAAATCTCGTATCCCCTTTGAACTATTAGCCAGTACCTAACCTGTTCCTTTATGTTATTACATTTTGTTACTCTATACTCCCTCATGCTTTAAGGTTGCTCCATAATTTATAGTTTATATTTGTACCTATTCATTTGTGAAGGATTACTTCACTTCTCAACAATGTTAGTTCAAAAATTTGAGTTATAAATATTTTTTTTTTATATTATTAGTTTTAATTCATTTTAGAGTTTTATTTTAAACGTTTGTTTATTTATATAGGAACTTTTTTTTTTTTTAATATATTTTTTTCAGTATATTTAATAGAATAGAATGGTTTTCATTAAAAAGAAGAAAAATAACATCATTCCAAGAAATATACAGAGAAAAAAAAACACGACTATAGCCATTTTGGCCATCAGTCGGAGTTGGCATTACAGATATCAGGAGTTTGGAGCCAGAGCGGACCAACTGGTTGAAACTGAACAGGTAGAAAATGGCAATTGAAAATTGAGTACATTTTGTTTAACTCCATAAATGGGCCCCAAATATTTATTTATATTTGAAATTTTAGAATAGTATTGGATGAGTGATCCCTTTTTGTGTTCTATAAAGTTTTTGAGGGCCCTATGATCCATTGTGACTTTGAAAATATATGCACAAAATACTTGTGGACTAAACTTAAAGTGGTGCTATCTATCACTGAAGTGAAGAAACTAAGTGATCCACACTGGTTTTGAAAAAGGGAACCTATGCCAACATCAGGATGGTAATAACTCATTTTCCGAAAAATTGTGGGTTGGTCCGCTCTGGCTCCAAACTCCTCATATATGATAATGAAGAACAAAAAATCTTAGCTTATATAAATAAATGAACAGAATAAATAACCATCGTTAAATTCTTTAAAAAATATGTAAACATAAAACATAAAGAATAATAATGCGAATAATGAGAAAATAATATAAAGACATTTATTAAAGCTGAAAACGAAATAATATAGATAAACATGCGTGGATGGAAATATAATATAAAACTACAGATAATAATAGAATCAAAAAATAAAGAGATTGGTGACTAGAAACCAAATAAAACTAACTAAACAACTTTGTTGTTTGAGCAAATGGTAATAATCAAAAAGTTACATAAAGGAAGTTGGGTCCTAGAAATTAAATTCCTGAATCAGCATGTTTCTATATTTGGATGCCGCCCTTGCATAGTTATATATCCGATTCCAGTTAGGCCCATCCATTAAAGCGATGAGCTCTCCTCGCCCTAATGGAGCATTATTATATTATATTTAATATGTATAATTTTGAATAAATTCAATTAATTGCTAATGTTTTTAAATATATTAATAATAGTACAAGTTTATTTAGATATTTTGTTATCAAACAGAATTATTCTACGTTACCCACTGAATAAAGAATATATTTCATAATAATAATTTTATTATGGCACCATTAACTCTGGAGGTTTTTCTACCTAGAAAAACAAAAAAATAAAAATAACACGAGTTGGTTCAATATGGTTTAATGGTTTTCCAAATCCAGATAAAGCTTTACAATTTTCCTCATAAAAATTCCAGGAAATCTTGCCCTGGTAACATTTATTTTCAATTACTTTTTCAGCGAAAGATTTAACAGTGCAACGACGGAGCTCACAAATGGTTTACCTTTCTATACTTTTTCTTCAGCTACACACATTATGTTATATATTAGGTATATAAAACATCACAATAGGTAAATTTAGGTAAAACTTAATAAAAAAAAAGGCGTCGATGAATTAGCGACAATGTACTTCCCCAGCACGAGTTAATCAATCACGTTTACGTGGAAAATAGTTATCTTAATTTTTATTAAATTTAAAAATGTGTCTACTTATTATAAACTTGTTATGTTGTAATTTATGGTTTCCAGATTTACTTTGTGAAGCTCCATTCTAGGAATAGATAATTAAAATACACAATTTCTTTGTCAAACTTCACTATATATTCTCAAATACTCAACTAGTTTCGCCGTGTTAAGGCATTATCAAGTCATTAATATTAAGGCATTATCAGTTTGTAAGTGACTCTTGATAATGCCTTAACACGGCGAAACTAGTTGAGTATTTGAGAATATATAGTGAAGTTTGACAAAGAAATTGTGTATTTCAATTATCTATTCCTTGTTATGTTGTATTAATATTATTATTATAGAATATTAATATTCTTTGTATTACAGTAGAATCTCGATAATTCGTATGGTCAAGGGACTGAAGGTTTGGTATGAATTATCGGGAGTACAAATTAAAAACAATTAAAAAACGTGTTAATACAAACATTAAGAAGTATGTACAATGTGGTAAGAATAAAAACTATGCAATAAACACTGCTTTATACTAAACTATACAATAAACAATACCTGCAATAAAAAATATGTACATACTTATGTTCTAGATTAAATAAACACCAATCAAACATTTGTTCGAAAAAATGTTAGAAAAGATCAATGAAATTTTCAAAACTTTCCCCCACTCCTTTCCTCATTTCCTTTCAGTGAAAAGAGTACGAATTACATGAGATAATATGAGATTTCATAGGAAACTTGTCTCTCTCACTCGCTCTCCCCTTTGGTTCTGTTGGAATCACGTGATTTCCTAGAAAACATTTATCTCGCACTCAATCTGCTCTCTCGTCTCTCACTGTCATCTCTCTCCTTCTTGAAAACAGTACGAATTAACGAGGTTTTTAAGGTGGAAATATGAATTATAAGACGTTTCAAGTGACCTCGAGCAGAAAAATAATACGAATTACCGAGGGGTCCGAAAGGGAGCCATGGTGGCCGTGTGGGCTAGAGCGTAGGGCTTTGGTCGCATGGTCTCACCATGGTTTGCGGGTTCGAATCCCATCATGGATGTCGTAAATAACTAGATAACAACACACTTACAAGAGATATGGCTGATGTGCATCGAACATAAATAAAAAAAAAAAAAAAAAATGCATTGTTTTTATACCATTTATCGGGATTTTCTCTGGGGACCGGCAAATTTGTACTAATTAGCCGGAAATACGAATAATCGGAATTCCACTGTATTTTTTTTTATATACTCATATATTTTTAATTATTTATTTGTTCAGTTTTTATTAATTTCATTTTTCTTTTTTTTTTATAGTTTTGTTATTACTACTAACCATAGGAGTATTAGACTCAAGTAGTTATAAATCTAATTTATAAGCTATCTTAATGTATAAATTATTTTGATGTATCCTATTACCATGTATTGGTTTTACGGAAATAAATGTATTATTATTATAGCTGATTTTGAGTTCAGAATTTTGAGTTCATACCTCTGAGCTACCGAAAACTTCGTCCAAAACAAATCGATTAAAAGCTCTTGGAAATGAATTTTGTATTTACATTTTTGAAGGAGGAACTAAGGAACAAATGAGGTAACTATTTCTGAAAACTTTACAAATGAGGTAACTATTTCTGAAAACTTTATCTCTAAACCAAGGTTGGGCCGATTGTAAATTCACTCATAAATAGGCCTTACATGTTTATGGCTCATTTTCTGCGAATAATTACCCATTTTAGTTTCTGTATGGATCCAATTTAAATACATTTGGCCTTTCTGTCAATAGATATCCTTTAGTAAGTTTTGAAAAATGTTATACATACATTATTTTGAATTTTGATTTAGTTTGAATTATATGTAAAAACAAACGATCCTTTTTTCCGCCAAAACATCAAGTGATTTAACCGTGATTATCAAACAACGTGTAATAATCTAATTGATTTTCATTCTCTTTTCTTTCAGTAATCTAAAAGAAATCAAATAAGTAAAAATAAATTGTTGTACTTACCTAGAACGAATTAATTAAGTTGATTTCAAAATTTGCAGAGACAATTTTTCGGCTTTTATAAAAAATAATCCCAAAGCGACGCCACTGCTCTCGGTAAGCGAAGATGCACACTTTGAAGACACAAGTTAGGCCCAGGATGAGATATTGGAAAGTGTTTTATTTTAGTCTCTTTAAGGTAGCGAGGATACTGTGAATGGTAAGCAGATGGAGCAGTGATCTGTGGTCAGAGAGACCTGCCGCCGGACCGTCTAGATTCCCGGAACTATACCCAGCAACAGGCGGAGAGTCAACTCATTGCAATCAATACACTGCATAGAGGAAGACGCGAATCTTCAAATCGATCAGAAAAATAAATACAGTAAAATTTACTTTAATTAAAAATTTAACAAAAAATTACAATAAAACATAATTTTTATAACAGCTTAAATTGCATGAAAAATTATTTAACACAATACAGTAAAACTAAACAGTGCACTGTAGGCCTAAAAAAAAAGAGAATGAAAACATAATTTTAATTCTTAAAACAGTTTAAATACAGTTTGTATTCTGTGCAGTACAGTACTGTAAAACCAGCAGTGCACTGTACAAAGAAAAATTGAAATGAGTTTTTTTAATAGAAATATTCGCTGCCACATTCCAAATGATGAACACATTTTAAATAAAATTTATCAAATAATAAAAAAACACTAATATTGAATTTATTATTTTTATTCATCATATCACAGACCCACTGAAACCTTGTATTGGTTTCAATAGCATTAGAAATTCATAATAATATATCCTATTTAATAACTCACTTAGCCACCAAAAGAGAGCTCTAGCAACGAATACTTCCCATCAAAAGGCCTTAAGTGTATCGAGGGTTCTGTTAAAAGTAGCCTCTATGGGTGCAAGAAAATTAATAAAAATTTAATAATATCACAGTTTTAACAACATTACACTCAAAGTATTGAACTGATTCCAGATCTACTTTGTGAAAATTCATAATGAACAGGATAAAGGAATATACACACACTAAAGAAATATAAACTCCAAACACTACTTGTCAATATTTTAACTATATCGGTCAAAATTACACGACTATAGTTTCGTCTCTTACGGCATTATCAAGTGAACTCAACAGAGAGTACTGCTGAACTAACACAAGGTAGGACAAACAAGGTCATAAATTAGACATGTGACAAGAAAGTAAATGTAAACAATAATGTACAAAATGGAGACATTACAACATTCAAGTCTAACAGAAATATGAAACAAAATTTAATTGAATAGTTAACAATTTAGTCTTAAACTATTGATACATGTATAAAATATTATTATTATGTAAACATCTCTCTTTAAATAAAGTTTGACTACATGTACTAAGATTTAAATGTATTTAAGGTTTAAGACAATTTTGAACCTTAAATACATTTAAACCTTAGTACACGTAGTCAAACCTTATAGCGCATTTTATGGCGTTATTGAGAGTTAAATGAAGAGAAGAAAAATCAACACATATTACATTACATTTAATAGTATTTTACTATTATAATATGTATTTACTAATAAAGTATAAAGTTAACAAACCACAAACATTAATATTGATACAAATAACAACGCTTATTGCGTATAGTCTGTTATCTTCGTCTGACGTTTTTTTCTGCTCCAGTATTTTAATTGTATTTTCTTATGTATTTTATTCATATCTTGGGATACTGTGGGATCAACTTGCCGTGCAAGGTAATCACAACAAACAAAAGAACGAATTTCTTAGAATCTTCGGTACGTATGATGCCGACAGTCGAGGTAAATACGTGCTAGACCCTACACAGCTGCAATTCTTATTAATTTCGGCAACTTGAAAGTACTGTTTATTGCTTAGTAATGACGTATTGTTGTCGTTATTTAGAGTGGGTGTGATGCTACATAGAGTGTATCACTGTTTGGACAACAAGGTAAACCGACCAGATTCAAGTAATTTCGATGTTTTAGGGAGTTTGTCGTTAAATCGAATGGCGTTAAATGGAGTTTACACTGTATTTATTTAAAGAGAAAACGAAGATGATATAACATTTAAAAAACTGTTATCTAAAAGTTAATTTGTATAAATGAATAGTTTTTTTTGGCTGGAACCCAAGACAACTATAAGTTACTTTTATAAACTGTGAGTTGTATTTTTATTTATACCTTTATTTTTTATTTATTTAATATCCTAAAATGTGTTGAAAACTTTCTTATCCATTATTTAATTTTAGTTTTCGTTTAATAGGTTTACATGAAATAATAACAGACAATTATGTTAATTTGAGAAGAGGTGGGTAATTATAAATAATGGTTTCCTTCGTCAGAATTGTCTAAATTGACATTAAATGACGCCATTTTAGGAAGTGGCCAATTAGTTAAATAAAAATAACAATTAAACAATTATATGAATTTGGACGGAGGAGTGAGGTCTAGGTGTACAGTGGACTAGGAGAGAGAGAGGCCTAATTTTAACAATATACAGCTGAGGCGGCCATCAAGGTTGTCCGTTCTTAGCGTTGTCTGCTATGTTGGCAACCTAAAGAGGAACCGGAGGCACGTGGCATATCTTAGCTCACCTACTGTTCAACATGAAATAATTCATGTTGATTTTGTGTGATGTCATTCAGTTCATCAAAATTGCTAATAAATTATATATTCAACCGATATTAAATTTTAGATTATAAGTATGAGATATATAATAACTATAAAACAATAATAGTAGACATGAGGGGTAATCAAAAAGTTTCAGAATTTTTAAAAATTGTATAAATACATTTTCAAGTTATTGGACATTGTCCCCTTAAAAGTGCTCCCTTAGGAAGCTATACATTTCACCCACCGTCGTTTCCACAGCTCCTCCAGCGATTTTTCTTTAAAGTTCGTCAGTTGAGTGAAATCTCTGCCTTTTTTTTTTAAAGGCTCTCTTGAGTTTCGGAGACAGGAAAAAGTCCACATGGGCCAGGTCTTTCACGTTTTATTACTCCTTATTCGAAGAAGTCAATGGCTACCGTTCTTTTTTTCGGTGAATATTATGTTTATGTACATAAGATTGTAAACTGGAATTTAATTTCTAAGGTTGTATATTAATATTTTTATTTCTAACACTTTTTTTAAAGTAAATATGCAAAGATATGCAAAATAAAATTAGACAAAATTGCATCTAAGTACTCAAAGATATTTTGTCAACTATTAAAAAAAAGGACGAAAACAAAATATGTAATTGCATTAAAATCTGGGCTCTGCTTATTACTAAACAATGGGTTTTTGTAGATTGTCTGATGAGGACAACCTCGAAAGCCGGTTGTACGTACCCACCAATACACGATGAGTATGAATCCTCCATAGCTATGATGATGGGTTCCTGATGAGGCAGCTCTCACCGTATTTACCCTATCGTCCTCTTAATGAGCTGACATCGTAAGAAGGCAATCCTTCCTTCTTGTCAGTCTAATGACAGGACAATGAAAGACAACTTTCCCAGGCCAGGGATCCTCCTCACTTCGCTCTGCGTCAATACTAATGATCACTTCCTCGAACTGGAACCCCCCCCCCCCTCCCTCCCCTCCCCTCCATCTCAGTCGAGTTATCGGTGACATCGATCACACCATATCACAAACCTATGAGCCATCATTAGCCAAGTTATGAAGAAGAGATCATTAGGGAGAAAAGGACTTATCATCAAATCTGACCCTAAAAATCTCACATCGTCATACAAGCTATCTCTCCTACTGAGAACAACTTTATATCTTTCAGTTCAAAGAAACAACTTAGCAACAAAGCAACAAAGAGATGCCATGAAGAAAAAAAAAAAAAAATTAAAAGAAACCTAGAGAGAAAGAATGAAGGAAGATTCTCCGAAAAGGTATTCATAAAATGATATAAACTTCTTTGAAATATTATCTTGGAAGAAATAACGAAGAGCTGAGTGTCCCCATAAAAGATATCTTGAAAAGAATATTCTTTAAAGACAGCCGTAATCTTTTTCCAGGTAGAGATTTTTTCCTCTAATGACCCTATGAGCTTGCTACTGTTTAATTGTATATTAAATGGAAGATCGTATGAGAATTCGAGATCGAGTTTTAATGGAATTTTCCGTTTCAAGGTACCCTGAACATGACTGGAATGTCGTTGGAACATTGTGAATATCACTTAGTAGTGATAACTTAGATCTTATTTATTTTATGATTTATATATTTAAGAAAAAAAAAAAAATATATATATATATATATATATATACACAGTACACTTAGATCTTATTTATTTTATATTTTATTATATGATTTATATATTTAAAAATATATATATATACATATACAGTGACTCACAAATTCGTTCACACCATTGAGTAATTTAAGTATTTTGATGATTTACTTCATTAAAAATTTAAGGGAAAGTCATAACGCAATTTTTTTATATTATTTAATTCATCTGAGTAAGATATAATCAACAAACAAAACTTTAATTAAAACTTTAACATATCATTTTTTTTAATAAAAGAAATTTCTGCATGTGAACAGTTACTATGTGACTGGTTCATTAATTTCATTTTACTAAGCCAATATCTCATCTTATAGTAATAATTCCAATATTTAATCCATGTAAACAACATGATTGTGTTCACTGAACTGTCTATATACAAAATACAGTAATCCCCTTCTTTTAATGTAAGCCAGTTTATTGCAATCGATCACGAGAGCAGGTATTATTTTTTTATATTCACCATGAAGTCGTCTTGTCAATTTTTGCGAAACGAAATTACAAAATCCCTCCAAGGGGGACTTTCCTACTATGTGTATATATATATAATAGACATTATTATACCCCGGGGGGGAGAGGTCCCACGGATAAATGAAAACCACGGTTAATCGAGACACATGTTATTTAACGAATTACATATGTGTGTACATTGTCATGTTATATATATATCATGTTATACATATATATATATATATATATATATATATATATATATATATATATATATATAAAGGCTTGAAATATGAAGTAATCCTTCTTTGTTTTTTGCGGTTTGAAATGATTTTCCTTACTTCAGTTCTAATTTTTCTTCACAGAGCGTGCTACATACATTACATTCATATACCAAGTTTGAAGTCTCACGTTGGACGGAGTCCGGGGGCCCAATGTCTTTTTTTGGCTTAAGGTCAATAGTAGATAAACCTAAATTAATAATAGTATTGAAAATTATCAAAGAATATTTTTTTAGAAGATTGTTAAAAATAAAAATATAGTTGAATTATAATTCAAGATGTAAGTTTGGAATATAATTCAAATAAATAATTTAAGAGATCTAACTCCAGTTTTCTCTCCCCTTATTAAATTTATTCATATTTTCTTATATTTTTCTCCCATTATAACGTTTCGTGACCTTGATATCCCGAAAGGCCAACTTCAGGTCTGTTTTGTATCTAAAGATAACCTTCTAACCTACTAACCTCATTTATGGATGGGCAATGTTTTCACATTGGAATTTAGTTCACTTTTGTTAGTAAGTATAGTATGTTTTAGCGGTTAGTAGATCCCTTTGATTTCGGCATTACAACATACATTAAACTGGAAATAAATAAACCACTAAAAATAACATGTATGAACGACCATATTTATTTTAACTACTTCCGTTTGTTAACACCTTAGATAGGGGCGCCAGGAGTTTAGAAGTAGCGTGCTAGTCTACTGAGCTCAAGATCATGGGTTCGAAACCCGGCTGGAGGCCCTTAGGTTTATTATCTGGAAGGTCGAAGACGTTTGAGCACGCCGCCCTTCGGATGGGACGTTAAGCGATGGTTCTGAGCCTGTGCGAGTCAGGTTAAAGATCCGAATACACCTAGGTAAGCAAAATTTAGAGACAGGCTTATGTCCACAAGAGTGACAAAAGAGCTCTCTGGTAGTAGGCGATATGGGGTTTACTTGTATCGTGAAATCAGTAGAATGTTGTTCGTCTGTCGCAGGCATTCTTAAATGAACTGGGAACGAGCCGATCGGCGCAGATTGTACCGCCGATGGCCGGTCCCAGTCCTTCAGTAACCCCTTGATTCCCAGCTCGTGTCCTCCTACATCAGACAGCTGTATAACAAGTGCACCCTATTTAATAATAATAAATAAAAGGTTATTTTTATTATTAAAAAACAATTAAAATAGCAAGTAAGAAGTTTGTGTGACGAGATTTCTCATAGAAATAAAAGACATAGTCTTCCCACTACGGAACCGGTTTTCAACGCAACTGTGTCATCATCAGTGGCACATCTATGAATAAATATATTTTTTTCACTCACTCTATATACATGCAAATAAATACTTGAATTTTTTATAATTATCATATTATTTTCAAATTTATATTTAAGTATTTATTTGCATGTGTACAGAATGAGTGAATAAACTTCGTACCCACTCCCCTTTGAGCTATGCCAGTGTTACTTTAGACACAACACTATACGTGTGATAAGTAAGTTTCACTTTATTTTGTTTTTATGTGTCCTGATGCTTTACGGTTTGCCACTGATGCGTTGAACAGTGGGAAGACAATGGGAATATGTATAATGTCTATGAGTGGATTCAAACTATGTATGTCCCTGTCTGCGATGCTATATACCTTTTAATTTTATATCTCTCTTGTATTTAAAAAACATATATATTTTTCAAAATATTTTGTATAAATAGAATAGTTTTATTTGTCGGCGTTCAATGGTCTAGATTTTTGACGCCGTGATTAGATTAATTCGATGAGGTGACTTGTCTCCATTGCAGATAGGACGGCTTCTATAGACGAGTTGTCGTCTCCGAGCATCTCATGTAGGTTTATTGTTCGTAAACCCATGGCCTTCAGTATTTCCTTATATCCAGGGCACTCCTCCAGGATGTGGCTTACTGTGAGAGGCCAGGCCACACACCCGCCACAGCCCGGGGCCGTCGCCCTGTTGATGAGGTGGCCATGGGTTAGACGAGTGTGGCCTACATGGAGCCGCATCAGACATACCTCCTGCCTTTCGGAGCTTTGCCATTTATCTATATTTGTTTTGATGGACCTATGTTTATTTGTTAGGTCCACGTTAATCAACACAGAGGCCCAGCTCTCTTTTATTTTGCGACGCAGGTAGTTCTTCAGGTCTGGTATTGTCGTTACTACCTTTTCTTCTCCAGACAACGTTGCTGCTTCCTTTGCCACTTTATCTGCTGCATCGTTCCCTTCGATTCCCACATGTGAATCCAGGAATCCAGAAAAAAATTTGTATGTATTTTACAGTATAAAAAAAAAAAGAACAAATCAGAACTGCTCAATTTTTTACTTCGCATATACTATTTAAAGCGCAGGGGGAGACAAAATAAAACAAAATATAATTTTGTAGGTTGGATAATAGAGGGCTTAGAGACATCTGCTGAATAAGGAACGAAGAGTTGGGTAACAGAGGTCAGAATTAGGAGACATAGCCAGTAATTATAGAGTATGTTTTATGGTAGAAAAGTTGGATAGGACAGTATAATTTGAGGGGAGGACAGTATGGTTGTATGGTGTAATAGTGGGCTGCGGAGAATGAACACATGTATATGAATAAGTAATGTAGGGTCTCGACTCGGGGGAGGAGGAATTGAGCACCACTTATCTCTACCTCAAATTGTAACATCATCCAATGTTCTAGTGATGAAGATGGAGTCATATCGGCCCCGAGTGTCGATAACATAACCAAGAAGACAATAATTTCATAGTAACATAACCACCATCCGAAGGACAACATGTTCAAGCATTTTACATCTTCCAGATTAAAAAAAAACATGAGGACGCCGTCCTTCGGTTGGGACGTTACTCATTAAAATCCACTTCACTAGTTGGATAGGCAAAACAACGTTGCGAGACGAGATTTCTCATAAAAAATAAAAAAAGTTGTCTTCCCATGCAACTGAGTCATCATCAGTAGAACATTACCTGCGTAGTATGGTGTCTAACCGAACACTGTTTAGACATCGCACACGGGTGATGTGCCACTAACTGATGTTGTCGTTGCGTTGAAAACAGGTTTTGATCAAAAATAAGACAGTAAGATAACGTATTTTATTTCTATGATTGTCAGGTTTAGTTATAACAAAATCTGACGTTGGTCTAACACCGAAATCTGTAGTTTATGTATACAGTTTTTGTGGAATAGACAATATTTGAAAAGAAAAAGTATTTTTATTTTTTTTACAACAGGATTCCACTTCAAAGTTGTTAATACTTACACCTTCTATAATAACAGCACCAAGACAATACAGTAACATAACCACAAAGACAATACAGTAACATTACCACAAAGACTATACAGTAACATAACCACAAAGACAATACAGTAACATAACCACAAAGACAATACGTTCTTCCGAAACTAACATACCCACCACGACAATACAAACTTCTACAGTAACATAACCACAAAGACAATACGTTCTTCTGAAACTAACATACCCACCAAGACAATACAAACTTCTACAGTAACATAAACACAAAGACAATAGGTTCTTCTGAAACTAACATACCCACCAAGACAATACAAACTTCTACAGTAACATAAACACAAAGACAATACGTTCTTCTGAAACTAACATACCCACCAAGACAATACAAACTTCTACACTAACATAACCACCAAAACAATACATCGGAAATTATAGATTTAATGTGGAGTTTTCTCCGGAATTTCAGGTTTCCTGACTCCTTGGATCCAAAAAAAAAAAAAAAAAATGTAAATCAAAAGATACTTTTGAGTTAAAATAAACAAAGAGAAGCAAAAACTTTCTCGGACAAAAACCTTTTAGTTTTCCACATAAAAACAAGTATAAATTATTTATATTTTATCTACTAGTTGTGTCTACAGAGTGTTTACATTTTTCGTTTAAAAAAATCCCTCATGTAGTTCTGCGGGGGACACGATCAACCCCGATATAATGAATACATCTACATGTATTATAAATATATATATTTGTGTATACATACAAAAGGGCTTCTGAACCCTCTTACTAAATTTGTGTCGATATATTCATTACCTCAGGAGTTATTAGGATTAATGAGTCGAGCCCTTCTCCGATCCCCCACTTCTCTTCAGCCGATTTAGCGGTAAATTAATAGGTAAGCGTCCTCATGGGGTTTGGAATTTAAATATAAAATTTGATGTGGATACATCCATTAAATATGCTGTTATTAGAGTTTTCAAGTTGAGCCCCCCAGTCGGCTGATTCCGCTGAAATTTAATAGGTGTCGTCCTGTTGGGTTTTAAATTTACATATTCACAAACAGATGGGTATTTTTTTTATTTTATAGAACTTCTGATAGATTACATAACTTCCCCTATATAGCTGGAAAATAATAAAAAAAAAAAAAAACTTCAATTCCTGGATTTTACGGCTGCAGGTCACGAAACCCGCTAAAAACGGCATCCTCTGCCAACCAAGCCGTTACAGTAACCTGGTTTTGACAAAATCAATACCACTTCCCCTTAAAGTTGTAAGTTCCGAGGAAAATGAGACACTCTTCATGGTAAAACCTCTCCTAAAAAGAGTTGCTGGATTTTTCCACCTTAATACTTAGCCTTTGAAGCCAATATCCCCTTTTAGCCAATATTAAATTTTCCTGCCGAGAAGGAAATAAACAGGTTGAATCAGATTAAGCGGAGTGTGTCTACTATTTCGAGTTTTAAATTAAAAAAGTTTATATGGATTAATAAAATTTAATTTGTATCCAACTAAATAATGTAAAAGTCGCAGATTCTCCAAAAAAAATTATCCAAAAGTGTGTCCTTAAACCATGTATAAATATTTCGACAATGTATTTCCCAGATCTAACTAATCATAAATAAAAAATTATTTTCTCATCTTAGTTCCCACAATAATCCTTTAATCCGTGTCCTCCATTCTGCCATTATTCCCCAACGACGGCTTAAGCGTCAATGGCCTAGAGACCTCCTTAGCAACAGCAGTGACAGTGATTAGTTACAACTGAGAGGAAATCAGTGACTAAGGAGTGTCACCACTGGGTGATTTCTCCCCTCTTGACATTTTGACGATCCAAGGAGTCAGGAAACATGAAATTCTGGAGAAAACTCCGCATCAAATCCATAATTTCCCATACATTATATAACTAAGTATGTATTGTCTTGGTGGTTATGTTACTTATTGAGCGTTGCAAGGACAAAGTACAAGACTGGAGAGTAGAGAAATGGCAGAGGCGATGGTCACGATCCTCAGACGCCTGAACGACCTGCGCGTACTGTCCTCACGTCCGGGTTAGACTTGAGCCTGTTCGTTTGCGCTAATATTCAATAGTTAACTTACATAGGAACTCCTAAATCCTCATACAAAAAATATTTTGTGTCGATAAATTACAGTTAATTAGGGTTTTTGAATTTTAGCCCTCTCCCCTGAACCCCCACTACCCTTCACCCGAAATTGACAAGTTATATCAATGGATTTTCATTTCACTTATGAAATTTCATGTTGATACACTCATTACATCGGCAGTTATTGGGGTTTTTGAGTCTGATCCCCCTTTTTTTGTTAATTCTCCCCCCTATAATCCCCCTTTCTCTTTGGTCAATTTGGCTGAAAATCAATAGGTATCATCGTTAGACGTTTCTGGATTCATTCAAATAAAATTTCGTGTCGATGCATTCATTATATCGGGAGTTATCGCGTTCACAGACACACAACATTCGTTTTTTCATAGTTGCAATGTGCAGGTCGGAAAATATGAAATCCGTTTAAAACTATACATCGAATATTTGACCGATTAACTAACTTCCCCTATACTTCGTATACATGGTGAAGTAAAAAATCCCATTTATTTTTAACATGTTTTTCGGCATGTATCTCCCAAAACGAGCACCTTCGAAAACAGTATTGCATATAAACTGCGCCTTTCATTTTTCTCTACGACTTTTATTCCAATATATTTTTGATTACGCCATCCTTACAAGCGGTATAAAATGCACTTGGGCCCGAAAGTAAAGAGGTTTAATTATGATTTCAGCCAAAATATAGTCAATCGAAGTTTCCAAATATCAAGTTCATAGCTACAATTATTACTAGGTTAGTGCTCACACAAAGTTCCATCACACGCAGACATAGGTCAAAAAGGGGACTTTGAAATGTAAAAATCCGTTGAAAACTCGATCTCGGCTTTTCGTACGATTAGTAAGTAAACTAATCATACTAATGGTAATAAAATATATATTTTTTTAAATAACTTCTCATTCATATGTTATCAGATATTACTATCGTAAGATGTGGAGATCCGACTTTCGTCGAGGATACGAGCAGTCTTAACAAAAAAATAGGTGTTAAGAACTCCCTTCTCCTGCCTGACCTACCTGGTGTGAGAGACTGGTTCAAAATTAAGGGAAGTAGCTGTTCTGTGGGAGATGTAGTGTAAATATGTTTTAGGTGGTTTTATAAAGATATTTATTATGTGTATTTTATTTCAAGTCTATGATAATATTTTTAATATTGTATTTATTTATTTATTTATTTTAATTTTTTATTTTTATTTTATGACAACAATAATTTCTTTGTCTATATGGCGAAAAATTTTAGTATTATGTATAGACTTGTTTTAGTTATATATTAGAATGAATGGTTTTTGCATGTTGAGAGAGTGAGTGGACCTGCTATCCCCACCCCTTAGAGCTATGCCAGTTGTCCTCTAACCGCTGTAAGTTAATTTTTATTTTTCTTACTCTGTACCCTGATGCCTTAAAAGTTATTTATACTTTTTATTATTTGTATATTTTGTTATTCTATGATAGATGAACCACTGATGATGACGCTGTTGCGTCGAAAACCGATTCTGGTCTAAAATAAAACTGTGGGAAGACAACGTCTTTAAATTCTATGAGATAACTTCTAATTTTTCACCAAAAACCGTAAATGTTACACTTTATGAGACAGCCGCCCAATGGAGAGTAAAGGGAGATTTGTCAACAATAATGAATATGCACATCACAAAAATTCTCAATCAATACAATACTGAGAAGACGAATTGTGCATGTTTTCAGGAAGGCTAGTAGAGGGTCGGAGAAGGGCCAGGACGGGTGTATTCCAAGAAGAGAGTTTTTGTGAAGGTGATCCCGAGAAATGAGGGAGTCTGGGTGAGCACCCAGGTGTGTCCAGAGAGAGGAACATCTGCTCGACGGGAGATGGGTGGCGTAGTCACAAACCAGGACCGGTGTTACTCAAGGATCAATCTTAGGGCCTTTGCTGTTCCTTATATACATTAATGATTTGCCTAGCTATATGAAACCCTTTAGTTCGATCCTTTTTGCGGATGATATCACGACAAAAAACCCAACCTTTTTGAAAGAAACCACATCTAAAGCTCTTAAATCATTAAACCAATGGCTTCTCGTCAATGAGTTAATGTTAAATGCACATATTATATGAAATGCAATTTTTTGAAGACCCGGTTTGCGAGATATATGCCAAAAACTGTCCGGAAATGACTTCTTGAACCCCATTTTTGTAAACGTTTTCTTGATTTACGTGAAAACGGTTATTCCTATCGAAAAATTGATCCTTACCAAAAATGTTGCTTATTAAATTTCCAATTACCTGCGTGTCTGTTACTTATAACGCGTCAAAGAATATCCAATGAATTTCTATAGGAAATAGTTTAAAGTAACATTACGAGGGCGCCGGTAGCTCAGTGGTATGCGTGCTTGTCTTCTGAGCTGAAGATCGTGGGTTCGAAACCCGACCGAGACCCTTAGTTTATTTTATCTGGGAGGTAAAATAAACTTAAGCACGCCGTCCTTCGGATGGGACGTTAAGCGATGGTCCCGAGCCTATACGCTGTCAGATACTCGTTAAAGACACCTGCCCTAAGTGAATAAAAATTTAGGGTAGACAAAATTTAGGACTCCCACAGTAGAGTCGGGCTCATGTCCACCAGAGTGACGAAAGAGCGCTCTGGTGCTAGGCGATATGACCTCGTAGTTACAGCCCGGACATGAGTCATAAAACCTAACCTAAATTAACATTACCACGAATAACAATAAATTTTAAAATATCCTTCCCCAACTCAAAATTTCATACTGGCATATTTGCATACAAGAAAGTCACTCTCAGAATTACGCTGAAACTGACTGAAACGAAGAAACCCGCTGATGCCATAACATTCATGACTTTCTTGTAAAGTCCTGTTATGTCCACATCACATATATTTCAATATCATTTTCGATATTTTGTTATTGAAATATCGCCGAGCTGTTGGCAGGATCAAACAGAAACACATACTTGGAAAAAAGCATTGAATGGTAGGTAGACCCTTCCAAGACGCCTAGATGACAAAGACAGCCTACCTGGCACCTTTCCAATAAATCCTGAAGGACTTCATCTAAAAGAAGTTGTCAATCATATAGATATTTCTTGGGTTATGTTCAGAAATAAGGGCAGCTGTTACAATTCAATTCAGAGAAGAAACACATTCATGTTTTCCCAAGGCAGAAGTACCAACCATTTCTGCCAACTTCTTCCTGCCTGTTCTTAAAGTTCAAATAACCAATACAATTGGGCCGTCCTTTTAAAAGGAAAGTCCTTTTCCGAAAAGAGTACGCTTTTTCTAAGCTCTCTCTAAAAAATGTATCTATTTATTATAAATGTATCTATCTATTAATATCATTATTTTTGTACTCATACATTTTTAAGTATTTATTTATTAATTTCATTTTGTTTTTAGTATTGTTATTACTAATCATATGTGTGTCAGACTCAAATAATCTAAGATATCTTAACGTAAACATTCTTATGACGTATCCTATAGCCTATTGTTATGGTTAAACGGAAATAAAATTATTATTATTATTCTCCTAATGAACACATCGACATAAAATTTAATATGAGGATTCACAAGCCCCTATAAAGTCAACTATTGATTTTTAGCCCATATAAAGTCAACTATTGATTTTTGGCTCCTATAAAGTCAACTATTGATTTTTAGCCCCTATATATAAAGTCAACTATTGATTTTTGGCCCCTATAAAGTCAACTATTGATTTTTGGCTCCTATAAAGTCAACTATTGATTTTTAACCCCTATAAAGTCAACTATTGATTTTTGGCCCCTATAAAGTCAACTATTGATTTTTAGCCCCTATAAAGTCAACTATTGATTTTTGGCCCCTATAAAGTCAACTATTGATTTTTAACCCCTATAAAGTCAACTATTGATTTTTGGCCCCTACAAAGTCAACTAATGATTTTTAGCTCCAAACAGTCGACACTACTGTGGGAGTCCGAAATTTTGCATACACAGGTTTATTTACCTAAGGAGTCTTTAACGAGCACAGGCTCGGGACCATCGACTAGCACCCCTACCTCTGAGCTAACGGCGACCTCAATTTATTATTTAGTTGGTCGTCTTCTCGTTGTCGCTGGAATCGAAAGTTCCTAGTAGTTTCTCGATTCCAAATGGACGGGAAAGCATAAAAGGAAAATAAAAAAACAAGATATCCAGCGACAAGAATAAAATGTTTCTTCAATGAGGAAACATGTTGCGTGTTGCGACATGTATACTATGAGTCGTGCTTACGATGTACCGGCAATGTACATCAGCATGAATATATTTAGTTTTCGCTCTCCCATCAAAACCTATCGACCGATCAAGTTAAAAATCAATAGTTGCTCTATACTAGGAATGGACGATAGTCGATAGTTGGCTACTATCGATAGTCCGATTTCATCAGAACACAACCGATTACATACCTTCGTCTATACTTCGTGTAGTGGTGTAAGAAAACATACCTTAACTGAAGTAATCCAGAAGAAACACAGGAAAAAAAACATTGCAATCAGTTCTCAACAGAAGAAACGTACCAGAGATACCAGGGAAAAACATAAGATACAATTTATAAACATGTGTCTTTATCATCTCCTCTCTTATCAGAATTATCAGTAAAAATAAAGTGTAATTTAAAAAAAAACAGCTGATAAAGAATATACGTAACATTTCAAGAAAAATACAGAAATAGACAATCCATTGATAAAGAAAAACTCAGATACATTGATAAAACAATTCTAGTAAAAAATAAGAAATCAACAGATTAGTTTTTATTAATGAAATTTGTTTTCTATGAATTGCCAAATATATCTTAATCTTACGATTTATGAAAGAAACAATCAATTTCTATTTATTTTAATTTTTATAATGAATTGTGATAAACATGAGTATATTGCATTCAGTTAGAGATTTTGAAAAGTTTTTTGATAATGAGATAACATTAAGCTATGGTCCCAAGCCTATACGATGTCAGGTACCCGTTAAAGACCTTTATCCTAGGTGAATTCTCCTGAAAAAGCAAAATTTGAGACAGTAGAGAAGTCGGGCTCATGTCGACCAGGGCGACGATAGAGCTCTGGATATAGGTCGGGCATGAGACCCTACTAACTACTAACTAAATGTTCATCTAGCGTGATATTATTGGATTATAGTAATGTGAATATACACGGTACATTTATACTATATATTTCATATTGCATCTTATATTAGTATATTCTTTATCATATGCCAATTTCAACAATTCAACCAAAAAATGAATTGAACGAATATAATATTGTTACATTATTCAATTTGAGTTAAGCCCTCTACCCCCCTTTTTTTACCGATTTGGCAGAAAATCTGGATGTACATATAAAATTTTTTGTCGATATATTCATTCTATCCTATCCATGGAAAACGTCCATCAGGGATAACCGACGAGAAGATGTTGCAGTGATGAGGCTACGAGTGGGTCACAGTCGGCTGAGCCACGGCCACCTGATAAGAAGAGAGGAAGCCAGGAAGTGTGAGGAGGAGTGTCCACTCTATCAGGAGGAGCTGGCCAGGAGAGGCATTACCAGAGCACTACCAGCAGCCCTGGGCAACCAGAGGAGCTATCGGTGCGGCACATCCTGAAGGAGTGTCCACTCTATCAGGAGGAGCTGGTCAGGAGAGGCATCACCAGAGCACTACCAGCAGCCCTGGGCAACCAGAGGAGCTATCGGTGCGGCACATCCTGAAGGAGTGTCCACTCTATCAGGAGGAGCTGGCCAGGAGAGGCATCACCAGAGCACTACCAGCAGCCCTGGGCAACCAGAGGAGCTATTGGTGCGGCACATCCTGAAGGAGTGTCCACTCTATCAGGAGGAGCTGGTCAGGAGAGGCATCACCAGAGCACTACCAGCAGCCCTGGGCAACCAGAGAAGCTATCGGTGCGGCACATCCTGAAGGAGTGTCCACTCTATCAGGAGGAGCTGGCCAGGAGAGGCATCACCAGAGCACTACCAGCAGCCCTGGGCAACCACCGAGAGGCACTCCAGAGAACTATAGACTTCTTTAGTGATACAAAACTAATGGACAAGCTATAATTCAAGCAATAATGTAAAAATGTAAAAGTACACAATACTTAAAAAAAAAAAAAAATGGTATATATAAGTATATGGATGTATATCTGTATATGTGTGTATATATACGTATAGATATGTGTCTGTGTATGTGTATATATCTGTACCATTTGGGAAAAAGTAGATTTGTGTCCAAAATGAGATAAATACTCTGGGCAACCCATATTGGTGTCCTACACATCGTGTAAAAGTATGCAAGTCGTAATGTCAATGGTATCCTTGAAAACGCATTGGGCATTTTTAGACAACTCGGAAATTAACTTATGGATTTATACAATTGCATTTATCTATTTTTATCAAAACCGCGTTCGTGCCGATAAACTTATTTATCTTGCTTATAAAAACATTTGCCCAGATGCGGTGAAGAGATAATTACCGTTATGCAGTTCTGAAACACTTCTTTCATTGGCAAAAACTAGATAAGTATGTGAATAACTAGGTAAGTGATGGTGTAAAATAGACAATTCTTTGATTTCGGGTGATTAATTAGATAAGTGGGGGTGCAATTTTAGATAAGTCCTAAAAATGTATGATAAAATTACAAAATTAAATATATATATGCATTCCATAATAAAATATGGAGAAATTGTTGAATAATGGCGGTTGAAAAAATAATTTATCAAAAAAGATTTACACTGAAAACAGGAAACTTCAAAGCGCTGCCCTGAAAACCTGTGATTTTGGACGGCCTAGTTTTTCCCAAATCGTACAGATATATGTATAGATGTGTGTGTATGTGCATATGTATGGATATGCATCCGTCTGCATCACAAAGTATTTAGATGCTTATGACCTAGATGTTGAGCAACTATAACCCTAATCCTATCTGGAGTTATCGTGTTCACAAGCACACACACACAGACAAATTTCTGACCGATTACATAACTTTCTCTCTACTTTCGTATAGCTGGGAAAGTAATAAGGAAAACTAGTACATGTAAAGATATGGAAATCCAAAAATAAATTAAGTTTGAACTATTTTGGAACCTGAATCGTCATGGGTAAATGAGGTAGAAAAGACGCACATATATTGAGACGTCAATTGGCTGTGTCACAAGATTACTTTTTTTCTTTACATACTTGTGTTTATTTTCGGGGAAATCCACTCCTCATTGCGAGTATTAAAAATACGTAAACATGCCAAGAAAGAGTTAAAGACATAGATAAGGATCGGGGAGGAAAAGGGAAATATGAAAGAACTGAAGTGTATTGGAATTATAAAAACTGGTAGGATGATAATGTAATAGAGGACGCTAATAGCACAGGGCTAGCCTGCTTGTCTGAGATGTAAATAAACATTGAGCACGCCGTCCTTCAAATGGATCCCGAGCCAATGCGCTGTCATACATATAGGACTCCCAAAATAGAGTTTCCAAGGAAAGGGATAAGAGAACGAGGAGGCAGACCGAATAGCCAAGGAAGGTTCAAGTAAGCCCTTTATGGGGCCAGAGTCAGTACTAGGAATATCTCAGGAGGCATACCGAACCCGGATTAAAAAGTTGACTAGAGATCTTTTGGAGAAGTCGAAGATGTTCCTGGGTGGGGAGTCCAAGGTGTTGAAGGATGGGATCCTGAACCTCAAAAGGAACGAGCTTCGGCAACTGGAGTTCTTACAGGACACGGCCCGTTTGATAGACACAACTGTAGGAGTCAAGGACAGTCCCCACCTGTGATAGATGTGGAGAAGACGAGACGGTGGCACACTCCCTGGGTATATGCTCTGACGAGATTCGCATTTTTTGGCAAAGCTGTAATTGTAGTGGAAGGAAGACATTAGAAGACTGGAACACGGGAGCATTCTCAGACTTACGAAGTACATTGCAGGCGATTCACCGAGAATTTTTCATCATAGTTGTGCGCAGAGAATTTCTCTAAAGTATCGATCGTAACACCTGCGAGGTAAGAAAAAATTAAAGATATATTAATTTTTTTTTTTTTTGGCCTTATGTACGATGCGTATTAGCCATGTCAATGTGTTATCTAGTTATTTACGACACCCAAGGGAAGAATTATTTACGGCCCCGGGAGGAAGTTCTATCTACGAAATAAAACTCACTCCCGGGCAGGTTTCGAACCCGCAAACCATGGGAGACCATGCGATTAAAGCTCTACGCTCTACTACGGCCACCATGGCCCCCATATATTAAAATTACATAATATGATACTTGAAATGTATAAGAGATAAAAATATGTAATTTTGATAAGAGACGGAACAAAGTATTGCTGGGAATACCGGCTGTAGCCTTTGTAAACATGAATAATAAATACCAATACGAACATTATCTCAAGTGCCACTTTAAATTTCGTGGAATTTCCAGCTTCTAAATTATCGTCATCCAACACACCTACTCATACGTAATGTTTGGGTATTCGACGTCAGAATGATTCTTATTCAGACAGATCGTATCTTGAATTCTGAAGCAGTTTGGGAAACCTGTTCTAATGTATAAACAGAGAAAAGTTTGTGTATTTGAGGTAATCTCGAAACTACTCAACCAATTTAGATAATTCATTCAGCGTTGAGAAGCTTATTTCATTCCGGTGGACATAGGCTATATATTGTAACGGTATGTAATTAGAGGTATCTGGATAATAGGCGACATTAAAAAAAATAATTAAATAATAAATTGAGTTGGTGTAATTGATTATGAATTTTGAATTGAGAAGGATTCGGCATGAGGGGAGGGCAGAAAGCTGGTATATCCCCAGGTGTTCAGTAAAACATGTTTCCCCGACTCTATTTTGAAAAAATATATGAAAATAAAAAAATATTATTTAAACAATTAATTTCCAAAGTACAGTAGACTCTCCCTTATCCGGCGTGGCCGGGACCGACATGATGCCGGATAACGGAAATCATCAATTAATGAGAAAAAATATATCAATTAAAGCATAAAAAAAAGTGTTTTTAGGTGAGCTAAGGAATAAAACACGTATGTATTTTGTTGATAACATTTATTAAATTGACAAATATGTACATACTGAACATTGATTTATTATATGTACATACATATATTTATCCAAGCTTTAAAAAGATATTTTGAAATCTGCGTTTAATTAAGTGAAGTAATAAAATATTGTATTAGCGTTCCCTTCATTATAAATACAATGTACATCTGTATGTATGTACAATAAAAATACATAAAAGATTCGTGAGTTACGGAATTATTATGTGCTCGTAAATACACGTGGCTCATATAATTGATAATCTAATAATTGAATGTTAATTTTAGTTTAACAAATTTGATATTATTTTGCAAGCACCGGATAAGGGAGCGCGCCGGTTAACAGAACGCCGGAAAAGGGAGAGTCTAATGTACCCCCAATTTACAACCTCCACAAATGGCGCCCCCCCGTTGGGAATGAACAACTCTTCTAGTTGTAGGATAGTGTAGCTATTCAAAACAGCAGCTGACTCAGTGCAATAATAAATATTATAGGCGTAACAACGGCTACCTTGTAATTCCAGTTCCGACCCAAATTATTATGATTATTATTATTTATTTATTTTTTTTTTTAAGTAGACTTGATAAGGCCACAATAAACATAGAGCAGTGCACAAATTATTAGTTGGACGGTCACCTCCACATGCGGACAAAGAGAACTTCGCACAACCGGAAATGGACGGATAGTAGGAATGTCGGCAGTTCTCACACAAAATTAGCCAAAAGTCCTCGGTGAATCACCGACCGTACTAAATTTTGTGGCATATTACAAATTTTTGATTCGAGCCCCCTTTTTTTGCCGATTTCGCCGGAAAATTAATGGGTGCCATCTTAAAGGCGTTTTGAATTTAAATATAAAATTTACCTGAAGCGCCAGTAGTTGAGAAACCTAGCAGTGACAGTGATAAAAGAAAGCAACTCAGTGCCTAGAGAATGTGACCACCTGGTCATTTCTCTCTCTTGATATTTTGACATTGCCATTTTTTCTCAGCACATTTGCTTGTTGGATATATTGTTTATACAGTTGTAAATATGTTTGTAAATAAAAAAAATATATATATATATAAATATAAAAAATTTCATGCTGATACATTCATTATGTCGGCAGTTATGGCATTTTTGAGTTGAACAGATTTGACTAAAAATCAATAATGTCGTCCTTATATCTTCTGGGTTCTGAATACACACATACATTTTCGTATCGATACAATCATTATATCGGGAGTTACCGTGTTCACAGACACACATGACATTTTTTTTTAATTTTTGGAAACAATGGGTCAGAAAACATTCACAGAAACTATTTTTTCATACTGACGGTGACAGAAAAAAATTGTCTGTTCCCCCCCTCCACAGTTTTTTCTATGCCACTGCGGAACTGTAGCACTATTAGGAAAACTAATGCTTCGGGTTATCTTAAGAGTATTCAACTAATTGAAAATACACTGAAAGTGCATATATTTTCAACTCACTGAACATTATTATACACAGCATATAAAATGTCATCCTTAAAGCATGTCTACTTTATTTTAAACTACATATTCGTTCGTTAATTTACAACAGCAGGAGACTGAATTGTCATATAATGTGTGGATATGTCACGAGGGCTGTGATAACAAAGACAGTTTAATGTATGCAACTTTAACACATCCATATATTTATTAGCTTGAACTAGACATTCATTTTACCAACTACATTGCTAACAGAAGATAAGTTTCCGGTTTATCATAAATTTATGCATAATATAAATCACAATGAAATGTTTTCATTTCATATCAGACTTAGGTTGAGTAACATTGAACATGTCACATTTTCATATGGTATTATTTCAAATTTATGGTGATAGTTATTGTGATTCATGCCCGGGCTTTAACGAGGCTCTTTCGTTGCTCTGGTGGACATGAGCCTGACTCTAAGAAGTCATAACTTTTGCATACCTTAAATTTTTATTCATCTAGAGTAAGAGGTCTTTAACGAGTACCTGACACCGCACAGGCTCAGGACCTGCTTAACGTCCCATTCGAAGGCCGGACTTAAAAACACAAGGGCCGGGTTTCGAACCCGCGATCTTGAGTTCAGTAAGCAAGTACATCTCTTATGGAGATAGTGCGAGTAGCATTCTCCGGGAGCAAGATCAGGATATAGGGCTTGGGAGGAATAGACAATCAGAAGTTGCAAAAAAATATCTTAGATGAATCACCAGCGATGTACATCCCCAGAAAAATCAGTTAGGTTTTTGCTCTCCCTCCAAAACCCATCTACCGGGAAAAATCAATCAATAGTACCTACTTTATTTATTTAGGGACTTTTAATCCTCGTACTAAATTTTGTGTCAATAACATTTATTACTTCTGGAGTTATTTGTGTTAAGCCATCCCCCACTCTAATCCACCCCTTCCCTTTGGTCGATTCGGCTGAAAATCAATAGATGTCGTCTTTACAGGGTTTTGGGTATAGATTTAGAATTTCGTGTCGATATACTCATTCAATCAAGAGTTACCGTTGTCACAGAAAGACAAAGGGTCGGGGGGGGTTCTGTTCTGCCTATTTCCCAGAGCCGGGGGTAGCCACCGCAACGCCTGTCGGCGGTCGGCGGGGCCCCCGGCGCCGGGCTAGAAGGCTTTCTTGATTCTCCGCCAAGAGGAGACGAACCAACCAAAAGCCAGGTAACCAGCCTCCGTCATTAGTCCCGGCAGGTCCAGTCCCAGGTACGAATCAGCGCCGCCCTGGGCCCGTCGTATAGCGGGCATTCGAGAACTACGTGTTCCGCAGTCTCGACGCCGCCACACGAGCAGGCAGGGATGTCCTTCCTCTTAAAGAAGAAGAGCTTGGCGTCGAAGTCGCCGTGACAAACACACACAAGACCGAAATTTTCACTTATTCAGATATACTTCGTTTCTGAGTTTTCAGCGCAATTTCATATAGTTCGCCATGATTCAAAAAAAAAAAGCCTATATTTATATGTATGTGTCTGTTCAGAACCTCATATCTATGACATCTACTAATTTTCCGCAAAATTGGACGAAGAGAAGGATGCGGTGAGAGGCAAAAACTTTTTGTGAGTACATTGCCGGTATTTCACCGACCACGTAATAATTCAAAATCAAATTTCAGACTGATTACATAACTTTTTCTATACCTCTCATATCTGGGGAAGTGATATTAAATATGAATGCCATCAAATTCAATGCAATTGAATGAATGGATTAATGTTGTATCCACTCTGGTAGGGTTTCCAGTTGAAGGCTGGATTCCTGGAAGTCTGGAGTGAAGTAATCATACAAATGCGGCTTCAAGGACCCATAAAAGGGCTTAGTAGAAGACAAAAAAGATTGTATGAAATGAAATATGCGAATGGAGTGGAGGTAGAGAAGTTAAATGTTGTGGGAGATGACTAGAGAGATAAGTTCTAGGAACCATTAGATAGGTATACTCGTATATAGGATGTGGGAGAAAGACATGTTTACCTCGGTCCTTATCGCTATTTACTGTAGTGAGGACGGGGGACAACGGTCTCCCAGCCTCCTCGGCTATTTTACATGTACACATTCCTCAAATAGAATGTCTCTTGAATAAAAATAAAATAAATATATATGTATATTATTCTTACTCTCTCCATGTAGTTACGATAGTTATTGTGACTCATAGGATCAAATTATGTGAGGTCATATCGCCTACTACCAGAGCGCTCTTACATCGTTTCGATGGATGAACCCGACGCGGTAATTATTCCGAATCGGGCCTCCACCCCAAATGGCGCCCAATTTTTTAAAAATAATTTGCACAACCAACAGCAACATGAAAAATAATATTAAATCGGGGGAAGAAAAACAAAAAAATAAAATAAATACAACTTGTTCATAAAAAAAATATTTCTCAATATAAACGATATAATATGTCAACTATTCTTCACATTTTACTTAAATTAAATGAATAATATAGGATTAGAGAGAGGATAAAACTGTAAACCACTCTTTGGGGAATAGATGTATATTTCACACATAATTCAAAAAGAAATTTGTTTTACTTACCCCAGAATCATTATGACAGTTTTAGTGAGAATCATTAACACATCTAAATTGGATTATTATATTTAAATGATGTCAACTAAAAATGATGTCATACAATGAAGTCATAACAACACGAAATGTTACAACAAAATATATGAAGAGGCAGACTGTTGGCAAACAAAAGTAACTCGTGCCAAATCTGCTTTCGGGGAACTGAAATATTTCCAGGGAGGCACGAAAATACATTTTATATATAAAAATATTTTTATATTTATATAGAAAAGGCAAGTTAAATGTACGTGGATGACTATTTGTGTCTTAAGGACGTTCATTGCAGCTATTTAAGCTTTCGTCATGTCGGTCTGTGCAAATAATTAATAATTAGTGAAAAATAAATCAAATATCAAGAATGTTACAAAAAAAAACAAAAAAAAAACAATATATATATGTCACATGGGAGGGCGCCGGTAGCTCAGTGGTATGCGTGCTTGACTTCTGAGCTCAAGGTTGTGGGTTCGTAGCCCGACCGAGGCCCTTAGTTTATTTCATGTGGGAGGTAAAATAAACTTAAGCACGCCGTCCTTCGGATTGGACGTTAAGCGATGGTCCCGAGCCTGTGCGATGTCAGGTACTCGTTAAAAACCGCTACCCTAGTTGAATAAAAAATTTAGGGTAGGCAAAATTTAGGACTCCCACAGTAGAGTCGGGCTCATGTCCACCAGAGTGACGAAGGAGCGCTCTGGTAGTAGGCGATATGACCTCGTAGTTAAAGTCATAAAAACTAACCTATATGTCACATGGTTATTACAAGACTTTCTTATATCAACCATGCTTACAGATCACTCTCTCTCCCATCCCTCCTCAAAATCATTTTATACAGGCATTACTGGGTACATGAAAGTAACGAGTTGGCGTTTTATTTTATACATTTTGTTTCATTGTACCGCGTAATTCTGAGAGTGACTTTCTTATACCCAGTAATGCCAGTATGAAAGGATTTTCATAAGGGGAGGGAGAGAGAGAATCTGTAAGCGTGGTTGGTATAAGAAAGTCCTGTAATGGCCATAACACATATTTTTTTCTTATTTCTATACCTTTTCATAAAAATTACCAATAATTAAAAAAATATTTTATAATTTGTTAACTGCGCGTTACAATTAAAAAATGTCTTTGAAATATTTCCCAAGGAAATTGATTTTACATTCTGTGAGGCGCTATAACTTCCATCGTATCGGTCCGATCTCAAATCTAAGGAAACATAGCGATTGGAAATATGATAAGGAACGTTTTTGGCAGGGAACAATTTTTCGATAGAACTAACAATTTTCGGGTAAATCAAGAAAACGCCTGAAAATACGAGTATTTGTTTCAAAACGACATTCAGGTCGGTTTTCGGTGTGTATCTCGAAAACCGGACGAACGACATAATATTTCAGGTTTTTTTTCACAACTTTTACTTGAAAATAGTTTTGATTAGATCATAAATATGAGGGTAACTTGTAAAACGTACTTAGGCCCGGGAGTGTGTAAGTCAGCAGATGTGACCTCTCCATTCCAAATTGCAAATACAGTAGAATCTCCCTTATCCGGTGTTCTGTTAACCGGCTCGCTCCCTTATCCGGCGCTCGCAAATTAATATCAAATTTGTTAAACTAAAATTAACATTCAATTATTATATTATCAGTTATATGAGCCACGAGTATTTACGAGCACATAATAATTCCGTAACTCACGAATCTTTTATGTATTTTTATTGTACATACATATGTACATTGTATTTATAATGAAGGGAACGCTAATACAAGTTTTTATTACTTCACTTAATTAAACGCAGATTTCAAAATATCTTTTTAATACTTGGATAAATATATCGCACGCTGGGAAGAATACTGGTATATGACCGAAAAATAGGTTTTGAGAAAATCGAGTTTAAAGATTTTTCAACTCTACACACACCTATTGCGGGCGCACCAATTATTGTTTCTTGCACTCGGTAATGATGCATTAAAAAACTATGCCTCCGACATTTGCCAAGTCAATCTAGTTAAAAAAAACTGATTTTGAACCGCTGTTCTCCCGCCTCGAAGTAGACTTTCTGCTCAAAAGCATAGTGGTTTTTCTGCTCTCTAGCGGTCACTCCTTGTGCTATCTTTATAACGCTACTACCCCTACGTAGAGCAAGACGAGCTCTACCTAGTGGTATATATAACTCAAAAACCGATTTTTCGGACTTATACCAGTATTCTTCCCAGCGTGCGATATGTACGTACCTATATATAGTATGTACATATTTGTCAATTTAATAAATGTTATCAACAAAATACATACGTGTTTTATTCCGTAGCTCACCTAAAAACACTTTTTTTTAAGCTTTAATTTATATATTTTTTCTAATTAATTGATGATTTCCGTTATCAGGCGTTTTGTGTTATCCGGCGTCACATTGGTCCCGGCAACGCCGGATAAGAGAGAGTCTACTGTACATAACAATTGCATCTCCGTTAGAGCGCTCACAACTTTCTATCATATACATACACATCGCGAATAAGATCGAAACGTATTCAGAGGACCTTGTAACGTGAAAATCCGATTAAAAACTCGATCTCAGATTTTCGCAAGATTACAATACTTCCTTATACTATAGGTATAACAAAGTAATTAAATAATAAAGTATATTTTGACCCTTCGGGTTAGTTAATCGATACCATATGTTATCTAACTAGAAAAGTAAGAAACTCATCGATAACGCAATGAGGACCACCAAATGAATAATCGTTAATCAATATACGAAAGTAATAATTTCTTTAACGAGTCAGACAATAATTGAACATGTATTTTACAGGGCTTACAGCTATGGACAGTGGAGTTGTAAAAATACCTGAATATCAGTTTGTTTTAGTTTCATAGTTCATGTTTTTATCACTTAACGAGGTGATATAATATAGCACTAGTACTTGGAAGTGTCACACTAATCAACCATGAAAGTCAATAATCATGCTTCTTGGACCACTCTTGATAACGTGACGACAATTTATCAATAGTTGTACAAGTAATAAACATAACAAAATGTAAGTCTTCGGTTAATTACTGATAATGTACTTCCCCAGCGCAAATTAATTACCTACGTTTTCGCTCTCTCTCTGAAACAAATTAACCATTTTGACCATTCCCATAAAAAATCAAAAACTTTTCATTATAGCTTTGAACTTCAAATTCGAAATCAATTCAGATTTAGAAATTAAATTTTGGGCGAAATCGGACGAAAATTGAGACCACATTACTTCGAGGCCTACGAACATTTTACAAGATACCGATTACATTTCTATGGTCAAAGGGATTAAGTTGTTAAGTCGTAAAATGGCCAAAATGAGTTAAGTGTACTGTGATGATCTGCCAAGCCATCTGCGCACTGTGGAGAAGTTGGGAGCTCAGAACTCTAATACTTTCGGAATTATAAAGATGTGGGTTTCTTGGTATCTCATAAAATTGTGTAAGTTCATGGTTAAATCATCTTAATCTACTTCTTTGAGGAATCATTCACGAGATAACTGCATTTAACCATTTATTCACTACGGCAGACTATTCCAAGAGAAGAGAGCGTTTTTGGTTAAATCAACTTGGTCAAGTGTTGCCGTGGGCGGTTTCATCTTAAAGGAAAAAGCCTAGTCTTTTGCTCAGACTCTCGGTATTGAAGGATTTGCAGCAAGTGAGGGCTGGCTCTCAAATTTGAAAAACCGGCACGTCATCACATTTAAAAAAATCTGCGGGGAGAGCGCCAGTGTGAACAATTCCCTTTGTTCCGAATGGATTGATGAACTAAATCAATTTTTGAACGACTATGACGAAAGGAAGGTATTCAACGCAGACGAAATCGGGCTTTTTTATAAATGTCTTCCTAATCATACCCTGACGTTCAAAGACGAAAATTCATCAGTGAGTCACCTGCAATGTAACCTCCTCAGATCGAATTAATCAATTACGTTTTCAATCGATCCTTTGAGCTAAAAATCAATTTTTGAGTTACATAGGGACTCGTACTAAATTCTGTGTCGATACATTCATTCACCCTCACAAGGGTAGTTTTATTTCACACGTACTTCCTTGTATTATTTTAACACTTTTCTATTCTCATTATTTACTTTATTCTTCTTTTAATTCCCCAGCTATACAAAGTATAGTGGAAGTTATGTAATTGATCAGAAATTCGATGTTAAGTTTTCAGCGGAATTTCATGTCTTCCGACCCGATTCCAAAAGTCGACCAGAGAGAAATAGGAGTGGCTATGCCATATGTCGTTATTAACGTATTGACATGAAATTTCATATGTAATTTTCAGCAGAATCGGCCGATAGGAGGGGGGGGATCAGAGGAGGGACTGAAAATTACAATAACTGCCGATGTAATGAATGTATCGACACAAAATTTAGTACAAGGATTCAGAAGTCCCTATGTAACTAAAAAATTTATTTTTATCCCAAAGGATAGATCGAAAAATTAATTGATTAATTCGATCTGAGGAGGTACATTGCAGGTGATTTTTTTGTTGTATTTCCCTGCGTTTCTCAGGGTCATTGTGCCAGCTGTAGAAAATGCAAAAGATAATAATTTCTGAGTTGTGTAATCTGAATATTGGGCCATTAAATTGGAAAGGAGGTTAACAGACCTGGCTCGTCGGGTTTTAGAAAGTTTTCTTAGAATCATTCCCGATGCACTGGCAGCCATTATTGAGTTGATTTTCAGAATTTCGGGGCCGTTGAACCGGAGTTTCCCCCCCTACTCCAGGTGTATTTTCTCCAGGCAGTCTGTCGTTCTGCTCCAAAAAGCACCCCGTTTCTCTAATAGCGGTCTGAGGAGGGGGGGGGGGGGGGGGGGGGGGGGTCTCAACATCCTTTCGGTCATTAGTTCAACCAGGATAACTACAAAACATCCTTTAGGTGGCTAAAATAATCTCTTCGTTATGTAGAGGTTTCGGAATAAACTCCCGGTTATTAGTTCCTCATCTGTACGAAATAGATGTTTTGCAAACCCCAGAAAAAAAAATATCGGTGAATCAATGACAATGTACTTCCCCAACACAGTTTAGGCATTTTTTTTTATTAAGCCCTCACTCTAATCCTCCCTTCCCTTTGGCTGATTTAGTTGAAAACCAATAAATTTCGTTCTTAAGCCTAGTACACACTAGTAGACCATATGGCGCGATTGGTCTATAGGCGGTCTCGAGACACCGTTCTTTGTCTCGTCTAGCGTCCACACTACGATATGAATTTCTCAGTATCATCTTCGCAATCCACCATGGAGGACATTGTTTTGTGTGGAATTAGTTCCTGCTTAGTGCTAATTACAAGTGAAAGAACGCGAAAACGTAAGTAAACGTTTGTGGACGCGCGAAGTGCTCGCAGAAGGACCTAGGCAGCCAGAGATTCCAGGGCCACTTTTCTTTTTACCCGGTTTTTGTAGTCGGGACTCATAACAACCCACAAACAATAAGACGCATGGTAATCTTCAATTAGTTTTAAAACTTTCTCGTTAGACCACATGTTTTCAAAAGAACTGTAAAATTTTGGAAAATAACTGTAAAGAGCCGAACCACACCACTCGGAAGCTGGAGACAGACTGAGACGTGTCTCGCCTCTAGACGCCGAGTGACGTCCACACTGTCAAAATGTTGCGCAATTTGTCTAACGTTGCATGCGGTCTCCCATTCCGATCGGGAGACATTAGACCTGCGATTTTTGGTCTCGCAACAGGCCCGTAGACGGGGATTGGTCTATAGACATGTCTCGTAGACAACCTGAGACACGTCTCAGAGACCAAAATCGCGCAACATGTCTAGTGTGGACTAGGCTTTAGGTGTTTCCATTCACAAACAAACAGACACCGATACACACACAAGACAATCATGACGTTTTTTTTTTAAATTTTTTTGGATTCAACAAATCGGAAAATATGAAATACTGGTGAAAAATCAACATCGATTGAATTTATGATCGATTAGATATAACTCATCCTTCATATAGCTTAGAACACAGGTAAAATAAAATATAGTCTGACCTCTCACAGATTTTATTCAATTTGTTAGCCCTCATCATTAGGCAGTCTGATTAAATAATTTTGAAAATAACATAATTAAAATGTTTTAATAGGTTAGGTTTTATGACTCATGCCCGGGCTTTAACTACGAGGTCATATCGATTCTACCAGAGTGCTCTTTCGTCACACTGATGTACATGAGCCCGACTCTACTGTGGGAGTCCTAAATTTTGCCTACCCTAAATTTTTATTCAACTAGGGTAGGGGAGTCTTTAACGAGTACCTGACATCGTACAGGCCTTGGACCATCGCTTAACGTCCCATCCGAAGGACGGCGTGCCTAAGTTTATTTTATCTCCCAAATAAAATAAACTGTTTTAATAAATAAAATTTAAAACATTTAAATAAACGTGAATAAAAAAACTATTTAAAAAACTAACAACTTTAACAATTTAAAATTTCATGGATGCAGACAGGAATAAGACATATGTCACCATCCGAGAAATTTTAAATTGTTAAAGTTGTTAGTTTTTTAGATAGTTTTTTATGCACGTTTATTTTCAAAATTATTTTATCATCATATATACCTTAGAAGGTAAAAATATCCTTTGAACACAATATCCCGATAAAATGAATATAATTACTCAAAAACCATAAAAAATGTCATATAACGAACGTATTAGCAAGAAATTTCAACATGATGATTTCTCATCGTTTTTATAATCAATGTTGTATAGAATATGTTCTAATATGAATATTCATTACCCACTATATGTGATAATATTTTTTTGACATTCTCAAAAGGATAAAATGTGAGAGCATTCACTGTATTACTCCACGAAAATTATAATAAAAGTTTGTTAGAGGCCGAGTAATTAACAGACGTGTTGACATATTAGATGATATTTAGCATTCAACATAACTAAAAATATAGCATGAAATTTGAAGAAAATGGTGTAAGGAAAAGATTATTTGGCGAGAAACTCCATAAGTCTATATTTACATTCTGATAAGAATTCAGAAGACATTGTGGTTACAGAATGACGGTATTTCTCAAAACCATACAAAAATAGATGTTTTAATTCATCTTTTCCAGGGATTTTCCCTACGTTGTAGCCAAGAATGGGAGTGACGTTAAATAAAGCTATTTCCAGATGACGTTGGAGGGATCCACTCAAAGCAATGACGTACAGGGGTATGATCGAACACTCGCCTCTTGTATAGGACAGCGGATGGCAACCTTTTTGTACCTCTGCACATTTAGGTCTAATATGTTGGGTTTTCAAGTGAATCACCGGGTATATACTTCCCCAGAACAAATTAATCAATTAACTTTTCTCCCCCAAAACTAGTCGACAGGTTTGCGCTAATATTCAAAGGGGTTCCTAAATCCTCATACTATATTTTGTGTCGATAAAATAATTACATCGGCAGTTATTAGAATTTTTGAATTGAGACCCCTTCCATGAGCCAACTCCTTTCCAGCCGCCAATATCGCTGAACTTTGAAAGTTTATGTGCTGATTGTGTATTGACTTCAAATATGAAATTTCATGTCGATACATTCATTACAACGGCAGTTATTAAAGTATTTCAGTTAAGCCTCTCCCCTAATCCCCCCTTCCCTTTGGCCGATATGGCTGAAAATCGATAAGTGTTGCCTTATAGGATTCAGGTCAAGCATATAGAATTTCGTGTCCGGTACATTCATTCTATTGACAGTTATCGTGTTCAAAGACCGTGTGGCAGACACGTGTTCCAAAAGACGACACCTACACATCAAAGAAATCGGCCGAAGGGAGTCACGAGGTGGGAGGCAAAAACGATAAAAACTGCCGATGAAACGAAAGTATCAACGATTCCGAAGTCCCTGAGAAAGAATCATTTTAAATTTCAACCAAATTGTTTGGATTTATGTACGTACGATGTATATTAGACATGTCAATGTGTTGTTATCAAGTTATTTACGACATCCATGGCCCCGGGAGGGAGTTCTATCTACGAAATAAAACTCACTCCCGGACGGGATTCGAACCCGCAAACCATAGTGAGACCATGCGACCAAAGCCCTACGCTCTAACCCGCACGGCCACCATGGCACCCACCAAATTGGTTTGAGAGGGAAAATGAAAACTTAACTTTTTCAGATAAATTTATTATTTTAATTTTTTTTTTTCTAAATTAATTTTAAAGCTCCCTCCCATTGCCATTGAAAAGAATAACACATATTCTTAAAGTTGAAACAGCGTTTGTATGTGTCCGTTTCGCCTAAATTTCGGATTTTGAAAAAAAATTACATAATGAGAAAATTTAAAAAAAATATATTTTCTTAAATAATTAAGAGATGATCACGTAAGAGTTATGTAAATATAATACCTTCAAGGTTATATTAAAATCAGGTAACAAACTTGTGGTTGTGAGGCTTCTCTGGGATGATCGATTATATGCCCATTATGGAAGAACCTAAATACCCTCAGACCAATCGACTCCCCTGAGATTGGAGCAACCCACAAAATGCTATAAAGGAATTTATTTATAAATATATATATTATTTTTAAATATTTCTCTGATACATATTTTATTTTTTTATTGTTCTAATTTTCAATCGACTGCATAGCACTCTGTAATAAACAAAATATCGGTATGGAAAAAAAAAACATGTATGACTTCAATACTCACAGTAATAAGTAGTTCAGACAATGTGCACAAATTATCTGCAACAGCAGATCCGATTGGCATCAAAATCATAGGTCTGGAAAAGTTTACAGACAAACAACCACTTTTCTTTACAGTATTGAGAAGGTCGAGGTTCTGTCGTGTAAATAAAAAACGAAGTATTTGGCCAACGTCTCGGAAACTATTTATTTCCTTCTTCATGACTCAAATGGATGTGTGTGGTGAAGGGTGTCTGGTAGAGAACCTAGAGAGAACCTAGTTCACTCACCACACACAAAATTTGTGTATTTAATACAAACATACCACACACATCCACTCGAGTCATTATAAGGCCCTGAAGAAGGAAATAAATAGTTTCTGAAACTATGATTTACACGACATAAGCTTTACTTCATTCAACATTGTCGATAGAAGCTTTACTTCATTCAACATTGTCGACAGAAGCTTTACTTCATTCAACATTGTCGACAGAAGCTTTACTTCATTCAACATTGTAGACAGAAGCTTTACTTCATTCAACATTGTCGACAGAAGCTTTACTTCATTCAACATTGTCGACGGAAGCTTTACTTCATTCAACATTGTCGACTGAAGCTTTACTTCATTCAACATTGCCGACAGAAGCTTTACTTCATTCAACATTGTCGACAGAAGCATTACTTCTTTCAACATTGTCGATAGAAGCTTTAGTTCATTCAATATTGTTGACTCTATTGGTCATTATTATTCTTTATACGTTTTTGAGAATAGTACAATCAGAATCCGACATTATCTTGGACACATTTTTTCGACCCTATCAATATGTTCCTTCAGAATATGACAGTAATATGAACCACGATCTGAAATAGCAATACGAAACTAGCAGTAAAAGTAAGTGATGTGGCCATAAAATGGGGCTTTCTTATACCAAAATTATTTCATATTCGCTATATGAAATTATTGTGTTCCCGACAGTAGTTTTCATTGTTTCATCGTACAGCGTATACCCAGTAGCGCTAGTATGAAATGAGGTAAGAGGGAGCGGGAGTTATCTGTCCAAAAATTGATTGTTATAAGAAAGTCCTGTCATGGCCATATCTCATATATTTTATTTTTTCTTTATTTTTATCCTTCTTAATCACAATGAAAAAAATAACACTATTTTTAGATAGAACTAACCTTTTCGAGTAAATCAAGTAAAATACTAAAATACGTATTTCAAAAGGACACTTTAGGACTGTTTCCGGTGCATCTCTTAAACCGGGCGACCTTCGAAAGTGCTTCTTAATAATCTCTACAACTTATATTTCAAGAGAGTTTTATTAAGTCATACATATATCTTATTAATGTATTTAGGCCCCAAAGAAAAGTGGTCTAAATGTTTCTCAGATTTCGGCCAAAATCTAATCACGAACATAAAGTTCCAATTACATACATACAGATAGGCCTTTGTATCATAGCAAAAAAGATCAAAACGTGTTCGGGGGGCTCGAAACATGTAATTCCATCGAAAACTTGATCTAGGTTTTTTGCACGATTACACAATATTTTCTTTTCTTATATGTAATATATATAAGTATATATTATATACCTACTAAAGGAATCAGAAAGTAAAAATAAATAAATAATTTTTAAAAAATTAACAAAATAAAAAAATGAATAAATTAAAAAGTTTTCAGAATCAGAGCTGAAAAAGAGAATTTTCATGGAAAAAGGTGTTGTAATGGATTCGTGGAAAACCAAATCAGAACTGGCCACTAATGAAACAAACCTCACTTGCAAGGTAAAGGGAGTCCCCCCCCCCCCCCCCCCCCCCCCCCACCCCCCCTCCCCTAGACATTGTGTTGGGTCGGCACAAAAGAGGCGATTTGTGCTGAATAACAAAAAAATAATGGATATACACACAAAAGAGGAATCCAGGCAGGGTTGAAAATGTCAACGTGATTACATGTTTCCGGTAAATTAATTACATTCTATTTTCCTGGAAAATGGGGGGAGGGGGGGGAGGGGGGGGGGGGGGGGGGAGAGCAACAACAAAGCCATGAGAGAGACAAACAAGAAAATTTTCTCAGAAAATACTCGGCGAGGAGACATCCATAAAGGAAATATCCTCTCTTAGTTATAGTTGAATCAAGCCCGAGCTATATCTATGAGGACATATCGCCTACTACCAGAGTAATCTTTATAAAAATGGGGGAGCAACAACGAAGCCACGAGAGAGGCACCAAGACACTAACATTTCGGTGAAAACTCTACATCAAATTTCTGACAGATTACGTAACTTCCCTTATACTTCGTATAGCTGAGGAAGTAAAATGTAGTTTCTCCTCTTACAAATTGTATTATTATTATTATTATTATTATGGCTAGCCGGCTTTCGAGGTTGCCATCATCAAAAGATAGATACAAAAAACATTATTTGGTTAAAAAGTATACGAATTCTAATGGTTAAAGTAAATACCCAAAAAATATTGACTGCGCTAAGTGAAATGTTAATAAAAACCGGGTGCGTGCAACTCCGATGCATAGCGAAAGTGTCAAGAATCAAATATAACAAATCATTTCAATAAAATTTTAGAACCTTGAAACAATTAAAAAACAATATAGAAAGACAACATTCATAAGCAATTAGTTTTCAAAAAATGAAAATTTGGTTTAAAAGTTTTATAAAGAGTTTAGGTATTTGATAAAAATATTATTTTCAAATTCATAGATCAAATAGTTTTAGAATGGTGAACAATTGTATGAAGCGTTTATTAAAATGAATGCTATTTTCACATTTATACATCATGTAGGACAATAATGTAATTGTGAAGTTCAATTAACAATTCGATTAGTTAAGAGATAACACAAGGTGGCGGATGCTCTCTCTCTCTCGGCGCATGCGCGATACGAAAGTAACATATGTAGGTAACGCAGTTTTCTAACATGGGGTGCTGGCCTTCCAATTTATAAGACGTTGTAAATAAATTGATCAAATAAATATATTCAATAAATAAATAAGATAAAATAAAATAAAAGGCTTCAACAATTAACAAAGCTGATAAAACATTATTTTGTTTGTTTTTGTCACTCATGACCGGGCTTTATAACTACGAGGTCATATCGCCTACTAACAGAGCGCTCTTTCGTCACTCTGGTGGACATGAGACCGACTCTATTGTGGGAGTCCTACATTTTTATTTACCTAGGGTAGGAGTCATTAACAAGAACCTGACACCGTACAGGCTCGGAACCATCGCTTAACGTCCCATCCGAAGCATGGCATTCAAGATTTTTACCTTCCAGATAAAAAAAAACCTACAAACCTGCCGGGTTTCGATCCCGCGATCTTCAGCTCAATAAGCAACTACTGGCGCCCTCAAAAACAAAACAATATTGGCTAAAATCATCAGAATTTGTATACTGTCTTATAAAAATGTAGTAAACTAGACCATTTATTTATTATGAGGGTGGGTGTCTTTTGAACAATTTCAAATATGATATTTTATGAATTTGAGGGGTTGGGAAATGTCTCAACAATTACATAACTTCTCCTATACTTTTTATAGCTGAGGAAGTTAAAATATAATTAAATTTTCTCCAAGGAGATTCTCAAAGTCATTCATTCATCACATTCCTTCTCACTCGCCTCAATGACAGACAGAACACGAAGGCAGCACGATTTCTGTTCGTGACCTGCCCCCCTTTCCCGCTTCTATACATTCGCTTCATCCAAACCGACAGAGCAGAAAACCTCTTTAAAAATAGCAGCTAAGCCTCCGTCACGTCACGATTCTTCTGCAGTAATTCGTCTCAATTTAGCCTGATTGCATTTCTGTGAACTCGTGCAATAAACCTGATTCTGAAAGAATCTAATCCTAATATATAATAATGAATTCAAAGAAAAAATGAATAATGGTAGGTAGTTTCTACAAATAAATAAGGAACCTTCATCGAGATTTTTTCAGTTATTCCTCAGAAATGAGAAAAAAATACGTAAGAAGTAATCAATCGACGTTTTCGTTCTCCCTCCAAAGCCAATCGACCGTTTGGGATAAAACGATGTGTCATTCAATACATATATAACATCGATTATTAGGGTATTTGAGACGAGCTCCTCTTCTCTGGTCTCCACCTTCCCTTCGACCAATTTCGCGGGAAATTACCAGGTGCTAATGACAAGCCATTTAAAATCAATAGGTGCCATCCTTAGAGGGTTCTGGATGCACATATAAAATTTCGTGTTGATGCGATCATTCGATCGGGAGTAATCGTGTTCAAAGACACACATATATATACTTATATATATTTTTTTCATTTTTAGTATCAGGAACAACATTTTCTCTCATCTGTTTCAAAAATGGTGTGGTCGCAGGACGAAGTCTTAACTCTTTTCGGGAATTTTCATCCTAGTAAAAAGTAGTCCGAAAGTTTCGTCCGATTCAAAACTTATTGTTTTTTAAAAACTCTGCGTTGCTCCTTTCCAAATAAATTTTTTTTCTGCCAACATCGCCTTCTCCTTTTTTTCTCTTTTAAAGTGTTAAATAAAATAAAACTAAGACTAGCAATAGCTAGTTTGTTCCGTACCATGACGATGGCGGATTAAGACTGGACTTCAAGTTGCCCCGAATGGGTGGGTGGCTCAGCGCTCATGCGGGGCGCCTAGTTGTTCGGACCGTTCGCCTTCCCATCCCTGAACCTCATGCTCATTCGGGGCGAATGCTCAAGTGAGTAGCTTAAGGAATCGTTCCATCCAAACCAAGGGACTGAAGAAGTCTTTTAAAGATTAGAAGAGAGAGCTCAGACTCCATCACGTCCTTAGAAACTTATTAACCCTACAGTAATTCGTCTCAATTTAGCCTGATCCTATTTCTGTGAACTCTTCCCATAAATTTGATGTAGATAGAATCTCATCATGATGTACGATAATGAATTCCAACAATTAAAGATAATTGAGCCATTCGTCTACGTCACTCAATTGTACCAATATAGAGAATACATTAGTTACAGCCGTGGTAAAATTAATAGATGAAAATAGATAGATATACTGGGTGCGGCAATGATGGATGAGCAGTAAGATTCACTACTACTGTCCTTGGAAGGCAGGGAAGCCTATCGATTGTGGATTACATCGATACGTGAGGTATCGATACACGTATTTTAATTTTTTAAATTAATTATCGATGAAACAGTTAAAAATTTTATTCAGTAAATCAAAATCAAAGGATAAAATAATATAGTAATAAAGTTTTCCAAAATTATACTATGTATACAGTATTATAGTAGACTGAAAAGTAGAAAATAAATGTTAACTTTACATGGGTGATCTGTATTGGGTGTGAATATGAACAATAGACGTTAAAAAAATAAATATTGATATAATATAAAGTGTCGCTTTGATGATATTGTCAATTACTTAGTCTATAATCCCATATTATACCGGGCGCGGGTAGCTCAGTGGTATGCGTGCTTGCCTTCTGAGCTCAAGATAGCGGGTTCGTATCCCGACCGAGGCCCTTAGTTTATTTTATCTGGGAGGTAAAATAAACATAAGCATGTCGTCGTTCGGATGGACGTTAAACGATGGTCCCGAGCCTGCACGATGTCAGGTACTCGTTAAAGTCCCCCCTGCCCTAGGTGAATAAAAAATTTAGGGTAGGCAAAATTTAGGACTCCCACAGTAGAGTCGGGCTCATGTCCACCAGAGTGACGAAAGAGCGCTCTGGTAGTAGGCGATATGACCTCGTTGTTAAAGCCCGGGCATGAGTCATAAAACCTAAACCTAACCTAAGTTCACAAATTGCCTTTCACAAACTCAAGGAAAATAATTCTTTCTTTTTTTTTCAATGATTGATTATATATAATTATGTATATTTATAGGAGAATGTTTGCAACCCGCTCACGTTCCGATGTTATGGCGATAATGTTCTCTTCATATTTCATAAGGTATACTCAATCGATGGAATGTTGGCATCCCTGTTTTATTGACAACACTTGCACAACCTACAAAAATATTTTGACAGTTCAACAGAATTCATTGAAATTCAGCTGAACAACTTTTCAATGTTTACTGTACACGTAAAGATAAAGTTTCCAGAAAGATTGGAGTGGAAATAAAATAAAATCCATCAATGTCAGAGGTAAAAATATTATAAAATATGGGGTGACACACTGGAGGGTTCCGTGGGCAAACAATGTGATAATAGCTAGGTTTTGTTTTTGTTTTTGTTTTTACTGGTATACGAAGTATAGGGGAAGTTATGTAATCTGTCAAAAATGCGGAGTTTTCAATTTCATGTTTTCCAAACTCCAGATTAAAAAATGAAAAAAAAAAAAAAAAAAAAAAAGTGTGTGCGAATCTGAACACGATAACTCGAATGCATCGACACGAAATTTCTTATGTAAATCCAGGACCCTCTAACTGCGACACCGACTGATTTTCAGCCAAATCGATCACAGGGAAGAGGGGGATTAGGGGAGAGACTTAACACAAAAACCCTATTAACTGCCGATGTAATGAATACGAATATATATACACAAAACTTATTTCATTCATCATTTTCAAATATATACTCTTTTTTTTTTTGGAATAGACAATTCTTCAAAAAAATATATTTTATTTAATTATTTCATATTTCAAATAAAGTGTTTCATTAGAAAATTGAAACAAAGGAAATTAACAGTCGTCAGTTCAAAGACACACTAATTACAAATGCGCATTTCCACTCCGTATCTGTTCCCGCCGTAGACAAACGGTTACCTGGCGCCTTTTTTATCTTGTGATAAAAGTTTTTTTTTTTTCTTTTTGAAATTTCAAAGGTAGCTTTTTTTTTGTTTCTTATTTGAAAGAATATGCCAAAAAATAATATAATTACAAAAGTCGCTGGTAAATAACCGGCAATGAGGTCCGAAGGACTGCGTGCTTAAGTTTTTTTTTTTACCTCCGATCTAAAATAAACTAAAAGCTTCGGTCGGATTTTCCCCATTATATCAAAACACAGATCGCAAAAATGTTTTCGAACATAAGTATATACATGTAGAGAATATATTAATAGTTTCAAAAATGAATAAGATAACGTAAGTAAGTACGTGAATGGTAAGGCCGAGAGACGGGAGTGGGGATTAACAGTGTAATGTCAAGGACGATCCAACGGTCCGATCTCACCTACTAGAGAGAGACCTGGGAACAGGAAACCAGGTTCGAAGACCAAACAGGACAATATCTCAATATATAATACCACTACTAATACCAGTTATGATAACAGGTAAGGTCAACAAAGCACTTTCTTTTATGAAGGAAATTTTCATAGATTTAATTTCATTAGTTTTCCTTCATTTTCCTCGCTAACCCAAAGGATAAAGGAACTAGATTGGCTAGAGGTAACTCGCGAGTCAAGCATGCAAGGAACGAGTTGCAAAATTCACGTTATGAATGAATTCTGACTATTTATTAAACGAAGGGATTTTGTTATGGGAGATATGTTTATGCAATAGTTATAAAAACAATCTTTATAGACATGCTATAACTCTGAGCACGTTGATCCTTTTTGAAATTTTGAAAAAAAATAGTTGATCAGAAACAAGGAATAAAATTTTTTATAGAACCAACCATTTTTACATAAATCAAGCAAACGTTCAGGAAAAATTACTGATATGGCTGAAATGTTGATGTAATAACACATTGCCGAAATGAGGCATACCAAACAAATTTAATTTAGGTATGTTAGGTAATGGTACGTGATATTTCTATTGCTAAAAATGTTTCTTGAATACGAGTAAGCACAGTAAACCTTATCATAAGGGCTCCTCTAGGGAATAGGGGAGAAGCACGTTATTACCAGCAAAGCACTACAACCAGGAAAACACAAAAATCCAATTATTTATTCTCAAAAATATCGTTATCTACTTGTTATTATTTATTATATATTATAACAGGGAATCGAAGCGTTACATCGAGGAAAATGTACACATAAAATCATACAAAAGGTATGGGGGTGGTAAAAAAAAGTGTTATAACAAAGTTTTACTGAAAAATATTTTCATATTATTTTTCAATTGTCTACATTTTTTCCACTTTTTCTATTTCTGCCTTCCCATGCATGCATGCATTGGATCTTGTATAGAGCCAGCCCTATTTAAAGCAGTGAAACTAAGCAGAATTGTGAGTGATGTTGTAAACAAAGAGACGCGAGGCGAGGTGCCGGCAGGACGGAATAGCTTTACCTAGAAATGGCCTTGTGTAGAAAGTGTTTCTTGGAGGTAGGTAGATAGAGACCGGGCTGAAAACATCAGAGACACTAGCCCATCAGCACAGCCCGGCGTCAGGGTAACATGCCCGGCCCTTTCTCTACTTGCAGACGCGGATACAGAGGAAGGACAATTGAACCCTCCCAAACATGTTAGAATTTGTGATTTTTTTTGTCTTTTAAGGACATCAAGGGAACAGAATAAATGAAGTTTGGTAGAGACCGAGCTGAAATTGTTGGTTAAAAAATAAGGTAATTTTTGACTATATAGAAGTATATACATTTTTTTGTAGGGGTGTGTACACCTAAGCATCCAATCATTCCATGTTTGTCCAACTACGGGAGTCCTAAGTTTTACATACCTAGGATAAGTTATCCAAGGTCTTTTTTAACGAGTACCTGACATCGCACAGGCTAGGGACCATCGCTTAACGACCCATCCGAAGGACGGTGTGCTCAAGGGCTAAGGACTCAGCCAGGTTTCAAAGTAAGTTTATCACGCATACCACTGAGCTACCGGCGCCCTATAGAAATATATATAACTATTTAGACGGCGTGTTTGCTTACTGAGGTCGAAGATCGTGGGGTCTGAAAACCGGCCGAGGCCCTTAGTTTATTTTATCTGGGAGGTAAGCACGCCGTCCTTCGGATGGAACGTTAAGTGATGCTCCCGAGCAGCTACTCGTTAAAGACTCCTACCCTAAGTGAACAAACCTAGGTATGTAAAATTAATGATTTCCACAGTTGAATCGGGCTCATTCATGTTCACCAGAGCACTGAAAGAGCACTCTGGAAGTAGACGATATGATCTCGAAGTTAAAGCCCGGGCATGAATCACAATAACTCCAAGGAAACTGATTGTAAGGAATCTCGTTTTGGTTTAGTTTCTGAATATAGTTTTTGAAATAATTGACAGTATAATAATTACAAATTAATTATGCAATAATATAAACGAAGCTGCTAAAATTAAAATATACAGTAAGAAGTTGGTTTTTAACACGGCTTTTAAACTTTGATCTGAAATTCCAGTTAGCTCTCTTGTGGGACCCTTCATTAATGATTCAAGTAATTAGGATTTCATGGAATTTCACCTTCATAATTTTCATACCAAATATTTAATACATTAATGAATAAATTTTAACTCAAATGTAGTCTTTTTAGAGAGGTTTGTTTATTGTGCAATAACAAAAACCATTGACTTCAAACATTCAAGTGTAACCAATGTTACCAACATTAAATAACATCATGAATGAAGGTACGATTTGGAATTTACACATTTTTATTAAATATTTTGTCCAAAATATGAACTTACTTTTAAAAAAAACTCACGTAATTAGTATAAAATCATTCTAAACATTTGATGAAGAGGGAGACTCGATAGGAGAGAAGTTAAACGGCATTGCCTACAAACAGAGAGAATTTGGGTTTGAATTCCAACGTCGGGAGTAATGGGAACTAATTACCACAGCTATGCGAAGTATGGTGAAAGTTATGTAAAGCTGGATACGCATTTGAGCATTCGCATCCGAATGAGCATACGTTCGATGCTCAAATGCTCAGGTGTGAACTGGGTGAGCATTCAGATTCGAATGCGCTTAGCATAATCCGAGATAAGTCGGTATATCAAAGTGAGCACGCGTTCTGTTTTTGCTCAGTGTGGACAGGGTTTTTTGACAACGGTCAGAACCGAATGAGCAAACGCTTCCTTTTTTTTATTCCTTCTCTCCCATCTCAATTTAAAAAATGGAGTGGTCGCAGGACGAAGTACTAGCAGAACTATTTTGGGGAATTTTCATCCTAGTAAAGTTTCTAAAAGGTCTGTCGGTTTCAAAACTTATTGTTTTTAAAAACTCTGCGTTGCTCCTTTCCAAATAAATTTTTTTCTGCCACCATCGCCTTCTACTTTTTTTCTCTTTTAAAGTGTTAAATAAAATAAAACTAAAGCTAACAATAGCTAGTTTGTTCCGTATCATGACGATGGAGGTCGAAGACTGGACTTCCCCAATGCTAATCGCTCATTCGGGGCGTATGCTCAAGTGAGTACCCGGCTTTAGAGAAGCAGAAATTCGATGTGAGTTTTCCGTCCCTCTGATTCCTAAATGAAAAAAACAAATTTCCTTTCTGTCTGTAAAAACGGTAAGTCCGGATAGAATGAATATATCGATACGAAATTTTACAAGCGTATCCAAAACTCCTGAACGAGAACGATACCTAACATACTTTGTCTAATTTAATAAAAAGATAGAGGGGGGGGGGGCTCAAAAAAAAAAAAAAAACTCATTAACTGCCAGTTGACCCAATGGCATTTTATATGTAAATTCAAAATCCGATAAAGGGAATCGACCAAATGGAACGAGTAAATTAGTGTGGGCTTCACACAAAAACCCCACTAACTGTCGGTAGTTTAGGTAACGGCATGAAATTTAGTATGAGGATTGACTAAGTCCCTGAGGAAGATATCCAAATGTTTAAACATTACTTTCAACTATTTCCTATATATAACATATACTTTACAGTTTGTGATCCTTCCTGTAGCTTTGTTCGTATTGGTCCTATCTCGAACCTGAGGACATGAATAAACTGGAAATTTCATGAGGAACAAGTTTTGTAATAACCAATTTTTCGATAGGACCAACTGTATTCACGTAAATCAAGCAAACATCTAAAAAAATAGCTTCTGAAAAAAAGTTTTCGTCATATATCTCTCAAACTGGGCGGCCTTCAAAAAAATATATTTAACTGAAAATGTGTCCTTCAGTTCTCTCTACAACTCAGGTAAAATGTACTTAGGTCTCAAAATAAAGTGGTCTTAATTTTGGGATCAAATTTCAAATGTATCGCTACAATAGCTTATCGAGTGCTTGCAGAGTTTCAGTCACACATACATATATATGTGTCATAAATAGATATATCCGTGAAAATTGTGAAATCATGTTTAGGAGGCTTCAAAACGTGTAATTCCCTTGAAAATACTACATCGATGTTTTCCCCCATTAAAATCCTTCCTTATACTAAGGTATAAAAAAGTAAGAAATAAAGAAAATCACTTAATTCATTAGTCAAGACGATTAATAATCAATTTTTAACAAGAGCATTTCTTTTCGACCCTATAGAACTAATGCAAGTCTTATAAGTAAGGTCACAAAATCAGCAAGAATTAATCAACTAAATTTTCGCTCTCTTCGGCTGCAAATTGCTAAGTATATTTAAATATAGGGTTCTGGAGACGCATACAAAATTTCGTGTCGATGCATTCATTCTATCAGGAGTTATCGTGTTCACAGACACACACGCAAAGATAGCAATATTACTTCCTCAGTGATTCGAAGTAATGTAATCGGTCAAAAATTCGATGTTGAGTAATCAACGAAATTTCATGTTTTCAGACCCTTTTATGATTACAAAAATGTAAAAAAACATTTTTCTATTCTTGTCACATATACATATTGTCTGAACATGTTCACTCCCGATAGAATGAATTTATCGACACAAAATTTTGTATTTGTATTCACAATAATCATCATAAGGACGACACCTATTGATTTTCAGACAAATCGAACCAAGAGAAGGGTGGATTAGGGTGGAGTCTCAACACAACACGAACAACTGCCGTTGTAATATTGCTCCTATGTAAGTCAATTATTGGTTAATAACCAATTGGGTTAAGAACCCAAAGGTCGATTAGTTTTGAAGAGAGATCGAAAACGTAATTGATTAATTCGTGCTGGGGAAGTATATTGCCGAAGATTCACCGACGAGGTTTTTTTTAAATATTTTTGGAATCAGGTCGGTAAACATAAATTTCGGTAAAAACTCAAAATCGAATTTCTGAACGTTTACATAACTTCTAGGTTTTGTATAGTTGAGAAGAGCCGGAAGGACCACCCGACTTCAGACTGTTAACCGTCCTTTACAAACATACACGGTTATTCATACCTACTTTTAGGACAAAAAGGATTCGAACCTCGACTAATTAGTGAGTCGAGTGACACCAAAATCAAGCCTCCTAAAAAATAATAATCGATAAATTGATTAAATAATTTACTAACCTATAGTTTGATCCTCTGAAATGATGCACTAATTCCATTCGCACCACAATAAGATTTGAGGCATGAAAAAAATGTCTTTAAAAAAATATAGTCACAGTGCACATGGAGAAACATGAACGTGTTTACAGACAACGAAAAGTGTAAAGCAAAGAAACACAAACACTAAGGCAGGGAGCCGGACGATGACTGAGTGGTTTAGCGGGAGAAGCAGCATGGGGCACCCCGCTCCCGCCAAATGGGTCTGCGCAGGCGTCAACCCCAACCCAACCCAGCTCAGCCAGCCTAATCAACCCTTTTGTGAGAGCCCATCCACTAATACGCTTTTCTGTCATTAACCTTGTCAATTTTGTCTTTCCTTTCTCAGCACTATTCTTAGGAGTATTTCTCACAAGGGCGTGGTCACTGGAAAAAAGGTCAACCACCTCTTCCTTATAAAATTTAAAAAAAGTCTCTTCAGTGAATCATTGGCTATGTATGTACTTCCCAGCATAGGCGTAGATTCCATTATTAAAAAAATAAAAAAAATAAAAAAGGAAAAAATAATTGAGACCAAAGGGAAGGACTCAACTTTTTTTTTTCTTTTTTCTTCCTTCTTTTTCTTGGCCTTAGCTTTTCGCCATAGCCAGTTTATGTAATATTACACACTCGGACGACACGACTCACACTAGACCGGCGACTTAGACTATTGTACAGTATTTTGAATAGGCGTTCTAAATTATCTACTCGACAAAAACTGAATTGTTATACCTATCTTCTCCGACCTCTCTGGACCTATGGCTTACAAATATATGGTACAGCCAAGACTTCGAACATCAAAAGAATACAGATATTTCAATAGAAGACTCTCCGACTGATCACGCAATGCCCACCATACGTTAGCAACAAGACTTTACACTGCGACTTGAACGTCACACCCATAGACACAAGCATCAAACATTTATACCAACGTTTCTACACCAAAATTTACTTACTGACCAATCCGGAAGTTCGCAAAATCTTAAATACTTTACCCCACAATCCCCCAAGAAGATTAAAGAGTGTTTGGCATAGAGATCTCCTGTTGTGAAGTGATGTGGGTTCACCGCAGGTTGTTTTTCCTCTCTCAAGCCATTCATGTCAATGAAAACTGACATTATTGCAGAGATATTGTGAAATAATTCAAATGAACTTGAAAGAAATAAAACTTGTTTATTTATGATATTGTCTAATTTCACCAACTATATTTACATGGGAGTACTTTCGGTATTCAGTCTTATAGAGTCTTATCTCTTATGCTTTTGGCTGAGGAAGGTAGAAATACCGAAAGTACTCCCATGTAAATATAGTTGGTGAAATTAGACAATATCATAAATAAACAAGTTTTATTTCTTTCAAGTTCACCTTTCATGTCATATTTACTTTTATTATTTTATTTTTATTATGTTTGTATGCAAGCCACTGGTTGAGCATTTTTTGCATAGTTGTGGCTTAAGATAAATGAATACAAAAAAAAAAGAAAAAAAAAGAATAATGAGAAAACAATTTCGTTGATACATTTTCGGACTTGCAGTAACCAAGGTCGATTCTAATAGCATTTATTATTACTGTATGCAAAAAGAATAAGGAATAACATTTAGGTTTAATGGCATACATTCCGAGACATGGCGCGAATTGTGTTGACCTTCAACTATTTCATAGAAGTGGGAAATGAGGAGGGAGCCAGCTGTGCCTAAATTGGTTACCATAATGCAAACAGGTTTCCAGGAACCGACATTAGCGGACTCGGCCTTCATTTCGTGACACAAACAAACACAAATAATTACTATTGCCTTCATTTTACCTAGATACTTGGTAAAATGTTAAATAGTTCTTAACTAAGTACGCAAAATGTTGTTGTTTATTATTTTTATTGACAACTCACATCAGTCTGAAACGCACAAACCTCAAAAGACGATTTGAACGACTGAAATCAATCATCGGACGACGATCGACATAAACCGCATCGAGATATGGAGATCAGCCAAAAAATCAAACATACAACGACTTCAGACAATACAATCCATTATACTACGCCACATTGCCGATGCGCGATTTTACGTTTCCAACTTCACATTACATAATGACCTCAACATCCCATTTGTACCTTCTGTTATCAGGACACGGTATCAAAATTTTCACGACGAACTCATCACGCAAATCCAATCATTCTGCAATTATCCAAACACTCTCCCACAAATCCGCCACGACGCACGGTGGGATGAAACACGTGGTTTCGTTGTTGTTTCGTGGACATGAACATAGAGCATGTAAAAGACGTCAGAAGTATTTGATACAGTAAACCCTCGTTAAAACGAACTTAAAGGGACCAGAAAATCAGCAGTTCGTTATAACGAAGTTCGTAATATCCGAATTAAAAACAAAAATGAGTAGGATCATATGTACATAAAAATAAATTTTTAAAACAACGCAATATATTATATTAAAACATTAGAGGACCTATTCTAGTTCAGAAAGACTACATTATATATGAATCAATAATATCACATATAAACGGAACAATATGTATAAAAATGCATAATTTCTCTTACATTTCGAATAACTGGGGAAGGTGAATAATTTTGGGGGTAAATAATTTTGGGGCTCTGGAGGAGGTGAGTGATTCACTAGCACGCTGGGCTTTGCTTCTTACAAGTCTTGCCTTCATCTTCACTTATATTTTAAATTGTAATATGTCTGCATATTATATGTCTTCATATTATTAGAATATATTTTCTTAACACAAAATATTTTATAATTATTTTTGTTAGGAATTCTGATGTAAATAGTCCCAAAATACTCGGCCTACTTAAACGAAGGCTCTTTGGGAGAAGTAGATATTTTAATATGGAATATAATATCTTAAGAAATTCTCCATTCATCGACCCATCTTCCATTTCTGTGGCTTACTTGGAAGCCACTTCATCCAACATCCTGATTCCTGATTTAATATCAAAGTTCCAGCCTATCTCACTTTTATTTTTTTTTTTTTTGGCAGGGCGATGGGAATACTTTCACCGAAGGGATGCACGTGCATTCCCAACAGTGTGGTGCCTCGTGTTGGCTTTCCACTAAAACCACCCCCCTGAGCTCTTGGGTGCTTTCGTCCCTGGTGTGGGACCATAACACCCTCTACGTCCCTGCGGAGGAACCATAGTTAAGTCCCCCCACCTCCCTAATCACTTTCCTACCCTTGAGCAGAGAAGCGATAGTTTTCGTATTATCGAGTTCATACACACACACACAAACCGAAGAGTTTATTTTTATTTTTGTAATGAGGGGATCGGATACCATGAAATTCTCATGAGAACTCAACAACAAATTTCTGACCGATCATAAACTTCCTCGCTACTTTGTATAGCGGTTATCGTAGAAATTGTGATGTGGCCATTACAGGACTTTCTTATACGAACCACGCTTACAGATCACTCTATTTCCGTCTTCTCAAAATTATTTCTTACTGGCATTACTGGGTATAAGAATGTCTACTCTCAAGATAACGCTGTACGATTTTGATAAAGGAAGGGGGAGAGAGAGTAATCTGTAAGCGTTGTTGGTATAAGAAAATCCTGTAATGGCCATACGACATATATTTGTCATAGAATATATTTGTACTTAATTTTTATAATTTTTCAAAAAAACTACCAATACAAAAACCAATTATGACTCATTCCCGAGCTTTAACTACGAGGTCGCTGAAACTCAGAAAGTTCATGCCGGGTTAGGACCGCCAGGTGTTATTGTCACGGGGGTCCGCCAAGGCTCGAGGTTAGGAGGCGTTTTTTCGCCTCCTCCACTCCGCTACAAATTGGGTGAATGTCGGGTAACTTGACTCGGCCACCAGCTGCTGCAGGGTCAGTCCCAGGTACGATCCGGTCAACCTATCTCACTGTCAAACAATTTATTGTTAAATACAGTTTTAATTATTTCTTCTTACTGTAATCATGCAAAAATCAGAGTTCGAGTTTTCGGTGCCCCCGAACCCCGTTTGACCGTTTTCGCGATATCGTGTGTTTGTGATTGGAACATTAAGTTAACTTAGATCTGATTAGATTTTGTCGGAAATCAAACACTAATTGAGATGAATAGGCTGAAGCGAAAGAGAAAACGTTAGCGCTCTCCCTCTGAGCCCAATTTATCGATTTGGCTAAAAATAATATAAAGGGTGTTTTTTTTTAGAGATTTGTTTTCCCAAAGGGATTAAACTGTCATACAGTGGTCGTATCAGGCAACCCGAATGTCATTTATGCTCAGTTTGGTTTCACCATGAATAACTTACACCAGAACAACGGTTGCAAATTGTGTAAATTAGTTTTGAAAATCGTAGTTCAGTTCGCGAAACTCACCGTGCGATCCGTCCATTTTACGGTCGACATAATCGTCCATCCGAGCAATTAATCCAAATAACCGTGGATCGTTTTCGCACCACGCATACTCTAATTGATAATACACATCCTCAGAGACGTCGTTCAGTGCGCAACCGAAGAAGCCATTGCTACTGTAAAGCGTAGTGTTGAGGAGGACCCGAATGAGTCGATTCGCCATCGCGCAAAGCAATTAGAACTGTCTCCATCCACTTTATGGAAGATTTCAGCAGCGGCGGCCGTATGCCCTAATTCATATTTAAACACTAATGGCATAAAATTATCTTTCCAATAAAGCCAATACTATGGTCATTACCCCGATTTTTGTGAGTTTTATTTCATTTTAAAGTTCTATACCTCTAAAAAAAAACACCCATTACATTTTGCAGGTACATAACGGGGTTTCTTATAGGAACCCACGTTTTTACAGGGCACCTTATAATGCGAATACCTGATTGATTGTGCGTACAACACATAGTGTATATACGCGATTCGCTATTCAGTGAGTAAAGACTTCTAGCAATGTGCCATATTGTCGTTTTTCTTTTTTTCTTATTTGAAGACTGTTGTTCAACAATTTCCGTTTTGATTATTTTTTGCCCACGTTTTCTTTTTATTTGAGAACAAAAGAAAAAAAAAAGGAATATATGTGGATTGTTCTCTTCTAAAGAACTTTTTCATGGAAAGCAATGTGCAAATTGTTTATCCTTAGAAATTGTATGTAAAACAAGAGAAGTGTACTTGTTTGGTATGGGAGCAGGGGCTGCGCAGACTGGAAACAATGAAAATAGAAGAGAGTGGATAGTATGAAAAGAAAAGAGGTGTCTCCTGTCGGCGAGACCAAAGCAGGTAGACTTCGGCCCTTCTCTAGTCAGATCGTGAATACACCTAGGGACCTAAGCATTCAATACTCTTACTCTCTTCCTGCTAGCATTGCGTTTTTTGCCTACCCAGTTTGAATTAAATTAGGGGGTCTTTAACGAGTATTTGACATCGCGCAGGCTTCAGACCGCCATTTAATATCTCCTCCAATCTTTGTTATCTTCTACATAAAAATAAGTCGTCAGTGTATCACCGCAATGTACTTCCCCAGAATGAATCAATTAAATCAAGAAATTAGTGAAGAATTAACCAATAGTTGTCTTGTAATGGGACTTCTGAACCCTCATTCCATTACATCCGCTGTTATTAAAGTTTTTGTGTTAAGCCTCCCCCCAATCCTCTCATTCTCTTTGGCCGATTTGACTGAAAAACAATAGGTGTCGTCCTTATGAAATTCTGGATACTCGTATATAATTTCGTGTCGATACATTTATTCTATCGAGAGTTATCTTGTTCATTCGAGGCCATACACACTGTTTTTTTTTTTTGTTTTTTTTTTCATTTTCGGAATTAGGGGGTTGGAAAAACTATAATTCCGGTGAAAATGAACAACGAATTTCTGACCGATTACATAACTTCCGTAAATGTGTTTTTTTTTGTTAGTTATGTCTTTTATTGGATAAACCTCACGCATAATTTTTTTTGTTAGTAGTCGTTCAGTTAGTTGATTATTGTGACTCATACTTGGACTTTAACTAGAATAGAATAGAATGGTTTTTTTTAAAAGAAGAAAAAATAACATCATTCCAAGAAATATACAAAGAAAAAAACACTTAGACTATAGCCATTTTGGCCGTCAGTCGGAGTTGGCATTACAGATATTTGATAATGAAGAACAAAAAATATTAGCTTATATAAATAAAGGAACAGAATAAATAACCATCGTTAAATTCTTTAAAAAATATGTAAACTTAAAACATATAGAATAATAATGCAAATAATTATAAAACAAAATAAAGACATGTATTAAGGCTGAAAACGAAATATGATAGATAAACATGCGTGGATGGTAATATAATATAAAACTACAGATAATAATACAATGAAAAATAAAGAGTTTGGTCCTAGAAATTAACTATAAGAGTCATATCACCTACTACCAGAGCCCTCTTTCGTCGCTCTGGTGGACGTGAACCCAACACTACAAAGGGAGGTCCTAAGATTTGCCTACCTATGTTTAGTTACCTAGGGTAGTAGTCTTTAACGAGTACCTGACAACGTTCAGGCTCTTTAACGTCTCATCCGAAGGACGGAGTGCTCAAGGTGTTTTCACCTCCCAGATAAAAATCTTAAACTCAGTAGGCTAGATAAGTCGTATATGATTATCCCAAAAGTTAAGTTCAATAAACTCAGAATCATTGAGCTCGGTTGGATGCTTTGCATTATATTGCGATAACAAGCCCCCCCACACCAGTTCCTGAAAACTCGCTGAGAGCGGAGCCTGTTTGATAAATTGGATTCGGAGAATTTAGTTGAAGTGAAGCCCCGCCTGAACGGCCGCTCTTGTTAGTGTCATTCCAGACTTTCCTGGAATAGATTCTTCTCAATAATACTTAATAAGACCTAGTCAATAACATTAATATCAATGTTTAATGAAGAAAATGAAAAATATCTGATATGGCCATTAAAGGACTTTCTTATACCAAACCATTTGTGCAGTTTCATGCATTCTTTTTCCCTGAGGAAATAATTTGCGGGCCAGGTCCTTAATAAGAATATTGCTACGAGACCTCGAAATAAATGCTTTCATTTCACATCAATAAGTCAAACAGATCCTATTCAAAGGGGTCCGTAGTAAATTTATATCTGCCTTTGAATACTCAGAGAGCTATGACATAAAACCAACTGATTCGGATAATTTGCAAATTGTCTGATCGGTTTATATATAAATATATAAATGTATAATATTTAATATAATATATAGGTACCTAGTTAGTTATTACGACTCAGCTTTAACTACGAGGTCATATCGCCTACTACCAGAGCGCTCTATCGTCACTCTGGTGGACATGAGTCCGAGTCTACAGTGGGAGTCCTAAATTTTGCCTACCCTAAATTTTTATTCACCTAGGGCAGGGGGTCCTTAACGAGTACCTGACATCGTACAGGCTCGAGACCATCGCTGAACTTCCCTTCCGAAGGACGGCGTGCTTAAGTTTATTTTACCTCCCAGATAAAATAAACGATGGGCCTCGGCCGGAATTCGAACCCACGACCTTGAGTAAAATTAGTAGGTACATATCATTTTCTATTTCTGGAAAAGTGATTCTCATATTTATTTGAAATGATTTTCCTGGAAATTCTGTCTCATTTATATTTAATAACGGGTTTCCGTGTGAATTTCTGAACTTATTTAAATACAAAAGGAGGAGTTATGCAATTTCCGTGTATTGTATGACATTGTCTATTTCCAATCGAACATCTAAACAAGTAAATAATAACAAAAAACTTATTTACCTTTTATATTAAAAGTTTTAAAATTTATATAAAAAAAAATATATATATATATTATAACCATTTCCCTCCCTGTGTGAGTGCAAATCACGTAATTAATAAAATAAATAAAATTGAGATCGAAAAATTATTAAATTTGAAAATTATTTAAATCGCGACTTTAATTAAACAATGCCTGAATAGCTGAAAGCACTCCCACGGGAAGAACGGTTACAAGATCCTAACGGTTAGTTGACATCAGTAATTAACAATAATTAATTACTGTTGTCAACCAGAAGAAGCATGAGTGGGGGGGAATGAAATGAATCAAACCTATAACTTTAACATATTTATTTTAATGAGAACATATTTACAAAACAACAATTGAATATATATATAATTTGGCCGTGTGTCTGAAGGACTGAATTATAACTTAATTACGAGGTACCTCGATACGATATCCATGGCGAATGACGGCGTGATCACCCTTTCTGGACTTCCCGTAGAAATCGTCTATTCACATAGTCCCTGAAGATCTGCGTAGTTTCGAGGGCACACCAGAAGTTACACCCCCACTGACTTTGCACCGTCCAAAATCAAGGTGTGTCTCTACGACTAATTCACATATTCAAACTGATATTACTTATAGAAAAGATACGTGGTGATCACCCAAGACATGAACGAAGACTGTTAGTAATTTCACATATTCAAACTAAACTTTACTTATAGAAAAGATACGTGGTGATCCACCAAGACATGAACGAAGAAAACTCAATTCACATATTTAAACTCAACTGTACAATATAAAAAGAACGTGGTGACCAGCCAAGACATGACCGAAGAAAGTACTTTCACATACTGAAACTAGGCTTTACAAAGAGAGGAACGTGGTGATCCACCAAGATATGAACGAAGAATGAGTAAAACGGGGAGTGGCTTCCGATATCTGACCGTGGTAGGGGACAGTTCTCCAGGCTTGATTGGTCGTCGGACTCCGCCCATTTTATTTCCAGCCAATCGCATATTACCAATTAACATCTGCCTCTAGTTGTGTGAAAACCTGGAGTAAGAAAAAAAACCTTTACTGCTTATTCCTTATACACCGGATGTAGACAATTATCTTGGCTTCCTTTCCATTGTGTCTCTATTATTCTTTATTTTCCGCTCCCAGCGATCGCGATTCTCTCGCAGGCATCATTGGTTCCGAGCATTCTCTTCCAAATGCAATCCTCTTTAATTTGATACCCCACAACCCATACTTTGCTCCTAGCGATCGCGATCCTCTCGTAGACATCGCCAGTTCTGAGCATTATCTATAGGGTAGACATGCTACAATATCCCCCGTTCCCGTTAAAATAAAATGTGTCGGCTAAATGACCATTGGAAGTCACATATTTTATTAGTTTCACTTAACACTTGCTCGTTCACTGAGCATATACACTTAACCAAATACTCTGGTATCGACCTCATTATCATGCGTGACCAAAACATGATTTTAAATTTCCTTTCGAATCGGCATGGCTTGCCTATGCATGCGTGACCAAAGCATGATTTTACTTTACGCTGTACTTCTTGGAGTTAACCCTCTCCATTGGCAAATAACGATGATTCTATTTCTAGCATACATTCACTGACTAGTTAAAACATCCAAAAAGGCCCCACGCCTCGACAATGTTTCAACTGAATTCCCATATACCTAATCCGCTTCAACGAAAATTTGGGTTGACCAAACCCTAACCATATGCCTCCTTAGGCCTTCGACAGGTATTTACCTTCTGCCGGAACGACGACGAAATATAAAATAGAAAAATAAGCCCACTCAAATCCCATCTCAGTTTCATAAATATATGTAAATTCCGGCATCCGCATTAATCAAGTAGCGAAACCCTTTCTTCAGTTCAACAGTCAGTTCATGGCATAAAAAAATAATTAAACAAAATCCCGCCCCTTTAAATGGATTCTACAAGCATCAATGGAGTGGCCCCTTCTCCGTGTGTACGATAATTAAATATTCAATTCTGGGTATCCCCTCCAGTTTATAATATATCTCCCCCTCCAGTCATGTATGCTTCGGCACCTTGCCCTAGGATTTCTTAAATAAAATAACAAAATTGACATTTGACCTACCGTGGTCGACACTGCATCATAATAAGTAAGGTCCATACCTGAATATATGTTACAAATATATTTATAAGGCTCTCATTGGGTTAACATAGCCCATCATGGTCACTAGATAAAATATGGGTCAATGTGACATTTTCATTAGATACACACGGTCGGATACTAATACAAATATTATTTTAAAATACAAAACAAAACAGACAAATACAATTGAAAGTACATTTACCATACGTGACTACCTACAAATGTGTGTGCCATCGCCTCGCTGTCAGCCTAGTCAGATCTGCTTTACTAATCAAACTCAAATACGTAGGTAAATTCCCATGGATGGCCAGTCCATATGCCGTCTGCCCCGTCCTACAATTACGTTAAATTAAAAATGACACCATTACCTAAATTAAATTATCCCATCTATCAATATAAAAAGAAAAAGACTTACTAATACTATTAAAAAAAATATCCTATTACTAAATATAAACAAAAATTATCCTAACTTAATATCTAGAATTTAAAAAAAATAAAACTACCCTAACTTATTATCTAAAATTATATCTACAACCTGGCGATTCACTTCGGAATCTTTGAGCTCGACTAAGGGGGGTATGCTCGATGTTAAGCCCCAGGGGAGTGCCAGAATGTCCCCGTCTGCCTTATCCTATTTACAAAAAAAAATAACTAAATAATAAATCCCGTGTCCCCAATAAATGTGTATGTGTGATTCTTTGTGTGTTGTTGTATAATGAGGTGTTGGCCGTTAGTGTAAAATAATAAATAATTCCCAAATAATAAAAATAGTGTCTGTTTTATGTGTGTGTGACTTTGTCTAACTGTTCCTGGGATAGCTGGGGATGGACACCCATAGAGACGTCACAAATCTCTTCCCTGACTCTAGGGCCGCGATCTCGTCTGCAATAATCGCCCCCCTAACTCGGCTGAAGTAAGATCGTCGGCCTGTTTTTCTGTAAATTTGTAAGTCTGTTGTTGTAGTCCCGAAATGTCAGTTATCCTATTGTCTTTGATGAAGTTCACCTGCGGATGTTCTTCACAAGTGGGGTTGCCATTAGTCGGGTAGCGGATTATGTGGTCATTGTCTGTCGATATGTCTGTTACTTCGTCCTCGTTTCTAAGTAGGTCAGAAAACTCCTGCATCAGAGATGATATTCTGACGTCGTCTAGGGAAGTTATGTTTTCTTCATTGCCTGTCAGTCTGTCTGTGATTTCGTCCTCTTTTATACTTGATGAATTTACGTGATCTGGGGCAGTCATAGTATTGTCGGGGTATGTTTGTTTGTCGATGGGCTCTTCCTGCTTAGCAGTGATTGGTAAGGATGTCTTTGCTATTGATTCTACGTTAACTGGTGATCTGATATCAAAAAATTTGTACTCGTAACCTAATCCTTGAAGTGGTCTTCTCGTGCTGATAAAAACTGGTTCCAAACGTCCATTACCGTGTCTTCCTAAACCGCTACCTTCTTGGTACCCTTGAAGCTTCATCAATGTCAGTCCGTTGTTACTGTCTGTCTTTACCTTTACAGGAGTGGGACATCTATTGTCAACGTTAGTATGTAGGTCAATGTCCCCTGTCAATCTCGTCATCATCTCTGTACCAAGCAAACTGCGTATGTCCCCCTTGAATTTAAATTTACCTCCCCCCACAGACAATGGCTTCAGACTTTTAACAGCCCTCCTTTTGCGTCGGGGGTTAAAAATGGATTTTTTTGAGGATATTTTTAACATTTCACTCAGAATATATAAGAAGTAAATATTGTTAGAGGGGGCCAGTAGCTCAGTGGAATGCGTGCTCGTTTACTGAGCTCAAGATTGCGGGTTCGAAACTCGACAGAGGCCCTTAGTTATCTGTAAAATGAAAAGCCTTGAGCACGCCGTTCTTCAGATGGGACGTTAAACGATGGTCCCGAGCCTGTACTCGTGAAAGACCTTTACCCTAGGTCAATAAAAATTTAAGGTAGGCAAAATTTAGGACTCCTACACTAGAGTCGGGCTCATGTCCGCTGGAGTGATGAAAGAGTGCTCTGGTAGTAGGCGATATGACATTGTTGTTAAAGCCCGAATGATTCATAATAACTAATAAATATTGTTATTATGTCAACGATTTCGTTTCAAATTTGTGTTCCCCTTTCGAGTGAGTTCACATCATACACAAACTAAAAGATTTCGGCCTATTAAAAATGTGCTAAACCACTTCAAAGTGCATTTTATAGAGGAACGGGACTTGTGGCTTCTATACTAAGTATTTAACAACCGCGACTCCAATAAAACAAAAAAAAATAGTTTTTAAAAAGTTTTCAAAGCTTGCCAGTATGAGTTTAATCTAACCAAAAATATGCTGATGTAAGCATTCTTTATAAATATGCAGCTTCTGGACTTTAATTGCTTTATAAATGAAAGCTTTGAGTACAGTAGTATCCAGTCCTTCAGTAATTTATAAAACACTTTAATATTTTAGAAAATATAACTTTAATACCTTTGTTTACACTGATGATATAATTAGAACCATTTTTTTTTCTACTTATACGTTATATTATTCCTTGATCTATTCCTTGGATGGAAAAAAACAAGTACATACGTATTATCATATATCAATTTTTAAATAGTTATTATATGTTTAATAGGTAGGGACATGCTTAATTTTCCAGTATTATCGAGAGTATTATAAAGATTGCTAAAATAATAAAGTGTTCTATATGAAGGAAGTACTATGAGAAAGTACTAATGACATAGAGAACTCCTTAGTAGTGGTTGTGACAAAAATGAGTGTCTAGGGAGTGTCACCACCGTCTTTCACACTTCGAACATGCCATTTTTTACTCTATTTGCACGTTGGCTAGTTGTACATATACTATGTAATAAAATATATATATATATATATATATCTTGTGCAGAACTAGCAAATGTGCTAATAGAGTGAAAAATGTCAAGTCAAGAGATATCAGAGTGGTGGCACTCCCTAGTGGTGATAAAATACCTTCTCTGTCACTGAGCTAATAAGAAGGTTTACTACTTTAAGTTATTTTAATTCAATGTTTCTTTTGGTTGGGACCTTATATTCATAGTGGAATGGAATGAAACATTAACCAAATAGGTCCAAGCTATTTTTAATATTCTTTGATGACACGATGTCCTCCTAGTAAGATGCACATTTCTCATTTGAGCAATTAAAACTTCGCCTTTACTCACTAGAAGACGAGATATGTATTTTGAATTTAGTTTTGTACCAGATTAGTTTAATTTTTTTTGTTATGCATTTATATATAAATGCATAGAGGGCGCCGGTAGCTCAGTGGTATGCGTGGGGGGGCGAGAGGGGGCGAGAGGGGGGGGGGGCGAGAGGGGGCGAGAGGAGGGGGGGGGGGCGAGAGGGGGGGGGGCGAGAGGGGGGCGAGAGGGGGGACGTGAGGGGGCGAGAGGGGGGCGAGAGGGGGGCGAGAGAGGGGGGCGAGAGGGGGGCGAGAGGGGGCAAGAGGGGGGGCGAGAGGGGGCAAGAGGGGGGGCGAGAGGGGGCAAGAGGGGGGGCGAGAGGGGGGCGAGAGAGGGGGCGAGAGAGGGGGCGAGAGGGGGGCGAGAGGGGGCAAGAGGGGGGGCGAGAGGGGGCAAGAGGGGGGGCGAGAGGGGGCAAGAGGGGGGGCGAGAGGGGGCAAGAGGGGGGGCGAGAGGGGGACGAGGGGGGCGAGAGGGGGACGAGGGGGGGCGAGAGGGGGACGAGGGGGGGGCGAGAGGGGGCCGAGAGGGGGGGGCGAGAGGGGGACGAGGGGGGCGAGAGGGGGACTAGGGGGGCGAGAGGGGGACGAGGGGGGGCGAGAGGGGGACGAGGGGGGCGAGAGGGGGTGGCGAGAGGGGGACGAGGGGGACGAGAGGGGGACGAGGGGGACGAGAGGGGGGACGAGGGTGGGGCGAGAGGGGGGGCGAGAGGGGGACGAGGGGGGGCGAGAGGGGGACGAGGGGGGGCCAGAGGGGGACGAGGGGGGGCCAGAGGGGGCGAGAGGGGGACGAGAGGGGGGGCGAGAGGGGGACGAGAGGGGGCGAGAGGGGGCGAGAGGGGGCGAGAGGGGGACGAGAGGGGGCGAGAGGGGGACGAGAGGGGGGCGAGAGGGGGGGCGAGAGGGGGGACGAGAGGGGGGGCGAGAGGGGGCGAGAGGGGGCGAGAGGGGGCGAGAGGGGGGGCGAGAGGAGGGACGAGAGGGGGGACGAGAGGGGGGGCGAGAGGGGGCGAGAGGGGGCGAGAGGGGGCGAGAGGGGGGCGAGAGGGGGTGAGAGGGGGGGCGAGAGGGGGGGCGAGAGGGGGGCGAGGGGGGGCGAGAGAGGGGCGAGAGGGGGGGCGAGAGGAGGGGGGGCGAGAGGGGGACGAGAGGGGGGCGAGAGGGGGGCGAGAGGGGGACGAGAGGGGGCTTGGCCTTATAAACGGTTGATGAACTTTATCTTCCTTTTTTTTTTTTTACTAGAACTATTTTCCTACTAATGTATTGCCTGGATGTTGACATGAGGGGGGGGGGGCGAGAGGTGGGCGAGAGGGGGGCGAAGGGGGGGGCGAGAGGGGGGCGAGAGAGTGGGCGAGAGGGGGACGAGGGGGGCGAGAGGTGGGCGAGGGAGGGGGGCGAGAGGGGGACGAGGGGGGGCGAGAGGGGGACGAGGGGGGGGGGCGAGAGGGGGGCGAGAGGGGGGCGAGAGGAGGTGGCGAGAGGGGGGCGAGAGGGGGGCGAGAGGGGGGCGAGAGGGGGGCGAGAGGGGGGACGAGAGGGGGACGAGAGGGGGGCGAGAGGGGAGGCGAGAGGGGGGCGAGAGGGGGACGAGAGGGGGACGAGAGGGGGACGAGAGGGGGACGAGAGGGGGACGAGAGGGGGCTTGGCCTTATAAACATTTGAGCTCAAACTGCAAGTCTCTAGCTGTAATAGAGCCGAGATCCCTACACAGGCTCTGATGAACCTCAACACCTTCACCACACACATCTACTCAAGTCATTATAAGGCCCTGAAGAAGAAAATAAATAGTTTCCGAAACGTTGGCCAAATATTGAGTTTTCATTTACACGACAGAACCTCGAATTCCTTCTACATTGAAAACATACTGTCCACTCTATTTAATCATTATACATATGAATGTGTCTACTAATTAATGGGCAGAGTTTTAATTATTTAACATTTTTAATTAACGTTAACAGTTTAATTATTTTAGTTTATGAAAACGAGTAAAAGCTCTTCATTATTTATGTATTCACTTATTAATATTGAATTTTTTTTTTTTTTTGTGATTATAATTTATACTCTTATTTCTGTTCCACTTAATTATAACACATTGTAGTTCAATACTTTTTTTATTAAAGCTACTTTTATATAAAATTATTGTAGGTTTTTATGTCAATATATATCTATAAACTCATTTCCCTTTTTCTAAATATATAAATATAGTTATACTGAATATATAAATATAGTTACTTTTTTTCTACCAAAATGTGTTCACTAGAATCATACGACCTTAAAATTATAAGTTATAACCTGCCTGGAGTAAAGAGATGTAACCGACAACCGAGTATTTAATAATAACTGAGATCCCTAAATTTCAGGACGTGTTCCAAAAATCAACGAGATAACAGTTTGATAAATTCTGTAACCTTTCATTTGTTTTCTTTTTCTTCTCTCAAATCTATTTGCCTTTCTAAATTTTGAGCTATACAGATCACTCTCCTCCCCGCTCTCAAATTTATTTCATACTGAATATATGAAAGTAATTTGTTGGCGCCAGCGGTTTTCTTTTGTTTCATTATGCAGCGAAATTTCGAGATTGATTTACTTATACTATTTCCAGTATGAAGTGAATTTGGGGAGGGGGGGGGGGGGGTGGGGCGGGGGGGAGGAGGATTATCTGTACATTCTAAATATAGTTTTATATATATATATTATAATTTTTAATTTAAATATTATTTTTTTCTGTATTTTTATCCTTTTTAATAAAAAAAAACTATCAATAATAAAAATTTATACGTTATATTATTCCTTGATCTATTCCTTGGATGGAAAAAAACAAGTACATACGTATTATCATATATCAATTTTTAAATAGTTATTATATGTTTAATAGGTAGGGACATGCTTAATTTTCCAGTATTATCGAGAGTATTATAAAGATTGCTAAAATAATAAAGTGTTCTATATGAAGGAAGTACTATGAGAAAGTACTAATGACATAGAGAACTCCTTAGTAGTGGTTGTGACAAAAATGAGTGTCTAGGGAGTGTCACCACCGTCTTTCACACTTCGAACATGCCATTTTTTACTCTATTTGCACGTTGGCTAGTTGTACATATACTATGTAATAAAATATATATATATATATATATATCTTGTGCAGAACTAGCAAATGTGCTAATAGAGTGAAAAATGTCAAGTCAAGAGATATCAGAGTGGTGGCACTCCCTAGTGGTGATAAAATACCTTCTCTGTCACTGAGCTAATAAGAAGGTTTACTACTTTAAGTTATTTTAATTCAATGTTTCTTTTGGTTGGGACCTTATATTCATAGTGGAATGGAATGAAACATTAACCAAATAGGTCCAAGCTATTTTTAATATTCTTTGATGACACGATGTCCTCCTAGTAAGATGCACATTTCTCATTTGAGCAATTAAAACTTCGCCTTTACTCACTAGAAGACGAGATATGTATTTTGAATTTAGTTTTGTACCAGATTAGTTTAATTTTTTTTGTTATGCATTTATATATAAATGCATAGAGGGCGCCGGTAGCTCAGTGGTATGCGTGGGGGGGCGAGAGGGGGCGAGAGGGGGGGGGGGGGGCGAGAGGGGGCGAGAGGAGGGGGGGGGGCGAGAGGGGGGGGCGAGAGTGGGGCGAGAGGGGGGCGAGAGGGGGGGACGTGAGGGGGCGAGAGGGGGGCGAGAGGGGGGCGAGAGGGGGGCGAGAGGGGGGCGAGAGAGGGGGCGAGAGAGGGGGCGAGAGGGGGCAAGAGGGGGGCGAGAGAGGGGGCGAGAGGGGGCAAGAGGGGGGGCGAGAGGGGGCAAGAGGGGGGGCGAGAGGGGGCAAGAGGGGGGGCGAGAGGGGGACGAGGGGGGCGAGAGGGGGACGAGGGGGGGGGGCGAGAGGGGGGCGAGAGGGGGCCGAGAGGGGGGGCGAGAGGGGGACGAGGGGGGCGAGAGGGGGACGAGGGGGGGGCGAGAGGGGGACGAGGGGGGCGAGAGGGGGTGGCGAGAGGGGGGGCGAGAGGGGGACGAGGGGGGGCGAGAGGGGGACGAGGGGGGGACGAGGGGGACGAGAGGGGGGACGAGAGGGGGCCGAGAGGGGGGGGCGAGAGGGGGACTAGGGGGGCGAGAGGGGGACGAGGGGGGGCGAGAGGGGGACGAGGGGGGCGAGAGGGGGTGGCGAGAGGGGGGGCGAGAGGGGGACTAGGGGGGCGAGAGGGGGACGAGAGGGGGACGAGGGGGACGAGAGGGGGGACGAGGGTGGGGCGAGAGGGGGGGCGAGAGGGGGACGAGGGGGGGGCGAGAGGGGGACGAGGGGGGGCCAGAGGGGGACGAGGGGGGACGAGGGGGGGGCGAGAGGGGGACGAGGGGGGGCCAGAGGGGGACGAGGGGGGGCCAGAGGGGACGAGAGGGGGACGAGAGGGGGCGAGAGGGGGACGAGAGGGGGCGAGAGGGGGCGAGAGGGGGACGAGAGGGGGCGAGAGGGGGACGAGAGGGGGCGAGAGGGGGACGAGAGGGGGGGCGAGAGGGGGGCGAGAGGGGGGACGAGAGGGGGGGCGAGAGGGGGCGAGAGGGGGGGCGAGAGGAGGGACGAGAGGGGGGGCGAGAGGGGGGACGAGAGGGGGGGCGAGAGGGGGCGAGAGGGGGGGCGAGAGGAGGGACGAGAGGGGGTGAGAGGGGGGGCGAGAGAGGGGGCGAGAGGGGGGCGAGGGGGGGCGAGAGAGGGGCGAGAGGGGGGGCGAGAGGAGGGGGGGCGAGAGGGGGCGAGAGGGGGGCGAGGGGGGGCGAGAGAGGGGCGAGAGGGGGGGCGAGAGGAGGGGGGGCGAGAGGGGGACGAGAGGGGGGCGAGAGGGGGGCGAGAGGGGGACGAGAGGGGGCTTGGCCTTATAAACGGTTGATGAACTTTATCTTCCTTTTTTTTTTTTTACTAGAACTATTTTCCTACTAATGTATTGCCTGGATGTTGACATGAGGGGGGGGGCGAGAGGTGGGCGAGAGGGGGGCGAAGGGGGGGGCGAGAGGGGGGCGAGAGAGTGGGCGAGAGGGGGACGAGGGGGGCGAGAGGTGGGCGAGGGAGGGGGGCGAGAGGGGGACGAGGGGGGGCGAGAGGGGGACGAGGGGGGGGGGGGCGAGAGGGGGGCGAGAGGGGGGCGAGAGGGGGGCGAGAGGAGGTGGCGAGAGGGGGGCGAGAGGGGGGCGAGAGGGGGGCGAGAGGGGGGGACGAGAGGGGGACGAGAGGGGAGGCGAGAGGGGGGCGAGAGGGGGGCGAGAGGGGGGCGAGAGGGGGACGAGAGGGGGACGAGAGGGGGGCGAGAGGGGGACGAGAGGGGGCTTGGCCTTATAAACATTTGAGCTCAAACTGCAAGTCTCTAGCTGTAATAGAGCCGAGATCCCTACACAGGCTCTGATGAACCTCAACACCTTCACCACACACATCTACTCAAGTCATTATAAGGCCCTGAAGAAGAAAATAAATAGTTTCCGAAACGTTGGCCAAATATTGAGTTTTCATTTACACGACAGAACCTCGAATTCCTTCTACATTGAAAACATACTGTCCACTCTATTTAATCATTATACATATGAATGTGTCTACTAATTAATGGGCAGAGTTTTAATTATTTAACATTTTTAATTAACGTTAACAGTTTAATTATTTTAGTTTATGAAAACGAGTAAAAGCTCTTCATTATTTATGTATTCACTTATTAATATTGAATTTATTTTTTTTTTTGTGATTATAATTTATACTCTTATTTCTGTTCCACTTAATTATAACACATTGTAGTTCAATACTTTTTTTATTAAAGCTACTTTTATATAAAATTATTGTAGGTTTTTATGTCAATATATATCTATAAACTCATTTCCCTTTTTCTAAATATATAAATATAGTTATACTGAATATATAAATATAGTTACTTTTTTTCTACCAAAATGTGTTCACTAGAATCATACGACCTTAAAATTATAAGTTATAACCTGCCTGGAGTAAAGAGATGTAACCGACAACCGAGTATTTAATAATAACTGAGATCCCTAAATTTCAGGACGTGTTCCAAAAATCAACGAGATAACAGTTTGATAAATTCTGTAACCTTTCATTTGTTTTCTTTTTCTTCTCTCAAATCTATTTGCCTTTCTAAATTTTGAGCTATACAGATCACTCTCCTCCCCGCTCTCAAATTTATTTCATACTGAATATATGAAAGTAATTTGTTGGCGCCAGCGGTTTTCTTTTGTTTCATTATGCAGCGAAATTTCGAGATTGATTTACTTATACTATTTCCAGTATGAAGTGAATTTGGGGAGGGGGGGGGGGGGGGGGGGGGGTGGGGCGGGGGGGAGGAGGATTATCTGTACATTCTAAATATAGTTTTATATATATATATTATAATTTTTAATTTAAATATTATTTTTTTCTGTATTTTTATCCTTTTTAATAAAAAAAAACTATCAATAATAAAAATTTGTTGCTATGCGTAACAATTTAAACATTACCTAGGAATATTTCCTAAAGAAATGTATTTTTCGCTCTCGGATTTTCGCACGATTACAGTACTTCTTTATACTATAGGTATAAAGAAGTACCTAACAAAATAGTTATTTCATTTTACATTCAATGATGTCACATGAAACTGTTCAGACAAGCCTGGCCCTAGAAAAGAACCTTTCTAAGCCATTCGAAAAGACTACATTATAGTGATTGAAAACCAACTCTGTTGTTTTGTCTAGAGCAAAAAGATAATTTAAGGGCAAATGGAACTGAGGGAGGTGGTTGTAGGAAAATTGTTCCAAATAAAAGGGAATTAACAGTAGAAGGCCCTCTTAAATGGAAAGGGCTGTTGGCTGTTCTGACCCGGGAGAACCCTTCATTACGAATTCTTGTCTCGAGTTCCAATTAATGGATAAATGACTTAAGAGAATAACGAAAACAAAAAAATACTTGAGCTCTTTAAAATTCATCTCAAACCTATATTTTTAAGAATTATATTTATAATTATTTTCTGTTATTCAGTCTACTCTTCTCCATACAATCACGGTCAGGCTGGAAGTAGGTGCTAACACCAACCCGTGATTTTTTTTTTTTTTTTTTAATTTACAAAGAGATATTTACAACTGTATAAAAATATATACAACAAGCAAATATGCTAATACAGAGATAATGGCAATGTCAAAATGTCATGAGGGGAGAAATCACCCAGTGATGACACTCCCTAGTCACTGATTTTCTCTCATTTGTAACTAATCACTGTCACTGTCACTGCTGCTGCTAAGGAGGTCTCTAGGCCATTGACGCTTAAGCCGTCGTTGGGGAAGTAAGGCAGAATGGAGGGCACGGACCAGAGGATTATTGTGGGAACCAAGAAGGGAAAATAATTTTTTATATTTGGATTTAGCGACTTCAGTAATGAAAGGTACATTAAGGTCAGTGTGAAGGGTTTTGTTGGAGACGTAGTAAGGAGCATTGGCTATTGTACGAAGGATTTTGGATTGAAGGGATTGGATGCGCTGGAGATTGGAAGCCTTGGCAGAACCCCAGAGTTCAAGTCCGTAAGTCCACATAGGTTTGAGTATTGAGTTGTATATAAGTCGTTTTGTCGTCAAAGTTAGTTTGGATCTTTTCTCTAGCAGTCGTAGTAGAAGTTTATAACGTCTGTTCATTTCTTGTCTTTTCAGTCTTGTGTGAGGATTCCAAGTTAGTCGTTTGTCGAGTATGAGGCCTAGATAGAAGACTTCGTTTTTTAAAGGGATGGGATTTTTGTTAAGGTACACTGGAGGGCAGGTAACCCGGGATCATGTCCAAAATTCATAAAAAAATTTTACTTCAACCATGTTTTCGTATTTATACTTCTTTATATCTTTAGAATAATAAATAACTAGTTTTTCGCAGAATTTCACTTTTCTGGTGTGGCGCCCCCCGTATGTTTTATTTATTTCTTTTATTATTTTGAATTTTTAATTAGTTAATTAAATCGATACCATTTATTTCTAAGTGCACTCTTTCGTCACTCTAGTGGACATGAGCCCGACTCTACGGTGAAAGTCCTAAATTTTGCCTACCCTAAATTTTTATTCACCTAGGGTAGGGGTCTTTAACGAGTACCTGACATCGTACAGGCTCGGGACCATGTTCTCCTCGGATGTACTCTAACGGCCACCGGAAGGGACTCTTTTTACCAGTCAATAGTCCAACATGGTCTCCCTCTTCCCACTCATATCATTCCTCTCATCTCTTCTCCAAATAAAAAAATTACCTTAGTTGACCAACTATATAAATATTTGATGAATAATAACATAAAGATTTAAAATCACTGTCGATTATTATTACAACTAATTAACCTCTTATCCTATTATATGATGACGTGATCTGGTGGGGGGCACTTTGGGTGTCCGGGTGTGTGTGCCGGCCGGGCTGGGGGCTTGTGGCGGCTCAGATGGGCTTTCTGGACTGGAACAGTCCCGGGCTTGGAGGGTGTGGACGGCCGTACACACATCCACAATGTGCATCCTCAGCGACAAGCCTCGCTGAAGTAATATAAAGCAGCACCAGTGTGGCCAGTACTCAGGGAGTAACCCGGATGGGCGGTCCTCTGTCCCCTGGTTTGTTGGGCCTGGGGGCCCTCTGCTTGGTCATAAAGTTATATAATTCCAAATAATGAAGCCCATTCATACATAATGACAGTGTAGTGATGGCTGATGTGCGCTGTTCATAAAGCCAGAAAAGGGGAGGGGAAAAAAAAAAAAAAAAAAACGAGTACCTGACATCGTACAGGCTCCGGACCATCGCTTAACGTCCCATCCGAAGGACGGCGTGCTTAAGTTTATTTTGCCTCCCAGATAAAATAAACTAAGGACCTCGGTCGTGTTTCGAACTCACGATCTTGAGCTCAGAAGGTAAGCACGCATACCACTGAGCTACCGGCGCCCTCTATATATATTCTTGTTGTTAGTGAGTTGGTTCTCGTCAATAAAAAGTATTCTAAAATCTCAAGTTGATTAGCTTTTGTAATAGCTTAACCCTAGTGCATGATTTTTTTTATTGAGTTAAAAAAATACATATAATACAAAATGGTTAGCAGTTTAGGGGAAAAATAATGAAAAAAATTGTTTGTGTATTTAACTGCCATATTTCCAAAATTTTAACAGTGATTCCAATTGGCATCTTCATGCATTGCCGTATCACAAACAAGGGTTTTGGGGAACAAGTAAAAACTAACTTCCAACCATTTTATTTTTATTAAGCAGCCAGAGTAAAATGACTGCACAATAATGAAATTATATAACTTAAAACGTCCTTCGGATGGGACGTTAAGCGATGGTCCCCAGCCTGTACGATGTCAGGTACTCGTTAAAGACCCCTACCCTACATGTATAAAAATTTAGGGTAGGCAAAATTCAGGACTCCCACAGTAGAGTCGGGCTCATGTCCACCAGAGTGACGAAAGAGCGCTCTGGTAGTAGGCGATATGACCTCGTGGTTAAAGTCCGGGCATGAGTCATAAAACCTAACCTAACCTATAACTTAAAAGTTCACTGTAAATGAAATTTTATAAAAACAATTATTACTTTTATTTAGACATAAATGAACCCTACACTCCGGGGGGGGGAGATCCGTAAGCATGGTTGGTGTAAGAAACTATTCAATGGAACGCTCAGAAAAACATATGTACGTAGGACAACTCTGAAGATGAGTAACAGATACCGTTTAACATACAAACAAACTCAAACTCTGCTGACTCAAAAGGCAACACCTCGCTTCCCTTCGTCAATTAGATGAAAAAAAATAAATAATAATCTGTCAAAAAAAAAAAAATTAATAATAAAAAATATGCTATCGAATCGGCAAAAAAGTTGTGTATCTAGTTTTGTGTTGGTTCAGAGTAGAATATCGATGAACCTACCTTTTAGATTCACGACAGGATCTATACCTTTGTATTTATTTATTTTAAGGTGGAAATGGGTTGAGATAATTAAATACTATTGTATTTAGTTGAAAATACTTGTATCTCTAAAGTAATGTATTATATTTTGTTGTATTTTGGCTTTAATTTCATGCAACAAATAGGATGTTGACATGAGGGGGGGGGGGCGAGAGGGGGGGGCGAGAGGGGGGCGAGAGGGAGGGGGCGAGAGGGGGGCGAGAGGGGGGCGAAGGGGGGTGCGAGAGGGGGGCTAGAGGGGGACGAGAGGGGGGGGCGAGGGGGGGGCGAGAAGGGGCGAGAGGGGGCGAGAGGGGGACGAGAGGGGGGGCGAGAGGGGGGGCGAGAGGGGGCGAGAGGCGGGCGAGAGGGGGGGCGAGAGGGGGAGGGCGAGAGGGGGACGAGAGGGGGGGCGAGAGGGTAACGAGAGGGGGGCGAGAGGGGGGCGAGAGGGGGGCGAGAGGGGGGGCGAGAGGGGGGGCGAGAGGGGGGCGAGAGGGGGGGACGAGAGGGGGACGAGAGGGGGGCGAGAGGGGGGCGAGAGGGGGGGCGAGAGGGGGGGGCGAGAGGGGGGGGCGAGAGGGGGGGGCGAGAGGGGGGGGGCGAGAGGGGGGCGAGAGGGGGGCGAGAGGGGGGGGGGGCGAGAGGGGGGGCGAGAGGGGGGGCGAGAGGGGGCGAGAGGGGGGCGAGAGGGGGGCGAGAGGGGGGGACGAGAGGGGGACGAGAGGGGGCGAGAGGGGGGCGAGAGGGGGGCGAGAGGGGGGGACGAGAGGGGGGGGGGCGTGAGGGGGGGCGAGAGGGGGGCGAGAGGGGGGCGAGAGGGGGCTTGGCCTTATAAACATTTGAGCTCAAACTGCAAGTCTCTAGCTGTAATAGAGCCGAGATCCCTACACAGGCTCTGATGAACCTCAACACCTTCACCACACACATCTACTCAAGTCATTATAAGGCCCTGAAGAAGAAAATAAATAGTTTCCGAAACGTTGGCCAAATATTGAGTTTTCATTTACACGACAGAACCTCGAATTCCTTCTACATTGAAAACATACTGTCCACTCTATTTAATCATTATACATATGAATGTGTCTACTAATTAATGGGCAGAGTTTTAATTATTTAACATTTTTAATTAACGTTAACAGTTTAATTATTTTAGTTTATGAAAACGAGTAAAAGCTCTTCATTATTTATGTATTCACTTATTAATATTGAATTTTTTTTTTTTTTTTGTGATTATAATTTATACTCTTATTTCTGTTCCACTTAATTATAACACATTGTAGTTCAATACTTTTTTTATTAAAGCTACTTTTATATAAAATTATTGTAGGTTTTTATGTCAATATATATCTATAAACTCATTTCCCTTTTTCTAAATATATAAATATAGTTATACTGAATATATAAATATAGTTACTTTTTTTCTACCAAAATGTGTTCACTAGAATCATACGACCTTAAAATTATAAGTTATAACCTGCCTGGAGTAAAGAGATGTAACCGACAACCGAGTATTTAATAATAACTGAGATCCCTAAATTTCAGGACGTGTTCCAAAAATCAACGAGATAACAGTTTGATAAATTCTGTAACCTTTCATTTGTTTTCTTTTTCTTCTCTCAAATCTATTTGCCTTTCTAAATTTTGAGCTATACAGATCACTCTCCTCCCCGCTCTCAAATTTATTTCATACTGAATATATGAAAGTAATTTGTTGGCGCCAGCGGTTTTCTTTTGTTTCATTATGCAGCGAAATTTCGAGATTGATTTACTTATACTATTTCCAGTATGAAGTGAATTTGGGGAGGGGGGGGGGGGTGGGGCGGGGGGGAGGAGGATTATCTGTACATTCTAAATATAGTTTTATATATATATATTATAATTTTTAATTTAAATATTATTTTTTTCTGTATTTTTATCCTTTTTAATAAAAAAAAACTATCAATAATAAAAATTTGTTGCTATGCGTAACAATTTAAACATTACCTAGGAATATTTCCTAAAGAAATGTATTTTTCGCTCTCGGATTTTCGCACGATTACAGTACTTCTTTATACTATAGGTATAAAGAAGTACCTAACAAAATAGTTATTTCATTTTACATTCAATGATGTCACATGAAACTGTTCAGACAAGCCTGGCCCTAGAAAAGAACCTTTCTAAGCCATTCGAAAAGACTACATTATAGTGATTGAAAACCAACTCTGTTGTTTTGTCTAGAGCAAAAAGATAATTTAAGGGCAAATGGAACTGAGGGAGGTGGTTGTAGGAAAATTGTTCCAAATAAAAGGGAATTAACAGTAGAAGGCCCTCTTAAATGGAAAGGGCTGTTGGCTGTTCTGACCCGGGAGAACCCTTCATTACGAATTCTTGTCTCGAGTTCCAATTAATGGATAAATGACTTAAGAGAATAACGAAAACAAAAAAATACTTGAGCTCTTTAAAATTCATCTCAAACCTATATTTTTAAGAATTATATTTATAATTATTTTCTGTTATTCAGTCTACTCTTCTCCATACAATCACGGTCAGGCTGGAAGTAGGTGCTAACACCAACCCGTTTTTTTTTTTTTTTTTTTTAATTTACAAAGAGATATTTACAACTGTATAAAAATATATACAACAAGCAAATATGCTAATACAGAGATAATGGCAATGTCAAAATGTCATGAGGGGAGAAATCACCCAGTGGTGACACTCCCTAGTCACTGATTTTCTCTCATTTGTAACTAATCACTGTCACTGTCACTGCTGCTGCTAAGGAGGTCTCTAGGCCATTGACGCTTAAGCCGTCGTTGGGGAAGTAAGGCAGAATGGAGGGCACGGACCAGAGGATTATTGTGGGAACCAAGAAGGGAAAATAATTTTTTATATTTGGATTTAGCGACTTCAGTAATGAAAGGTACATTAAGGTCAGTGTGAAGGGTTTTGTTGGAGACGTAGTAAGGAGCATTGGCTATTGTACGAAGGATTTTGGATTGAAGGGATTGGATGCGCTGGAGATTGGAAGCCTTGGCAGAACCCCAGAGTTCAAGTCCGTAAGTCCACATAGGTTTGAGTATTGAGTTGTATATAAGTCGTTTTGTCGTCAAAGTTAGTTTGGATCTTTTCTCTAGCAGTCGTAGTAGAAGTTTATAACGTCTGTTCATTTCTTGTCTTTTCAGTCTTGTGTGAGGATTCCAAGTTAGTCGTTTGTCGAGTATGAGGCCTAGATAGAAGACTTCGTTTTTTAAAGGGATGGGATTTTTGTTAAGGTACACTGGAGGGCAGGTAACCCGGGATCATGTCCAAAATTCATAAAAAAATTTTACTTCAACCATGTTTTCGTATTTATACTTCTTTATATCTTTAGAATAATAAATAACTAGTTTTTCGCAGAATTTCACTTTTCTGGTGTGGCGCCCGGAAATCCGGACTTATCATATTGCGGTAATAAAGAGTAAAGCTAGAGTTAAATACCTGATCAGCAAGTTGCTAAAACATGTCGTTAGTCTCTTGTAATTCTCGGAGGCTACATGCACATACATATTGACTAGCCCAGATGCCTTCCTCGCCAATCCTAGTCAGATAGCCACTAAGTTGAGACACTGAGTTAAACGACATGGAATACCTGTCAACATCATATGATTGAAAAATGGAAGGATCTAAAAGGCTTGTTTTATTTTGAACGTTATATTCTTTAAAATTCAATTAATAAAAATTAAATAAAAGCATTGTCAATCTGGAAAAAGATATGAGCCTTTGAAAGTGAGAGTGGCGTAAGTCACATTTTTGACAATTTTAGATACAAAGGATAACGCGTTCACAACTACTAAAAAATGAGATGTTCAATAAACTAATAGGAGTCTACGAAATTTATTAGACAAAACAAAGTACTTTTAAACGGTACCACTTAGAATCTTGGAAAGTATAATTTGAACTTTAAATTCATGTTTTTTCTGTATTACGCCCATGGCCCCCACATTCGACTGTAACCAGCATCAGGGTCGGGCCCCCCATCTCATAGTCATGTGCTATATTATAATTACATGGTTATTTTTTAACCCTTTTACAATTTTATTTAAACTAAAAATAGATTGTAAGGTATAATTAATGTTACAGTATCAGTTAGATTTTAAAACCAAACTTTATTGATTAAATTATTTCACACATCAATTTGTTATTTTATTTAAGAAATCCTAGGGCAAGGTGCCGAAACATACATGACTGGAGGGGGAGATATATTATAAACTGGAGGGGATTCCCAGAATTGAAATTGAATTATCGTACACACGGAGCAGGGGCCACTCCATTGATGCTTGTAGAATCCATTTAAAGGGGCGGGAGTTGTTTAATTATTTTTTTATGCCATGAACTGACTGTTTGAACTGAAGAAGGGGTTTCGCTACTGGATTAATGTGGATGCCGGAATTTACATATGTTTATGAAACTGAGATGGGATTTGAGTGGGCTTATTTTTTTTCTATTATATTTCGTCGTCGTTCCGGCAGAAGGTAAATACCTGTCGAAGGCCTAAGGAGGCATATGGTTAGGGTTTGGTCAACCCAAATTTTTGTTGAAGCGGATTAAGTATATGGGAATTCAGTTGAAACATTGTCGAGGCGTGGGGCCTTTTTGGGTGTTTTAACCAGTCAGTGAATGTATGCCAGGAATAGAATCGTCGTTATTTGCCAATGGAGAGGGTCAACTCCAAGAAGTACAGCGTAAAGTAAAATCATGCTTTGGTCACGCATGCATAGGCAAGCCATGCCGATTCGAAAGGAAATTTAAAATCATGTTTTGGTCACGCATGATAATGAGGTCGATACCTGAGTATTATTTTATTATGACTTTGGGCAAGTCTTCTTTTAATGAATATTGGTTAAGTGTATATGCTCAGTGAACGAGCAAGTGTTAAGTGAAACTAATAAAATATGTGACTTCCAATGGTCATTTAGCCGACATATTTTATTTTAACGGGAACGGGGGATATTGTAGCATGTCTACCCTATAGATAATGCTCAGAACTGGCGATGTCTACGAGAGGATCGCGATCGCTAGGAGCAAAGTATGGGTTGTGTGGTGTTGAATAAACGAGAATTGCATTTGGAAGAGAATGCTCGGAACCAATGATGCCTGCGAGAGAATCGCGATCGCTGGGAGCGAAAATAAAGAATAATAGAGACACAATGGAAAGGAAGCCAAGATAATTGTCTACATCCGGTGTATAATGAATAAGCAGTAAGGTTTTTTTTTCTTACTCCAGGTTTTCACACAACTAGAGGCAGATGTTAATTGGTAATATGCGATTGGCTGGAAATAAAATGGGCGGAGTCCGACGACCAATCAAGCTTCGAGAACCGTCCCCTACCACGGTCAGATATCGGAAGCCACTCCCCGTTTTTTTTTTTCTTCACTCAGGTCTTGGTGGATCACCACGTTCCTTTCTTTTGTAAAGCCTAGTTTCAGTATGTGAAAGTACTTTCTTTGCTCATGTCTTGGTGGATCACCACGTTTCTTTCTTTTGTAAAGTTTAGTTTGAATATGTGAATGAGTCGTAGAGACACACTTTGATTTTGGACGGTGCAAAGCTTACTTATAGCCTAACTGCCCGAAATTATCATAGCTTTCTTTTGACTAAATTTATCAGTAACATCTCTAAAGTCAATAGTTTTGGCCAATTCATTTTCAATTGCCAATATTGCCAGATGATTGAGACGAGTTTGGCCAGTTGTGCTTCTTTGCCATGTTTTTAATGAATTTGCAAGTCTACTAAAAGACCTTTCAGCCGTAAAAACCGTCACTGGGATGGTACAAGAAAGTCTAATAGCCGTGCATAGGTTCAGAAAAATGGGCTGCAGGTTTTTTTCATATATTGAGTTGAGAAGCTTCAACGGATCCTTTTCTGACTGGAATACTGAAGCATGGACATTCTTCATATGAAGAGTTTCTTCAAACTGATACTATGCGTCGATGCGTCTATTTTTAGAACACTGCTCTGAGGGAAACAGCTGGACAATAGGCTGGGAAATAGGAGTGGGGGAGGGTTGAGGGAGTGCGTGGGGCCCGTCTATACCTGTCTCGTGCCTACTGTTTTATACTAGTAATTTGCAAATAAGAGTAACTATCCATGCACGCAACTAATTAAATAATAACTTAATAACTCGCACAACTAGAATATGTATCTATTATACTAAAGTTTCTTATAATTATATATTTTGCCTTTTTAAGCTATGATCCCTTGCAAAATCTACTAAAATAAGAAGGACTGGACCCGGACCCTGCAACCAAAGTTGCACCAGCCCCACCCTTGTGGGGGCCATGATTACGCCACTCTCATAATTACTGCGTTCCGCAAAAAGTTTATTAGTACTGACATCATCCGAAACGCAACTTTATTGAGTGAAATAATATAACTTTTACCTCATATCATATTTTTTGACAATCTTCATTTTTATATTAATATATTTTTTATTGAAAATTACTCTTTTATCAATATTTATTGCCTTGGTGGGGCATACAAAAAATCAAATTAAACAAAGTAAAAAATTTTATTAGCATACCAATTTTTTTTTATGCAGTAACATATTCTATAAACCCTGTATGAGTATTTTGTATACTAAGAAACAACAAAAAAGAAGTTATAAATTTGTATTAAATGAAAACATTAGACAAGAAAAAGTTTTTATTGAACACAGAAATATTTACTGAAAACAAAAATATATGAGCCTTTTATACAAAAACAACAAAAAAACTAAGGAATACTTTTAATTAGGAACTTTTATGACCACAGAAACACTTTTTTGAATACTAAGTCATCAGTAACTGTTATGTTGGTCCTCTTCGACATGAACAACATAATGCTCGTCTAGCGGTCCGATGTCTTCCAGATCCTCTTCTGTACGCAGTTGGGTGGTGGACTGGTGGGATAAACTGTAATAGTTGCATCATATTCTTCTTTTTAGCTGTTGTTAGTGCAAGTCTATAATTGTTAAGTGTGGCCAGTGTGACGTTTGCAAGTAACATAGCAGGCCCCCTACTAGGGTAGCTGGCTTTATGTTCAACACTTTGTAGTCAGTGAAATCTTGCAGCTGTTCCTTATAAAGTATTTCATAACGTCTGTCTCCTTCATATCTTATTCATTGAAAATGTAACTTTACTTTTTCGTTTGCTGTATTTTTGCCCCTTCTTGTAATAGTTTTATCTAATTGGCTTGTTGAATAGAAATCTTCGAATTCCATTTTGGTCACTGTAAAGAGGTTTTTGCGTCTGGCACCATTGATTATATCAATCCAAACTTTTGTAGTATAGATCTGTTTTCCTTTGGTCGCCAACTCAATACAACCGAAATCTGCGTCAGTTGGTAAATATGAATGACCGGATGTTAAGAACTTCTCTTCAATAACTTTTATTTCTGAACTGTTTTGCACAAGACGCATCAAAGCTAGGCACATCTTCATGTTCCTATTCTGACCGGAACAAGAGTCACTATAAATGATTATATTCTTCTTATCGGATGCATACCTTTATGTCTTTATGTGTTTTATAATACGTGATGAGATATTTCCTGAGCCCCACCTGATGCAGTCGTTTCATCCCATGTGTAGCAATAAGGTTCCCCGCTGGCAAGCTCGTGTATGCCAAGATTATAATTGTACATATTCCTTTTGTAATACGCATCGGATAAGGTCAACACAGGAAAAGGCAGAGCCTTCTGTAAATCGACAGAGCAGACACAATAATCAACATTCTGCATTGATATAGTTTTATCTGTTTTCATGGCATCCCTTGCCACTTCATTTTCACTTTATATAAATCACATGCTTTACATGTATCTTTGGAAGGTTTATGGAAACTGAGATTAAATTTGGTATTTGAAAACTTTCCTATACGTGTGTTCACCTACAGCAACTTTATGGTCCTCAGCACACTTCTCTACATACAATGTGTATAATTTCCGCAAATTAAGAAACTCCGGCAAAAATTTACGATAAGGGTTGAGCTTTTGTGTAGTGGCTCTGGTAGGCTGGTATTGAAGAAATATGTTCACATACGTCCTTGATTTTTTCATCTAGAATTTTCCGGAAGGGACACTCTTGAGCTCCCCTCAAATCTTCTCCAGGTTCGCGGACAGAAGAAACTTTTTTCAAAGCCCTTCTCAACTTTCCTTCGCTTATAGCAAAGGTCAGCAGAAAGTATTTGGTGCATACCTTAACTGAAATTCCTTTCTCTAACGGCCACCGGAAGGGACTCTTTTTACCAGTCAATAGTCCAACATGGTCTCCCTCTTCCCACTCATATCATTCCTCTCATCTCTTCTCCAAATAAAAAAATTACCTTAGTTGACCAACTATATAAATATTTGATGAATAATAACATAAAGATTTAAAATCACTGTCGATTATTATTACAACTAATTAACCTCTTATCCTATTATAGACTTACGGACTTGAACTCTGGGGTTCTGCCAAGGCTTCCAATCTCCAGCGCATCCAATCCCTTCAATCCAAAATCCTTCGTACAATAGCCAATGCTCCTTACTACGTCTCCAACAAAACCCTTCACACTGACCTTAATGTACCTTTCATTACTGAAGTCGCTAAATCCAAATATAAAAAATTATTTTCCCTTCTTGGTTCCCACAATAATCCTCTGGTCCGTGCCCTCCATTCTGCCTTACTTCCCCAACGACGGCTTAAGCGTCAATGGCCTAGAGACCTCCTTAGCAGCAGCAGTGACAGTGACAGTGATTAGTTACAAATGAGAGAAAATCAGTGACTAGGGAGTGTCACCACTGGGTGATTTCTCCCCTCATGACATTTTGACATTGCCATTATCTCTGTATTAGCATATTTGCTTGTTGTATATATTTTTATACAGTTGTAAATATCTCTTTGTAAATTAAAAAAAAAAAAAAAAATCACGGGTTGGTGTTAGCACCTACTTCCAGCCTGACCGTGATTGTATGGAGAAGAGTAGACTGAATAACAGAAAATAATTATAAATATAATTCTTAAAAATATAGGTTTGAGATGAATTTTAAAGAGCTCAAGTATTTTTTTGTTTTCGTTATTCTCTTAAGTCATTTATCCATTAATTGGAACTCGAGACAAGAATTCGTAATGAAGGGTTCTCCCGGGTCAGAACAGCCAACAGCCCTTTCCATTTAAGAGGGCCTTCTACTGTTAATTCCCTTTTATTTGGAACAATTTTCCTACAACCACCTCCCTCAGTTCCATTTGCCCTTAAATTATCTTTTTGCTCTAGACAAAACAACAGAGTTGGTTTTCAATCACTATAATGTAGTCTTTTCGAATGGCTTAGAAAGGTTCTTTTCTAGGGCCAGGCTTGTCTGAACAGTTTCATGTGACATCATTGAATGTAAAATGAAATAACTATTTTGTTAGGTACTTCTTTATACCTATAGTATAAAGAAGTACTGTAATCGTGCGAAAATCCGAGAGCGAAAAATACATTTCTTTAGGAAATATTCCTAGGTAATGTTTAAATTGTTACGCATAGCAACAAATTTTTATTATTGATAGTTTTTTTTTATTAAAAAGGATAAAAATACAGAAAAAAATAATATTTAAATTAAAAATTATAATATATATATATAAAACTATATTTAGAATGTACAGATAATCCTCCTCCCCCCCGCCCCACCCCCCCCCCCCCCCTCCCCAAATTCACTTCATACTGGAAATAGTATAAGTAAATCAATCTCGAAATTTCGCTGCATAATGAAACAAAAGAAAACCGCTGGCGCCAACAAATTACTTTCATATATTCAGTATGAAATAAATTTGAGAGCGGGGAGGAGAGTGATCTGTATAGCTCAAAATTTAGAAAGGCAAATAGATTTGAGAGAAGAAAAAGAAAACAAATGAAAGGTTACAGAATTTATCAAACTGTTATCTCGTTGATTTTTGGAACACGTCCTGAAATTTAGGGATCTCAGTTATTATTAAATACTCGGTTGTCGGTTACATCTCTTTACTCCAGGCAGGTTATAACTTATAATTTTAAGGTCGTATGATTCTAGTGAACACATTTTGGTAGAAAAAAAGTAACTATATTTATATATTCAGTACAACTATATTTATATATTTAGAAAAAGGGAAATGAGTTTATAGATATATATTGACATAAAAACCTACAATAATTTTATATAAAAGTAGCTTTAATAAAAAAAGTATTGAACTACAATGTGTTATAATTAAGTGGAACAGAAATAAGAGTATAAATTATAATCACAAAAAAAAAAATAAATTCAATATTAATAAGTGAATACATAAATAATGAAGAGCTTTTACTCGTTTTCATAAACTAAAATAATTAAACTGTTAACGTTAATTAAAAATGTTAAATAATTAAAACTCTGCCCATTAATTAGTAGACACATTCATATGTATAATGATTAAATAGAGTGGACAGTATGTTTTCAATGTAGAAGGAATTCGAGGTTCTGTCGTGTAAATGAAAACTCAATATTTGGCCAACGTTTCGGAAACTATTTATTTTCTTCTTCAGGGCCTTATAATGACTTGAGTAGATGTGTGTGGTGAAGGTGTTGAGGTTCATCAGAGCCTGTGTAGGGATCTCGGCTCTATTACAGCTAGAGACTTGCAGTTTGAGCTCAAATGTTTATAAGGCCAAGCCCCCTCTCGTCCCCCTCTCGCCCCCCTCTCGCCCCCCCTCACGCCCCCCCCTCTCGTCCCCCCCTCTCGCCCCCCTCTCGCCCCCCTCTCGCCCCCCTCTCGTCCCCCTCTCGCCCCCCTCTCGCCCCCCTCTCGCCCCCCTCTCGCCCCCCTCTCGCCCCCTCTCGCCCCCCCCCTCTCGTCCCCCCTCTCGCCCCCTCTCGCCCCCCTCTCGTCCCCCCCTCTCGCCCCCCTCTCGCCCCGCTCTCGCCCCCCCTCTCGTCCCCCTCTCGCCCCCCCTCTCGCCCCCCTCTCGCCCACCTCTCGCCCCCCCCTCTCGTCCCCCCCTCTCGCCCCCCTCTCGTCACCCTCTCGCCCCCCCTCTCGTCCTCTCTCGCCCCCCCCTCTCGCCCCCCTCTCGCCCACCCCTCTCGCCCCCCCCCCCCCCCCCTCATGTCAACATCCAGGCAATACATTAGTAGGAAAATAGTTCTAGTAAAAAAAAAAAAAGGAAGATAAAGTTCATCAACCGTTTATAAGGCCAAGCCCCCTCTCGTCCCCCTCTCGCCCCCCTCTCGCCCCCCTCCTCTCGCCCCCCCTCCCCTTCGCCCCCCTCTCGCCCCCCTCCTCTCGCCCCCCCTCCCCTTCGCCCCCTCTCGCCCCCCTCTCGCCCCCCTCTCGCCCCCTCTCGCCCCCCCTCCTCTCGGCCCTCTCTCGCCTCCCCCCTCTCGCCCCCTCTCGCCCCCCTCTCGCCCCCCTCTCCCCCCCTCTCGCCCCCCTCTCGCCCCCCTCTCGCCCCCCTCTCGCCCCCTCTCGCCCCCCTCTCGCCCCCCACTCGCCCCCCTCTCGCCCCCCCTCGCCCCCCTCTCGCCCCCCCTCTCGCCCCCCTCTCGCCCCCCCTCTCGCCCCCCTCAAGTCCCCCCCTCTCGTCCCCCTCTCGTCCCCCCTCTCGCCCCCTCTCGTCCCCCTCTCGCCCCCCTCTCGCCCCCCCCCTCGTCCCCCTCTCGCCCCCTCGTCCCCCTCTCGCCCACTCTCTCGCCCCCCTCTCGCCCCCCTCTCGCCCCCCCTCTCGCCCCCTCTCGCCCCACTCTCGCCCCCCCCCTTTCGCCCCCCCTCCTCTCGCCCCCTCTCGCCCCCCCCTCTCGCCCCCCCACGCATACCACTGAGCTACCGGCGCCCTCTATGCATTTATATATAAATGCATAACAAAAAAAATTAAACTAATCTGGTACAAAACTAAATTCAAAATACATATCTCGTCTTCTAGTGAGTAAAGGCGAAGTTTTAATTGCTCAAATGAGAAATGTGCATCTTACTAGGAGGACATCGTGTCATCAAAGAATATTAAAAATAGCTTGGACCTATTTGGTTAATGTTTCATTCCATTCCACTATGAATATAAGGTCCCAACCAAAAGAAACATTGAATTAAAATAACTTAAAGTAGTAAACCTTCTTATTAGCTCAGTGACAGAGAAGGTATTTTATCACCACTAGGGAGTGCCACCACTCTGATATCTCTTGACTTGACATTTTTCACTCTATTAGCACATTTGCTAGTTCTGCACAAGATATATATATATATTAATAACCATTTCCCTCCCTGTGTGAGTGCAAATCACGTAATTAATAAAATAAATAAAATTGAGATCGAAAAATTATTAAAATTGAAAATTATTTAAATCGCGACTTTAATTAAACAATGCCTGAATAGCTGAAAGCACTCCCACGGGAAGAACGGTTACAAGTTCCTAACGGTCAGTTGACATCAGTAATTAACAATAATTAATTACTGTTGTCAACCAGAAGAAGCATGAGTGGGGGGGGAATGAAATGAATCAAACCTATAACTTTAACATATTTTTTTTTATGAGAACATATTTACAAAACAACAATTGAATATACATAATTTGGCCGTGTGTCTGAAGGACTGAATTATAACTTAATTACGAGGTACCTCGATACGATATCCATGGCGAATGACGGCGTGATCACCCTTTCTGGACTTCCCGTAGAAATCGTCTATTCACATAGTCCCTGAAGATCTGCGTAGTTTCGAGGGCACACCAGAAGTTACACCCCCACTGATTTTGCACCGTCCAAAATCAAAGTGTGTCTCTACGACTCATTCACATATTCAAACTAAACTTTACAAAAGAAAGAAACGTGGTGATCCACCAAGACATGAGCAAAGAAAGTACTTTCACATACTGAAACTAGGCTTTACAAAAGAAAGGAACGTGGTGATCCACCAAGACCTGAGTGAAGAAAAAAAAAAACGGGGAGTGGCTTCCGATATCTGACCGTGGTAGGGGACGGTTCTCGAAGCTTGATTGGTCGTCGGACTCCGCCCATTTTATTTCCAGCCAATCGCATATTACCAATTAACATCTGCCTCTAGTTGTGTGAAAACCTGGAGTAAGAAAAAAAACCCTTACTGCTTATTCATTATACACCGGATGTAGACAATTATCTTGGCTTCCTTTCCATTGTGTCTCTATTATTCTTTATTTTCGCTCCCAGCGATCGCGATTCTCTCGCAGGCATCATTGGTTCCGAGCATTCTCTTCCAAATGCAATTCTCGTTTATTCAACACCACACAACCCATACTTTGCTCCTAGCGATCGCGATCCTCTCGTAGACATCGCCAGTTCTGAGCATTATCTATAGGGTAGACATGCTACAATATCCCCCGTTCCCGTTAAAATAAAATATGTCGGCTAAATGACCATTGGAAGTCACATATTTTATTAGTTTCACTTAACACTTGCTCGTTCACTGAGCATATACACTTAACCAATATTCATTAAAAGAAGACTTGCCCAAAGTCATAATAAAATAATACTCAGGTATCGACCTCATTATCATGCGTGACCAAAACATGATTTTAAATTTCCTTTCGAATCGGCATGGCTTGCCTATGCATGCGTGACCAAAGCATGATTTTACTTTACGCTGTACTTCTTGGAGTTGACCCTCTCCATTGGCAAATAACGACGATTCTATTCCTAGCATACATTCACTGACTGGTTAAAACACCCAAAAAGGCCCCACGCCTCGACAATGTTTCAACTGAATTCCCATATATTTAATCCGCTTCAACAAAAATTTGGGTTGACCAAACCCTAACCATATGCCTCCTTAGGCCTTCGACAGGTATTTACCTTCTGCCGGAACGACGACGAAATATAATAGAAAAAAAATAAGCCCACTCAAATCCCATCTCAGTTTCATAAACATATGTAAATTCCGGCATCCACATTAATCCAGTAGCGAAACCCCTTCTTCAGTTCAAACAGTCAGTTCATGGCATAAAAAAATAATTAAACAACTCCCGCCCCTTTAAATGGATTCTACAAGCATCAATGGAGTGGCCCCTGCTCCGTGTGTACGATAATTCAATTTCAATTCTGGGAATCCCCTCCAGTTTATAATATATCTCCCCCTCCAGTCATGTATGTTTCGGCACCTTGCCCTAGGATTTCTTAAATAAAATAACAAAATTGACATTTGACCTACCGTGGTCGACACTCTATCATAATAAGTAAGGTCCATACCTGGATATATGTTGCAAATATATTTACAAGGCTCTCATTGGGTTAACATATCCCATCATGGTCATTAGATAAAATATGGGTCAATGTGACATTTTCAATAGATACACACGGTCGGATACTAATACAAATATTACTCAAAAATACAAAACAAAACAGACAAATACAATTGGAAGTACATTTACCATACGTGACTACCTACAAATGTGTGTGCCATCGCCTCGCTGTCATCCTACTCAGATCCGCGTCTCCTAATCAAATTTAAATACGTAGGAATATTCCCATGGATGGCCGATCCATACCTCTTCTGCCCCTCCTACAATTAAATTAAAAGAGGCAATTAACCTAAATTAAATTATCCCATCATATATAAAAAAAATTGCTAATACTATTAAAAAAAAATACTCTTACTAAATATATGAACAAAAATAAACTTTCCTAACTTATTATCTAAATTACCTACCTACTATTATAAAAAAAAAATGCCCTATTACTAAATTTATATAAAACAACTAAAACTAACTTATTATCTAAAATTATATCTACAACCTGGCGATTCACTTTGGAATCTTGAGCTCGACTAAGGGGGGTATGCTCGATGTTAAGCCCCAGGGGAGTGCCAGAATGTCCCCGTCTGCCTTATTTTATTTACAAAAAAAAAACTAAATAATAAATCCCGTGTCCCCAATAAATGTGTATGTGCGATTCTTTGTGTGTTATTGTATAATGAGGTGTTGGCCGTTAGTGTAAAATAATAAATAATACCCAAATAATAAAGAATAGTGTCTGTTTTATGTGTGTGTGACTTTGTCTAACTGTTCCTGGGATAGCTGGGGATGGACACCCATAGAGACGTCACAAATCTCTTCCCTGACTCTAGGGCCGCGATCTCGTCTGCAATAATCGCCCCCCTAACTCGGCTGAAGTAAGATCGTTAATCTCAAAGAGAGCCCTAGCGCTTCTCTAGCCTGCTTGTAAATTTATCCGCTAATACACGGCTTCTGTAAGATCGTATAAAAGATTCCTCCTTCCGCTACGTCGCTGCCGAGCTGTCCTAAAATAAAAATTTGAGGACTTTCCTTGTCTAAAATCTGGTAAGGTCCTTCCCAGAATAGTAATAGTAATATTTCCCTCTTACCGGTGGATATCCGCAGAGATTGTACTAACACCTGATCGCCAATTTCTAACGTAGTCTGTTGGTGTCGTACCTCAAAGTTCTGTTTCTGTCTTTCGGCCTGTTTTTCTGTAAATTGGTATGTTTGTTGGTGTAGTCCCGAAATGTCAGTTATCCTATTGTCTTTGATGAAGTTCACCTGCGGATGTTCTTCACAAGTGGGGTTGCCATTAGTCGGGTAGCGGATTATGTGGTCATTGTCTGTCGATATGTCATTCTTAATTCGGTTGAAGAACTCCTCCTGTATTCCAGTGATTTCAGAACCAGAATCAAGTAACCCTAATGTCTTGTGTTCCGTTGTCCCTATCGTCATGGTTATTTCGGGGCATTTTGGTGTCGGTTTGTCCGTTACGTAATCTTCACATAGAAGTAAGTCGGTAAATTCCTGCATCAGAGATAATATTCTGACGTCGTCTGGGAAAGTTATGTTTTCTTCATTGCCTGTCAGTCTGTCTGTGATTTCGTCCTCTTTTATACTTGATGAATTTACGTGATCTGGGGCAGTCATAGTATTGTCGGGGTATGTTTGTTTGTCGATGGTCTCTTCCTCCTTAGCAGTGATTGGTAAGGATGTCTTTGCTATTGATTCTACGTTAACTGGTGGTCTGATATTAAAAAATTTGTACTCGTAACCTAATCCTTGAAGTGGTCTTCTCGTGCTGATAAAAACTGGTTCTAAGCGTCCATTGCCGTGTCTTCCTAAACCGCTACCTTCTTGGTACCCCTGTAGCTTCATCAATGTTAGTCCGTTGTTGCAGTCTGTCTTTATCTTTACAGGAGTGGGACATCTATTGTCAACGTTAGTATGTAGGTCAATGTCCCCTGTCAATCTCGTCATCATTTCTGTACCAAGCAAACTGCGTACGTCCCCCTTGAATTTAAATTTACCTCCCCCCTTAGTTTTAAGTTTGTTCATCCCACTCCTGCTACTTAGTTTTTTATCAAGTGGTCAACAATTGGTTTCAGGTTGTTAGCCAACTCTCCAAGGGATTGCTTTATTTCTTTCATGTCTGTATTGACATTGTTGTCGGTCACTACCTCCATGTTTCTTACGTTAGGTTTCGACTGGTTATCCCTATAATTAGGTGGTCGATTATGATTCTGATTTGAGTCATAGTAATTACGTGGCCGATCGTAATTTGGATTTGACTCGCGGGAAGGGCCTCGGCTAAATTGATTCCCTCTCTCTTGATTGTAGTGAGAGGTTCCCCGTGCATTCCCAGAATTGTAACGAGGTAGGTCTTGTTTGGGAAAGTTATTGTTTTTCGGAAGACTATCTGGTCGGTACTGTCTTTCCCCGCCTTTCCAAGAACTATCCTTTAATTTACAATCACGTCTAATTATGTTAGTTCCTATCCTAATTATTTGCTCATGTAGTCTCTCAATAGAGATTATTCCCTGGATCCTAACTGAATTTTCGACCGTCTCTCCATAATGTTTGCTTAATAGTTCACATACGTAGCCTTCCGGAATTTTATATGTACTATCCTGGAGTCGTGACACTAATTTTGAAAAATGTTCGCTGGGTGTTTTATCCATATGATCGGCATAGCCTTGGGTATCAAGTTCCCTACGGACTATAACGTCATATTTCTCCCCGCAGAACCTATCTTTGAACGCATTGACGAATTCATCAAAAGAGCGGATACTTCCTGACTTTACAAGGAACCAATCCAGACCCTCGCCCTTTAAATGTGACTTTATAAATTCGTTCAGATTATAAAATTCTCCAATGTGACTATATGCAATTTCTAAATTTGATATGAAATGGTTGGGTAAATCCAACACATTGTTACGGAACGTTACCTTGTTACGTTCGTAATTTTTTATATACGTATTTCGGAAAGTGACGTTACTAGGCTGTTCGCGAGCAAAGGTCTGACCTGTATACCAATCTTTATGTTCTTCAGGGATGGTGAACGTCACTTGGTCATTATGTTTTGGGGTTGAGACCTGATTTTGACCCGAAACAGTATCTATTCTCTTCGAGATATTGGCGAATCTCTTCTCACAATCGGTACGAAAAAGATTTTGGTTCGAATTTATTTCCTCGACCTCCTTATCTAAACGTTGTGTTTCTGACATGATCCTACCTGTCATTTCATGATGACAGACATCTACCATGTCCCTAACTTCAGAAACATGTTTGTCATATTTCCCTTCTAAATTATCCTGTCTAGTTCTCAATTCTCCGGACTCAGATCGTAGAGTGCCCATATCGCGATTAATGGATTCGATATTATTTGCCATTGCCGAAATTTGTTCCTTTATCTCCGAAGTCTGCTGTCCTATCTGTTCCTGCATGGCCTTTCCCTGTTGTCCTAGTCCCGAAATCTGTTCCTGCATGTCCGCTTTTAAATCCTTTCCCAAGTTTCCCATCTGTTCCTGCATGGCCTTAAGCATCGCCTCTAGGTCAAATTTAGGCTCTAATTCTACCGGGGACTCCGGGGGCGTACGGATAGTTTTCCTAGACCGTGTCTGCATCGGTTCTATCTCCGACTTCTCTTTCCCTTCCATTCTGATAAGAAATATATATCAAAACAATTAAATGAATTATACGGGAGGTCTGGTGCTAACCTAATTTCTATGGTGACCTGTCAGATGGCATCACAATACAACAATAGTTATAATATGTAAAATAAATGCCTACTAAATCTACATAAAAAAAAAAATCAAAAACAAAAAAAAAATAAAATTATTTCAATAAATGATGTCATTCATTGTCCCTACCCTCACCCATCCTTCTTCAGTTTTGATTCTAAATACCGACTTTAAGTGAAAATATAACATTGTGGCCTAATAGGCTGGAATCTACGTTAAAAAGCAAAAAAAAAATTTTTTTTTTTTTTTTTTAATTAAAAAAATTAATTAATTAATAAGGGACCGATTAGTGGGGTTCATTAATTATACTAATTGGCATAATTAATAAACAAATCAAGTCCCTGTTCGGGCGCCAATTAATAACCATTTCCCTCCCTGTGTGAGTGCAAATCACGTAATTAATAAAATAAATAAAATTGAGATCGAAAAATTATTAAATTTGAAAATTATTTAAATCGCGACTTTAATTAAACAATGCCTGAATAGCTGAAAGCACTCCCACGGGAAGAACGGTTACAAGATCCTAACGGTTAGTTGACATCAGTAATTAACAATAATTAATTACTGTTGTCAACCAGAAGAAGCATGAGTGGGGGGGGGGGGGGGGGGGGGGAATGAAATGAATCAAACCTATAACTTTAACATATTTATTTTAATGAGAACATATTTACAAAACAACAATTGAATATATATATAATTTGGCCGTGTGTCTGAAGGACTGAATTATAACTTAATTACGAGGTACCTCGATACGATATCCATGGCGAATGACGGCGTGATCACCCTTTCTGGACTTCCCGTAGAAATCGTCTATTCACATAGTCCCTGAAGATCTGCGTAGTTTCGAGGGCACACCAGAAGTTACACCCCCACTGACTTTGCACAGTCCAAAATCAAAGTGTGTCTCTACGACTAATTCACATATTCAAACTGATATTACTTATAGAAAAGATACGTGGTGATCACCCAAGACATGAACGAAGACTGTTAGTAATTTCACATATTCAAACTAAACTTTACTTATAGAAAAGATACGTGGTGATCCACCAAGACATGAACGAAGAAAACTCAATTCACATATTTAAACTCAACTGTACAATATAAAAAGAACGTGGTGACCAGCCAAGACATGAGCGAAGAAAGTACTTTCACATACTGAAACTAGGCTTTACAAAGAGAGGAACGTGGTGATCCACCAAGATATGAACGAAGAATGAGTAAAACGGGGAGTGGCTTCCGATATCTGACCGTGGTAGGGGACAGTTCTCCAGGCTTGATTGGTCGTCGGACTCCGCCCATTTTATTTCCAGCCAATCGCATATTACCAATTAACATCTGCCTCTAGTTGTGTGAAAACCTGGAGTAAGAAAAAAAACCTTTACTGCTTATTCCTTATACACCGGATGTAGACAATTATCTTGGCTTCCTTTCCATTGTGTCTCTATTATTCTTTATTTTCCGCTCCCAGCGATCGCGATTCTCTCGCAGGCATCATTGGTTCCGAGCATTCTCTTCCAAATGCAATCCTCTTTAATTTGATACCCCACAACCCATACTTTGCTCCTAGCGATCGCGATCCTCTCGTAGACATCGCCAGTTCTGAGCATTATCTATAGGGTAGACATGCTACAATATACATACATGTATATATTGTACGTACCGGTGTCGGCTTACGCCATCGTCAGCACAAAGTTCAAAAGTGACATTTAAGTTTGCTAAATTGTCATATTTGACATCCTGTCTCCTAAGGAAGTCCCTTTTCAACATTAACAACAATAATAAACTGAATAATATCAAGCTCTACATTGTAATGGCGTTAAAAATTAGAGATCGTTAAATTGAGTACAATTTTACTAGAAGAATTATATTTATTTGTTACTTAAGAGCTATGTTATATATCTTTGTATTAAAAAAAAAAAAAAAAAAAAAAATGCATTTGTGACCTCCTTAGATTCGATTTACATCACGTTTTTTCGCATTCAACCTTAAATTTCTCCATAAAATCGATATGAAATCGCAAAGTTGACCATACCAATAGAAAGCTGATTAAATTTGCAAGTTTTCTAGCCTCCTGGGCGGTTGAAGCGGTCCTTGAGCGGGAAAGTGGTTGACGTGGAAGTCTTCTTCTTCTTCCTGTGGCGCTACGGTCCTGAAAGAACCCGGGCCTCCGTCACAATCCTCCTCCATTCGTCTCGATCCAAAACCTTCTCCCTCCATCCTCTGATGCCCAACACTCGGAGGTCCGCCTCGACGTCGTCCAGCCAACGGAGTCTCGGTCTTCCTCTTCTCCTGGCACCGCCTGGCATACCGTAGAGGGCTTCTTTAGGGAGTCTTCCTCCTTCCATTCTCTCTACGTGGCCTAACCAACGTAATCTCGCCTGCTTGATCACGGATACCAGGTCGGAATCCCCGTAGAGGTCTCTCAATTCTCTGTTCTTCCGGATACGCCATCTGCCGTTCTCGGAAACAGGTCCATAAATCTTTCTGAGTACTTTGCTTTCCCACAATAGCAGAGTCTCTTCATTTTCTTTTGTCAACGCCCAAGTTTCACCAGTGTAAGTTACAATTGGACGGACAATGGTTTTATAGACAATTAGCTTGGCCCTCCACGTTAATGTGCGGAACTTGAGTATTCTTTGGACCGCAAATAGACATCTGTTCCCTGCAGCAATGCGTGCTCTTATTTCGTGGCTAACGTCATTATCTTCTGTGATGAGAGCCCCGAGATATTTGAATTCCTTGACTACTGGGAATTGGTGCTCATTGATGGAAATCACCTCAGGAGCGTCTTGCAGAGGGTTCCGTGAGGTCTTCATGTACACGGTCTTATCTACATTCAAATGAAGACCGATGAAAAGGAAGAAGGATCTCAATTCAAAAAACCTAGATGTAATGAATTTAACTATACAAAATTTAGTATGAGGATTTAGGAGTCCATTGAATATTAGTGCTGACGATTGACTGGTTTCTGGAGGGGGAGTGATAAGTTAATTGGTTAATTTATTCTAGTGAAGTACATTGCAGGTGATTCACCGACGATTTTTTTAAAAATGTTATTAGCTTTCCGCTATATAGACAAAGATCGCAGACATGTATTCGGACCCAAACACGAATCGGATCCTCCCACTTACACTTTCACAGATACGTTACAGGCCCCTGAGAAAATAATTAGTGACCGACCTAAACAGGATTTTCAGCCAAAACCGAAACTTATTTAGACATGTTAAAATTTCCATTTTATACTGAAATTTAGTGATTTTTTTACACATACACCTACCTACAGACAGTTAACTAGTGTTAAATGAAATAAAAAACAATAATTGAAGTATGTAACAAAAATAGTTATTTATTAATGTTACATTAACAATTTAACATTAACAAAAATAATAAACATGTTAAAGTCCTACCCTTGTAAGTAAACTTTGTCAAAATTCAACACTTAGATTAGATATAAAGTACAGACTCCTTAATTAAGTAAGTATGTACCTATTTCAATTGTGTTCACAATATTCTTTAGATTAATTTATTTTGTACTGAGATCTTGTATTTAGCACTTGGTGATTATAGAATTACCTAATTATCAGTCTTAACAACGATTACAATAATTTGTACGACTATCAAGTAATTACTTAATTAAAAGAAAAAAAAAAACAGTTATAAAATCAAACGAAAAAAACAAAATATTATTATTAGATTACTAATTAATTTTCGTATTCGTAGTTGAAAAGTCTAATGTTATACGCTAAGAAAATCAGTTTATCTACATTTTCACCACGTAGTTACTCCGACGATCTGCGTATATCTGTCCAGCAGGACTAAACAACTGCTCGCTTGGAACACTGGTAGGCGGAGCAGGAAAATACTTTAAGACCGCTTTTCTCAGGATAGGATATGGACTGCTATTCCAATAACAATATATGTCGGCATTGCGTTGCAATAAAGGCTCCAAAAGATAAGACTCATTTATGCGCGAGAAAAAACACAAACTCAACACAATCACGCCGGCCAGCGAACTCAGCTGACAACCACACACGACTCACAAGCCACGAACTCATCCGAAGTTAGTCGAACGACGCGAAAGTCACGAAAACTGAGTTTCGGCGTGGCCAAAGTTTCGGCTGATTTTTGGCCGAAACCGAAACCATTCGGTCGGTCACTAGAAATAATTTGCGGCCCAGGTCCCAAATAAGAATATTGCTACGAGACCCCGAGTAACGCGAAATAAATGCTTTCATTTAACATCAATAAGTCAAACCGATCCTATTCAAAGGGGTTCGCAGTAAATTTGAATCTGCCTTTGAGTGCTGAGAGAGCTATCAGTACGATAAAACCAACTGATTCAGATAATTTGCAAATTGTCTGGTCGGTTTGTTATCAATGGACTCTGTGGTGCAGAATTCATACTTCATTTATTTTAATTTTATTCACTTTGATGGTGTGACAGTTCAGTTATACAAGAAGGGCTTTAAAGTGTTCGTTCCTATGGTTACCAGTTACAGGACACTGGTACAACTTTTTAAATAATTAATGTCTGTTTGCTATCGGATTGCGCGGCAGAAACAAATGTACTTCTCCAGCATGAATTGATCAACAAAGTTTTTGCTAAACCTATAAAACATATTAACCATTTGACTGAAAATCTATATGTCTTAATCAGCGTTTTTTCCTACGTCATATAATGTCATGTTAAATTGGCACTTTTTAGGGTATTTTTATCAAATAAACTCAACTTTCTATAATAGAACGAAAAATAATCCAGTTGTCCTTTAGCCTCTATGCAGTATGGACGGGTGGGGTAAATGTGCCACTGATGGTGACGCTGTTGCGTTGAAAATTCGTTCTGACAACGTTTTTTATTTCTATGAAAAAATATCCCGTTTTTCTATGGCACTAATTATTGAATTATTAATTGGGACTAATCCGATCCCAATTCTTATCCTTCCACAACAAACTTTCATTCCATCTTAACTCATTTGTGCAAGTCCTGTTCTCTGAATCCAATTCAAACAATCCTCAACGCCGTCCGAACAGGAAGTGGCCTCGAGATCTTCGAAGTAGTGTGATATTATATCATTTATATTATCATTTTCTAGGGAGTGTCAGCTCACTGCCTGACTTCTTCTCCCGACATTGACATTTGTCGATTTAATTTCAAATTTCAAGTTCATAGGTACAATCGTTTCTGCGTTAAGAGTGTTCAAAAAGTTCTATTCACATACACTAGGAGGCAGAAATCATTTCGAAAATAGTCAAAGCAGAGAGGACCTTCAAATGTGAAATTCCGAACTCGATCTTAGATTTTTGGACTATTACAATATTTCTTTAAACTAAATGTATAAGAAAGTAATAACAAATAACAATTAGACGGTCAATTACCAACCAACAAATCAATTGGCAATTATTCAATTAATGTTTACATTTATTGATGTACAAACGTCTTAGCTCTCGGTAGGGGTTTTGTCACACCGTCAGAGCGTAAGTCTCGTTGATGTGCATGTGTAAGTGTCTGTCTCGGACGGTTGCGCGCGCAGCGCACACACACAACTACACACTTTACTGAAATACCCTCATAACTGCCGAAATAATGAATGTATCGATACCAAATTTATTATTAGAATTTGGAAGCCTTTATGTAAATCAAATAATGATTATTAGTCCAAACAATTACATTACCGGTGGTTCACCGATGACTTTTTAATACTGCAAAATTTCCAAAATGTATGTATATATGTGTATGTATGATGATTTGATTTTCAGCCAAATCGGCCGAATGGATGGAGAACTTTAGAAGAGGTCAAAACAATATCATCTTTCGCTTGTTGCCAATTGCTCCATTGTGAGTCATCCTAATAAGGAAGTTTATAAAAGCTGACTTCTTTTATCCCGAGGCGCTACCAGAAATAACCAGAACAGGAATTGGAAAATAAGAGGACGGAGGATCGGGAGGTCAGACAAGAGTTGGCGAACTGGGTGGGTTCCGCGAAGCGAACTTCTCCAGCCACGTGCCTCCGCCTGGCCAGACTTCTTGGAAACACAACTCTCTTCCCCACTCCACTCCACTCCACTCCACTACAAAGTTATAAATACCACTAGCAGGTTGCACCCAAGCCATTAAAACTTGGCGACAATTATTTATTTCCCTTTTTTAGTTATGAATGGTATAGAAATATATATCAAGATATTTGAAGCATTTATTTTCAATTTTCATTAAAACATCACCATGCCAATTTTATTGTTAGTTATTATGACTCATGCCCGGACTTTAACTATGAGGTCATATCGCCTACTACCAGAGCGCTGTTTCGTCACTCTGGTGGACATGACCCCAAAACTAATGTGGGAGTCCTAAATTTTGCCTACCCTAAATTTTTATTCATCTAAGGCAGGGGTCTTTACCGAGTACCTGACATCGTTCAGGCTCGAGACTATCGCTTAACGACCCATCAAAAGGACGGCATACTTAAGTTTATTTTACCTCCCAGATAAAATAAACTAAGGGCCTCGGTCGGGTTTCGAACCCACGTACTTGAGCTCAGAAGGCAATATAGAAATATATATCAAGATATTTGAAGCATTTATTTTCAATTTTCATTAAAACATCACCATGCCAATTTTATAAAAGTTTTGACAAATTTGAATTTTAACTAATAGTGCTTTTTTTAAATGTTATAGTTGGTGTGACTCATGCCCGGGCTTTAACTATGAGGTCTACTAACAGAGCGCTCTTTCGTTACTCTGGTGAACATGAGACCAACTCTACTGTGAATCTTGTTTTTCTTTTACGGAAGGAAATAACAAAAAAATCTGTATCTTTATATCTATAGCTTTATTAACTGAAAATCCAAATCAAATTCAATATTGTTCAAATTCTCATAATTTTAAAAATATTAATATAAATAATTGATTATAAATAATATTTTACTCTTATTCGGTTCAAATTCCTTCTTATTCAATAAAAACAATTTTCTGTTGTTTTAACTTTTTTACTTCCACACCTATAGCTAGTATAGAGGGGATTTGTAATTGTTCAGAAATTCCATGTTGAGTTATTACCGAAATTTCATATTTTCCGACCCCCTAAATAAAAAATAAAAAATAATTTCGGGTATATTTGAGTGTTTGTGTGTGTTTACGAACATCATAGTCAATTCGCAATGAAATTCATATATCGACATATATTTATTATATATATGTCTATATGTTTATTATATATTTATATATATAGTTAGTTGAATAATGCCCGGGCTTTAACTACGAGGTCATATCGCCTACTATCAGAAAGCTCTTCCGTCGCTCTGATGGACATGAGCCCGACTCAGTGTGACAGTCTTAAATGTTGTCTTCCCAGGTTTATTCACTTAGGAAATGGGTCTTTAACGAGTACCTGATATCGCACAGGCTCCTATTCAAAGGACGGAGTACACAAGGTTTTTTTATAGTTATGTTAGTTATTATGACTCATGCCCGGGCTTTAACTACGAGGTCATATCGCCTACTACCAGAGCGCTCTTTCGTCACTCACGAACACATCGGACATGAGACCGACTCTACTGTGGGAGACCTAAATTTTGCCTACATTAAATTTTTATTCACCTAGGGCAGGGGTCTTTAACGAGTACCTGACATCGTACAGGCTCGGAACCATCGCTTAACGTCCCATCCGAAGCTTACCTCCCAGATAAAATAAACTAAGGGCCTCGGCCGGGTTTGGAACGACCTTGAGCTCAGAAGGCAAGCACGCATAGCACTGAGCTACCGGCGCCCTCAATATTTTTATATATTATGACAGTTTTATCATGAGTAAAAGCTAAACGCGTTACATCTGTTATTTATTATAAAATCCATTCCAGGTTGACATGTTTCAAAAGGAAGATTAATTTTTTTCAATATCCGCCAAGTTTAGATGATATTGGCCCCACTGTGCATGGCCTCCCAGCTGGTAACCTCGAGCAAGCGGGTCACGTATTTGCTAGAGTAGTAACTTTGTGTTAGATAGCCAGGGAATACAAAAAGGTGTCGGTAAATCACTAGCAATGTACTTCACCAGCATGAATTAATCAACTATGTTTTCGCCCTACCTCTAGAACTGAAAAACGTATATTTGTTGAAAATATTGTCTATTTCACAAAATATATAAAATATATGGGAATACTTTCGGTACCTATTGCTACCATCTTCAGCCACGACTTAACAAATACTGTATTTGGTAGCAATACCGATAGTACTCCCATATATAGACAATATTTAATATATAATAATAAAATAAATAGACAATATTTCAAAAAACATACGTTTTTCTTTATATTTTTTATTAAGTGTTTCACCAAGTATCAATAAAAATATAATTGACTTTCGAATCCACATTCTAAATTTCGTGTCGATACACCATTACATTTGTAATTATTAAGCTTTTTGGATTGAGACCCCTCCTCCGATCCCTATTTTGGACGATTTCACGGAAAATTAATAGCTGACGTCCTTATGGGGTTTCGAATTTACATATAAATTTTTGCTTCGATACATTCATTAAATCGAGTTATTAGAAGTTGTTTTGTTATGCCCCCCAAATCCCCTAGTTTTCTTGACCCGATTTGACTGAAAATCAATAGGTGTTGTCCTTATGAGATTCTGGATACACATATAAAATTTCGTGTCGATACATTGAATGTATCGGGAGTTATCGAGCTCAGTCACACACACATAGATAGACAGGACATTGTTAGAATCAAGGGATTGGAAAATATGAAATTCCGGTGAAATATCAACATCGATTTTCTGACCGATTACGTAACCTCCCTTATACTTTGTGTAGGTGCAGTACAAAAAATAAATAAATATATATAAACAAATATAAACAATATTTTATTCAACGGAGTATACAGTTATATATAAGCTATTTTGAAACTTGTAGATTCTTTGTCAGGTTGTCGACCTATCCAAAGATCGGTTTCACAGAAACGACAATATCTTGCCTTCACTATTACCTACGAGCTACCTATTAGACACTTTATTAACTTATATTTTGCATAAAGAGAAAATTTACAGACCTATGTTTAGCTAGATATGGATAGAAGCACACTCTTGTGTAACTTCTTGGAACTGTTTATTAATTTAGTTTTCCAGAACACCTATCTTTAGTTCGACTATCGCAGTTTAGTTCAATGCGAGCATTAGAAGGGGTATAATGGGAGTTTATTGTATAACAATATAATGTGTGATAATAATATTATATCTTAAACATATATGATGCATAATAATTAATAGAGTCGACAGTATCTTTTCAATGTAAGAAGGAATTCGAGGTTCTGTCGTTTAAATGAAAATTCAAAATTTGGCCAACGTTTCGGCAACTATTTACTTCCTTCTTCAGGGCCTTATAATGACCTGAGTGGATGTGTGTGATGAAGGTGTCGTGACAGCACACAACGTTAGTTTCCGAAACGTTGGCCAAGTATTGAATTTTCATTTAGACGACAGAATCTCGAATTCCTTTTTACATATATAGCATATGCTACGGCAGGACTTTCTCATACCAACCTCATTTGCACGGATCACTCGCTCCTTTTTCATTCATTTCATACTGGGTGTCAGCCGGCTATATCGAGTAATACCAGTATGAAATGAATTTGAAAGGAATGAAGAAGAGTGAACTGTACAAAAGTGGTTGATATAACAAAAGTCTTACTATGACTACATCATACATACTTTATTTGTGGGCGCCGGTAGCTCAGTGGTATGCGTGCTTGCCTTCTGAGCTCTCAAGGTCGTGGGTTCGAAACCCGGCCGAGGCCCTTAGTTTATTTTATCTGGGAGGTAAAATAAACTTAAGCACACCATCCGTTCGGATGGGACGTTAATTAGCCTGTACGATGTCAGGTACTCGTTACAGATCCCTGCCCTAGGTGAATAAAAATTTAGGATTGGCAAAATTTAGGACTCCCACAGTAGAGTCGGGCTCATGTCCATCAGTGTGACGAAAGAGCACTCTGGTAGAATCGATATGACCTCGTAGTTAAAGCCCGGGCATGAGTCATAAAACCTAACCTATTAAAACATTTTAATTATGTTATTTTCAAAATTATTTAATCAGACTGCCTAATGATGAGGGCTAACAAATTGAATAAAATCTGTGAGAGGTCAGACTATATTTTATTTTACCTGTGTTCTAAGCTATATGAAGGATGAGTTATATCTAATCGATCATAAATTCAATCGATGTTGATTTTTCACCAGTATTTCATATTTTCCGATTTGTTGAATCCAAAAAAATTAAAAAAAAAACGTCATGATTGTCTTGTGTGTGTATCGGTGTCTGTTTGTTTGTGAATGGAAACACCTAAAGCCTAGTCCACACTAGACATGTTGCGCGATTTTGGTCTCTGAGACGTGTCTCAGGTTGGCTACGAGACATGACTATAGACCAATCCCCGTCTACGGGCCTGTTGCGAGACCAAAAATCGCAGGTCTAATGTCTCCCGATCGGAATGGGAGACCGCATGCAACGTTAGACAAATTGCGCAACATTTTGACAGTGTGGACGTCACTCGGCGTCTAGAGGCGAGACACGTCTCAGTCTGTTTCCAGCTTCCGAGTGGTGTGGTTCGGCTCTTTACAGTTATTTTCCAAAATTTTACAGTTCTTTTGAAAACATGTGGTCTAACGAGAAAGTTTTAAAACTAATTGAAGATTACCATGCGTCTTATTGTTTGTGGGTTGTTATGAGTCCCGACTACAAAAACCGGGTAAAAAGAAAAGTGGCCCTGGAATCTCTTGCTGCCTAGGTCCTTCTGCGAGCACTTCGCGCGTCCACCAACGTTTACTTACGTTTTCGTGTTCTTTCACTTGTAATTAGCACTAAGCAGGAACTAATTCCACACAAAACTGTACGATGTCAGGTACTCGCTAAAGACCCCTACCTTAGGTGAATAAAAATTTAGGGTAGGCAAAATTTAGGACTCCCACAGTAGAGTCGGGCTCATGTCCACCAGAGGGACGAAAAGAGCGCTCTGGTAGTAGGCGATATGACCTCGTAGTTAAAGCTCGGGCATGAGTCATAATAACTAACTATACTTTATTTCATATCCTTTTAAATAAAAACTACCGCTAATATATTTTTTTAAATTTATTGCTATGCAATTTGGGCTACGGAAGCTCGGAGGTAGCGTACTTGAGCCCTTTAGGATTTTTATCTGGTAGGTGAAAAAACCTTGTGCACGGGATGTTAAGCGATGGTCCCGAGCATGTATGATGTCAGGTACTCGTTAAGGACCCCTACCCAAGATAACTAAACATAGGTAGGCGAAATTTAGGACTCCAATAGTAGAGTCGGACTCATGTCCACCAGAGCGACGAAAGAGCACTCAGGTAGTAGGCGTTACAACCTCGTAGCATGAGTCAGAATAACTAACTCTTTCTGTTCATTGTACTCAATTGGTCCTATCTCAAATATCAGTTGGGAGTTTAATAAGGAAAATTTTTGGTATGACCTAAGTTTTGGTAGGAATAACAGTTTTGGCGTAAATCAAGCGTCTAAAAAATATGTTTCAGTAAGACATTTTAGGACGGTTGAATTTATCTCTTAAACCTGGCGGACTTTGAAAATAGTTTTTCATACAAAATGTGGCTTTTAGTTTTCCCTAAAACTTTTATTTGAAGATTTTTTAATAAATCATTAATATAAGCGATGTCTTGAAAAATGTACTTAAACCCCTTAGTGAAGTTGTTTTATATTTCATCCGATTTCAGCCAACATCTGAACAGATCTAGGTTAGCAAATGTGACATCTTCAATTCCTGTTCCTAGCAACAATAGTTTCTACATTACACCTCTCACAAAGTTCTAATCACAGACAGACGTACATCATCGCGAATATGGTCAAAACGTATTCAGGGGTCCTTAAAACGTAAATAAACCTGGGTAGGCAATTTTAGACTCTCAGAGTAGAGTCGGGCTCATGTCCACCTGAGCGACGAAAGAGCGCTCTAGTAGTAGAGGATATGACCTCATAGTATAGCATAAAGCCCGGGCATGAGTCATAACAACCAACTAGAAGAAAGTAATGTCACCAACAAACTTTTGGGGTGAAACAATAAGATGAATTCAGATTATAACATTTTCAATCTATTTATGACTCACCCTGCCTCGAGTGGTATAGGGGAAGGTATTTTATCGGTAGAAAATTCAATATTGAGTTATAAAAGGATTTTCATATTTTCTCCAATAACCAACCACAACCCACTGCCAAAAATTTGAAATATGGTGGACATGAGCCCGACTCTACTCTTCGAAATTTTGCCTATCCAGGTTTATTTACCTAGGATAGGGGGGATCTTTAACGAATACCTGACATCGTATTGACTTTCTTCTATATAAGAGAAAATAACGGAATTTGAATTTCGTGATCCATAGACTCTGATTTCAGCATTGTCCTCGTCACAAAGGAACGATTTATATAATTGTGTCTCGACTACTGGGAACGGCCTACAGGAACCTACATCAAAGACTTTCCCAGATCTACCAGGAATTAGGCAGGAAGACGAATATTAACAATGTTACTCTCCGATTCTTAGAAATCCTTATCATCTCCAGTAGCCTAGTACTCAAAAAGGCAATTTTTCTCATTTCGAAGGCAATTTCTATTTCAGTGATTCGCCCACTCAACAGCACCACTGAATATCTTTAATATATGAGAGAATAGATTTCTTGCAAGAAATCTTTATTTGTTTTTCCTTTTTTTTTATTTACAAATAGATATTTACAACTACTATTTACGACAACAACCTGACTGGACATTTCGACATACAAATTAAAAGCGGATCCAAAAGTGTTATTTATTTATTTATTTTATTATTATTATTATTTTTTCGTTACTCATTTCTGTTTATCCCTTATTTACCACAGTTTTTCTTAAATTAGTTTTAACCTTGTTTGGGCGTCCGCCCCTTTCTTTTATTGTTAGCTATTATTGTATTCTGTATCCTGTAGATACTGTGAAACAATTAAAAATAACGGTTTTTTAAACATTGTCTATTTCACAAAACATATATATGGTCACAGGGAATAAGTTGTTAAGTCGAAAAATGGGCAAAATGAGTTAAGTGTACTGTGATCATCTCCCAAGCCATCTGCGCACTGTGAAGAAGTTGGGAGCTCAGGATTCTCGTAAAGTAGTACTTCTTTAAGGAATCATCCATGAGATAACTGTATGTAACCAATTATTCACTATGGCAGACTATTTCAAGTGAAGAATACGTCGTTCAAAACGGATGGAAGACACGAGGGTGAGGTTAAAAACCGTCGGTTTGGACGGCGTTCAAAAAAATCTGTCGAGGGCAGAAAAAAAAATCGTCGTGTTGGAATGATGACGGGCCAAACGGACCGTCTGAGTGCGCATCGTTCCAATCCGACGGTTTTTTGCTTTCCTGCATCACATATTTCCTTTAAATTTCTAGTTAAAAGACCAAATCAAGCACCAAGAATGTTAATTTTAAGAATGTTTGATAATATTTACGCAAGGAAAATAGCCTATCGAGTTTGCACAGCTGCGGACAATATTAATAAGTATTTATTATTTGCTACAACCTTCTCTAGAAAGGTTTTCAAAACCAAAAACCCATAAACACGATTCACTGAAAACTAGACGTTTTCAGAACGCTTAGCGCTTCTTAAGAACTGGACGTTTCTACGAACATCAAGAAGCCCTTCTCTTTCCAGCTTGCAAACCAGCTACTTCAGTCCTGTTCCCGCCTCGCAAGGAAAGTATTTAAACAATTTAACATGAGTAGCTCTGGAAATCGTTCCTTTTAGAAATCATTCAACTTTACCGAAGCCATCCGTGTCTTTGGAAGGTAAAGTCCAGCGATTTTTCTGATCGTATAAAACGTAATAATGCATACAAAGCAGAGTTTGAAATTGACAATTATTTTTTATGACTGATAAATTAAATCATAACTTGATTTTTATTTATAGCTTTTAAAATTCATTTTGTGATTTCCCTCAAAAATTAATTCTTATTTTTCTGTCAATAAATCAAAAATCACCCCGCCATAATTATTTCTGAGCGAAATTTTTTAGATCAGAAATAACACTTATTACTTGAGCGATATTTTTTTCACTCAAAATAAAACTCAAAACGCTCTATCTCGCTTACGATTAAAGCTATCTACTTGTGGTTAGTCTTATTTGATTCAGCTTGAAAATATGTATAAGAATCAATCTCTGCGGTTTCTTCAAAAATAAATTTTTTCAAAAATTCTTTTAAAAAGTAGGATACAGTCACAATATGACTAACAACAACCATATCCTACTTTTATATTCTACTTTTATATCCGGATGAAAAACGAAAAGACGAATTTCCTCACTAACCAATAAGATAAATGCAAAGTTGGTGAGTGGGATAGCGATAAATTTCTTTTTCTATCCTCTAAACACCTGTTTACGTGTTGATGTTTTTGTAAACAAGATCAACGTTCAATATTTAGTTTTCTAGAGGAGTTTCGTTTTTGTATTACAGCATTACATCAGCCATTAATCCCCCCCCTATATAATTCAGTTACCATTGGACCGTTCAAACAGTACATCTGAGTGTGGTGTTTAAGATTCTGATTTAATTAATAAATGATATATCATTGTGCCAAAATGGGACGGCAAAATTTAATTTTGTCTTTGTATACTTTTCTTTTTGAATTTACACCTAATAGTTTTGTCAGGCCTTGTACACGACTGGTTACAACTATTTCCTACTTTTGAAGACAGTTTTTGACAAAAGTTTTCTTTCTGAGAAAGTTAAGTGATTGATTCTTAAAGATTTTTACAAGCTGATTCGAATAAGACTAATTGCAAGACGATAACTTCAGTATTAAGAGAGATACAGCGTTTTGAGTTTTATTTTGAGAGAAAAAAATATCGCTCAAGTAATAAGTGTTATTTCTGATCTAAAAAATATCGCTCAAAAAGTAATTTTTCTTTTTGATTCAAACATGTTTCACTCCATAAGCAATTCTTGACGTTTAACTTAAAAAATATAAGTCAAATGTTAACAGTTAATTTTTAACTAGATGTATAAATCTTACCGATTAACTTTTGACTTTTATTTAAGAATCATCAGTGATTTTTACTTTTTCAATCAAAAAATAACTGTTATTTCTTGATTTTACAAAAAAATTAATTCTCAAATTCAATCCCTGATACAAAGTGCTTTGGTGTGGGAAAGTTTTGCCTTTTTTAATAGCCACTCCTTTGCCCACTTGGATCTTTTCCTTTTGCTATTTTCTATTACCTGCTATTTTCTTTTCTATTAAAAATGTCGCTAACGCAACCGACGGCTCCATAGCTACTAGTTTAGACACGATCGTGTAGGGGGCATTGTCGGTTCGTGCAAAATCGAGGTTTTTCCCCCATTATTTTTCGTCCATCCCCCCGATGGTTTGGACCGATGAAAAAATCTTTAGAAGATATATGATTAATAATGATGCAAAAATAATTTATTTATTCTAAAAACTGGATTTACACGATTAATGTAAAAGTAAAAAAGTGCTGCTCTGTTTAGACTTACCAATTTATTCCTTGTGACCACAGATATATAATACATGGGATTACTTTCGGTATTGCTACCATCTTCAGCCACGACTTAACAAATTGGTTGAAGATGGTAGCAATGGGAAAGTACTCCCATTAACATATTATAATTATTTTGTGAAGTAGACAATATTTTTAAAACATACGTTTTTCTTTATTTTTCACTCTAATAACTGCCGGTGTATGAGGATTCAGAAGCCCCTATATAAGTCAACTATTAATTTTTGGCCAATCGGTCGATTGGTTTGAAAGGGAAAACGAAAACTTAATAGAATATTTTGTGCTGGAAAAACTAGCTGGAGATTAACCAACGACATTTTCAATGCGTATAATTCTATTTTTGATAAACTTGTACGTATTTTTCCTGAGGTGGGCTACCGCAGTATTTTTACATATCAAGTTTGAATGGAAGAGTGAGAACGACTGACTGACACGCGAATGAAAACAATAGGATTTCTTAGTTTATCTACAGAACCCTAAAAATATAACATTTTTTCAAAGTTATTATTATCAACGAAAACCATTACAATTATATTGTCGTTAACTTGGAAAATATAATCATAAAATTGAAACAACATAATAGTATCGGAGAAACATCACAAATCTGTTCCTAGAACCTGTTAAATAAATATTATAATATTTCTATGAAATATGATGTAACCTCTCATTTCCGTTCTGCAGCTCGACAATGAGGGCCGCTATTCCACTAAATCTACCGAAATAGGTTTTCAGAACGAACATGGATACATTTTCTGTCTATCAATAGTCAACTACAAAAAGTCGTTAGTGCATCGGTCATGTACTTCCCCAGCTCGAATTAATCAACTAAATTTTCGCTCTCCAAGACAATCGAACTGGCTAAACATCGATAGTTGACTTACATAAGGACTTTTGAATCCTCATATAAATTATGTGTCCGATACATTCAATTATTAGAGTTTTACTTCCCCTGGGAGTATAAGGGAAGTTATATAATCGGTCCGAAAATTCGATGCCGATTTTTAAACTGAATTTCATGTTTTCCGACCTCCAGATTCCAACTGTCTGTGTACACGATAACTCCCGATAGAATCAATGTATCGACACAAAATTTTATGTATGGATTCAAAACCCCCTAACCTATTGTTTTTCAGCCAAATCAACCAAAGGGAAGAGAGGGATTAAAGGGCGGCTTAACATAATAACTCTTATAACTCTTATAAACAGGAAATTCTGTTGAAAACACAACATCGAATTTCTGACCGAACACATAACTTCCTGTTCACACTTCAATGCTTGTTCATGAATTTTTACCCAAAAACAACACTGTAATGATGCCCCAGCCTCCATATTCGCCAGATATGGCTCCGTGTGCCTTTTTTCTGTTCCCAACAATAAAGAGAACCTTAAAGGGCCGTCGTTTCACAAGCATAGATGAGATTAAAAGCACACCGCTGAGAGAACGGATACCAAAAAAATGATCTAGTAATAATAAACAAAGTGGATTTAGAATTGTGACTGGGTAGGAGTACAAATACATGGTTCTGGATATACATATAAAATTTCGTATCGAAATATTCATTTCATCGGAAATTATCGTATACAGGAAAATTTTTTGTTATTTAGGGATCATAGAGTCGGAAAACTTGAAATTCCGATGAAAAGTCAACATTAAATTTCTGTCCAATTACGTAACTTCCTCTATATTTTGTTTAGCTGAGGAAGTATGTAAGAGGCCAATTTAGGATTGAGAGAATAGCTACATGGGCGGTCTGTAACTCTTTCGCAAGCCTGTACCATGTCAGGTACTCGTTAAAGACCCCTACCCTAGGTGAATAAAAATTTAGGATAGGCAAAATTTAGGACTCCTAAAGTAGAGTCGGGCTCATGTCCACCAGAGTGACGAAAGAGCGCTCTGGTAGTAGGCGGTATGACCTCGTAGTTAAAGCCCGCGCATGAGTCATAAAAACCAAACCAACTCTTTCATCGAGATCTACTCCATAGCAAATTTTCTAAGAAACCCTTGTCGAATTACAGCAGCAAGTCATGAGTATAAAGTCAAATACATGATAAAATTCAAGGATGAAATTTAAATAATTTATTCAATAATTTACTTAAGTACTTAAATAGTAAATTGGCCAAATCAAAGTAAATTGGTTAGAATTGCCATTGATGAAGTGCACCATTGATAGTGTATGCCGCCTCCGCTGCAAGGACCCCAGTTCATTGACTACTTCCCGGTTTCCAGTAACTCTCAACTAGACCTTCATTCATTCATCCTCCTCCCTCGGTCATTCTTTTTCCGTTCCACCCGCTCTTTCATTCAATTAGATTCATGTCTATGCAGCTCAGTCAGCCTATTAGCATCCCTCAAGGATAAGGTTGTACCAAGACATTATATCATATAATATTTTGTGTAAACAACTAATTTTGTTCTGGTTCAAATAATGTTTTTGAAGTGAAACATCTTTAAAATCAAAATGAAACATACGGGTACCAGGACAGAAATTTGGACTGTAATGAAAACGTCTATATCGGCTTGCCTTAATAACTCCGCAACTATTAGCCTCAGAGACATAAGTGCGGTGTCGTTTTTTACTATATATGGTCAGCTCGCTAATACGACCTTGAGTTTGCGTCGCGGGCGAGCGGGGAGGGCGCCCAGCGCTAATTGGCCAAAACCGGCGCTCTCGCTTCTTTCCATTCATTGTAACTCACTCGTGGTAGCGCGGAAATTCAGGTCTTTGTGCATAGAGTTTGTCGAAATCGATCGATTTAAGTAATAATAAGTGTATTTTGGACAATATTTCTGTGTAAAAGGTTAAAGTAAGTGTGCAAAAAAAGTGAAAATTCAATATGTCGGCTTCACCCCGCGCAAGAGCCAGCCGAAAATACAGATCGTTGGAAAGAGGAGGCTATGGGTCACGCACAAGTACCCGAATGTCCAGCGCCAAGCGAGCACCTCTACCGCTGCTGTACCCGAACCGATGGACATAGCGAGTGAAGATGACACCCATACATCTATCGTAGACGTCCCCGAGTTTATGGCTATCAACATCAGTCGAATCGATGCGATGCAAAACCATTGGCGTGCAGCAGATGAACGCTTCAAAACGGTATTCGAAACCAACCCGTTTGGTCTATGTTGCAGCGTTTGTGATCGACTTTGGTTCGACAGAAATTTAAAGAAGGCGAAAGCTCGTAATTATGTTAAAATAAAATTTGGTGCGCGTTCAATATCTCGTTTTCATTTCAATCCTACCTATACGCTAAAAACGACTAGCTACCATAGACGTTTCACGTTAAACCAATGGCCGTGCGCCCCGCCCGATTTTTTGTTGTTTATTGGTTATCTAAAATAATTAATTCATGTTGAAAGCATAGAACAAGGAATTGTTCCTCTAGATTTTCTTCAATGTGGCTTGGAACAAAACGCCCTCATCCCTCAACATCTACTTACAATTAGCAATTTGTCGCACAAACTCGAAACAAAACTTACCCGGAACGAAATTTTATCACCTTTATGGCAACTCCTAATCAGTTTTTACTGAAAAGGAGCAGTTTTTGCGCAAAATGTAAAAAGCCATGATGACATTTTTTCACAAAACTCGAACCTTTCTTAGCGCCGTATACATCGTTTGATGCTTGATCCAAAAAAATTTGAGCATATGAAATTTAGTGTTCTACAATTTACTTTCTATTATTTTTTCCTGAAATCTAATAAATTAGCAAGTAAAATAGAAAAACATAAGTTAACAATTTTCAAGTTCTGACCTAAATCTTGAATGAGGAAAGTCCTATAAAGGTCACATGATATTTTGTCGTTCAGCCATGCATATGATTTGCTTCTAATCAAATTTCCCGGAACTTGTCCTTGGGTTAAAACAGCGAACGGTATGACATCTAACGAGAAACTTGAGAACTATTTCTGCCTGCCCCTCCTATTCATTATTTAAAATAAATATTTCTCTTATGTTTGCCTCCACTTTGAAACAATAATAATTTTCAAAAATGTTTACTACAATTTTCGCGATCGATTCGTAACACCTATGTAAACACTATATTTGGGAAAAACTTTTTATCGATTGTTTGGCAAAATCTTGAATTTCAATAGGTGTCAGCTTCCTGACTACATTTTAAAATATATTCAATTAGAATATTAGCCGAGGTATTTAAAAAAATCAATTGTATTATTTATTTCATGTTGATTTTTATGTGTTAGTAAATGATTTTAGACACCTTGTCTGGTGTCGGGGGTTAAAATTACTAATAGCACTCCTCCGTTGTGCTTAACCGTTGAAATGAATAGTATATTTTACTCCACATACGAAATAATATAATCGCCTAGAAATTCTATGTTGCGTTTTCACCGAACGTTCATGTTTTCCAATAGTGATCAACTAGAATTACTTCAATGCAATTTTTTCAATAAAGTTCATTTGCCAGAGCAAAACTGGCAAGATCCAACCAGAATAACTGAAGGGACCTGTTGTGTGCTTACCATTGATAACATAACTTCACTAAGTGCGGGACAGAGGGGCCTGGTTCCTTGAGTCTGCTCTTTCTAGTAGCCAACAGCCATGGTCCTCGAGATCAACATATCGTCACCTTAATACTACAACTAGACATCTCAACACATCGGAGTCATAAACCGACTTTAACCATTTGTTCAATTAAGTTACAATGTTTCAGTATATCAAGCGATACATTTCCTTGAAAAATGGTACTACTTGTTCCTGCCTGGCTTCTATGTCTCGCACCTGGTGAAGAAGATTAACATTGCTTATTGACACCTGACAAAAAGATCGTCGTACCTGCAAAATACAACTAATGGTACAATTATCCCATACATGCCGATTTTCGAGTTATCTAGTTGTAGTATTAAGTTGACGTTATACAACCTACCTTCCACTGTTAGCAATTTGGACGAGAAACTTTAAATAAAGCTGTAGGGGACATTATTTCAAATTGTTTCTATAATTTTAATGTTTTTGTTTTTAAATTAGTTTTTTATAAAAACAATTAACATGACAGGGATATATTGTGAGAATCAATCCTGATATAATCTAGATCTGGAAATTTAAATAAAAATACATATTCATAAGAAATAAAACACTTAGTTTTTTCAAATATCGACAATTCCAAAAGAGATTTACACACCTGTTTCGGCATTAAAAGTAACATTTGTAAGAATGACCTTATTTCAACTAGTTCTGTTTCCACATACGCATTTAGTGTGATATTTTTTTTTTTTTACATATATCATTAATCAATTTATATCATCACTGTTATTCATTTAGTTAATGATTATTAAAGCTTCTGATTTTATTGTTAATTATGTTCTTATGCTTTCAATATGGCGCACCTGGCTCAGCTGATTCGTTACCCACAATGCAACAATGACCTGGGATATAAGGAAGCAACCGAAATCAGGAGTCTCTTTAATTAACAAGGAGATGTTCAGAGAACTGATTTACCATGGCCAATAGAGCCGACAAGGAGGCACTACAAATTACCAGTTGTCTCTCATGGAGTACGACATTCAGACCATTGCCAATGGCTTCCAGTTCCACTGAGAAAGAGACAACATTGAAGGAAGGGTAGAATCTGTCATCGCAAACCGCAGCTACTATTCCTTTAGGATTATTTTAAACCCATCAGTGTAGATCAAAGTTGCTCGATTTTTGATTTTCATAAATTCATGTTTATATACTTTAGTGGGAGTGTCTTTCTTTAGTAATTTTGTCAAGTTGAAGCAATCTTTGGTGTGGGCATTATCCACGGTTCATAGGCGCTAAGCCTAATCTTTGCAATCTGAGTGTAGCAATAATATATTATAGCAATCTTTAATTTTACTTTTACTAGTTATTGAAAAAGATTATTTCAGAACAAACGAATTCGCATTGAGCAAACTTATCTTAGTTTATAACTAAACCTGAAGTTGGTGTACTGTTGAAATAGGTGGTTTATGTGTTACATTTCTTGTGGAATAGACGATAATTCGATCAACGAAGTTTGTTCATTTATTTATTATACCTTTCTACAATATGTCCGCGTTTCTCAACTTAGAAATTGTATGCATAAAAATAAAGTTGACCACAAAAAGTCCAAACATACAAATGTTTTTATTGATCATTTTTAATAATAACTCAGCAATCATCAAGGTGGGGTTGCCAAATAACAGACTGCCAATCCTTGGAGGCTGAGTAAAGTACAAAATGTTCTTCATTAAAGATAGTAAGTTTAACAGGTAAAATGTGCCCGCACAAAGTGTTAATCTCCGAATAGTCCTTGAGGGAGTAGACACCCACCTGTTTGTTGGATGGAATGAACAGAATCTGAGGATCTGAAGAAGCAGATATCGAGAATTTGTAACGTTCCGAGGAAGATGACAAGTCCAGATCATCAATACAGCCGGTCATTGTTAGATTCGTCAGATCCCACACCTCTAGGGCACCGTCTGCCTTGAGGATGACAAAACGGTACGAGTGTGGAATAAACTGCACCTCAGGTGTGACCAACTTCTTCTTGGCACATGTCTCGAGTCTTGACAGGGATGACTTGGTACTTCTAGTGTCCCAGACAAGGTTCTCTTCAACATCGCATGAGAGGAGGACGAACTGTTCCAGTGGACACCAGGCCAGCGACTTGACACCGTGTTTGTGACCAGGGAGAGAGGTGGCTGCTGAGCCTGTTCGGATATCGACCAGCGATACTTCATGACTCGTCGAACCGACAGCAATGAGAGCGTTGTCATGTGGGTTGCATCTGTGTTGGTAAATACTCCCAGCTCCGCGGATCCCAATAGATTCAAGTGAGATCAAAGTTTCTGTATCAACAATGATCAACTCATTAGTATTACCAGTGACAGTAAAAAAGTCACACTGTGAATTCCAGTCAGCACACTCCTTACCATTTGAAAACACAGTAGCGTCCTTTCTCCAAGTACCTATAGCAGGATAATGAGATTGCAAAGGATCACTCACGTCATATAGAGTAACAACAAATCCACTGTGGGCGGCAAGTAGTTTGTTATTACACAAAGTTAAATCCTGCAAATCCGCTATTTGTGAGTTAATAAAACTTGAAATGCGACTTAAACATAGATTTTGTGTTATATTGTACTTAATGTGCCTTTCCACAGCCAAAGACGACGACAAACCTAATTCTCTCCGTCGCAAGGCATTGAAAGTGTTCATTATTACAGAAGTCACAATATAGCAGCATCATAGGCTATTAAGTTAAATTAAAAAACACCATTACTAAATCTGGAAGTTTAGATTTTAAAAAAAAACTCCTTTAATAACTTGGCCTCTGACCCGTTAAAAACAAACAGTACACTCTTAATTTATTACCGAACATTTATACACAACAAAATTAATTAATAACTAAACCACAAAAAACTTAAGAAAACTATAACTTATTTACATTATGAACAAACTGAAATAACCATAAACACAGAATACCTCCTTGGTAAACAAATATGGCGGTACATTTATAAACTAGTGCTATCTATCGGCAGAGAAGAATACCAAATGGGTGAACGCCCGGAAGGATTGAGTTTTTTTTTTTTTTTTTTTTTTTTTTTTTTTTTTTTTTTCTTCTAAATCTCAGTTATGGCCTTATGCTGAGGCATATCGGCCAGCTACCATGATGATCATTTTGGAAAATTTTTTACAGGTACCTTGGTTTAAGGACAAAGCAATTAAAGAAGAACAATCATAAGAAAAAACTTAAATTTATAGCAATAATTTTGTAAAGAAGCAAGATACGGACGCGCAATGCCCCTGAAGAGGAATGGGGCCACCACACAACACAGTCATGAAGGCGAGCAGGAAGCCAGAAGGCGAGCAGGACGCCAGAAGACAACACAGCAGAGGAGCGGAGGCACCGAACCGGCCGCGACCCACCAGGGTCCCAAACCCGTCGAGCACACAACCCCGAAATACAAAACCATCACTTTCCAACTTGGGTAACATAACTCCATTCAGGTTTTGAGGGAACTTAATCCCGCGCCAGTGACCATCACTCATACACTGATTCAAGTTTTGAGGGAACTTAATCCCGCGCCAGTGACCATCTCTCATACACTGATTCAGGTTTTGAGGGAACTTAATCCCGCGCCAGTGACCATCACTCATACCGTTGTTACCAATACAGTACACCGTTCTCCATGTGTGCCCGACCGACTCGAAACCCCGAGAAGCCCCAGCCGATGCCGGCACCCCAACCCACCCACCGCGCAGCCAACCGGCGCACGGTAGACCGAAGGGCGGCAAAAACATATAAATAGCTAGTGACATATGAATATATACGAAGTTCAGACCCTGCGGCCAGCATAATTTAAAAAAGCTAACAGCGCCTCTCTGACAAGAGGGCTGTTGCAAGCAGATAAAATAGCCAGGTATGTTCGAGGAGCTGCAACTGTTCTCTCTAGGTTCTCCATAAGGAGATCTCTTTCTGCACTGTAATGTGGACACTGCATCACTATATGCTCCAGATCCTCGTAGCCCCCGCAGTGGCGGCAGCTAGAACTCTCACTCAGACCAATCCTATTCAGGTAGGCATTGCACAGTCCGTGGTTGCTTCTTAAACGGCATATGGTCTTACACTCAAATTTAGATGTTGCTTTGTCTCTAAACCACGGTCTGGTTCCTACATGGGGTTGAATCGACTTAAAGAAATTGCCTTTGCGAGAGGCCTGGTACCTGTCCTGCCACATTGTCAGAACGGAGGTCAGGATACCCTCCTTCAGATCGCTAGCCGGGATGTTGCCTATAGGCTCCCCCCTCTCCACCGCCAGTTTTGCCAATCCGTCCACCCTCTCGTTCCCTTTAATTCCCGCGTGAGCTTTCACCCACATTAACACAACTTTTTTCTTTTGGCCAATAACCACGGCATAGTTTTCTAGTATGTCGGCTATTATGTTATCATAGATAGATAACTTGTTTGTGCAACAGGAATTTAACTTAGTTAGGGCACTCAATGAATCTGTAACTAAAAGAAAGTGTTCACTATCGAGTAGGGAGACATACTTCAAAGCTTCATTTATTGCTACTAATTCAGCAGTGTAACTAGAAGCAAATTTCGGAAGTTTGAAACTCCGACTGAAATTTTTGTCGTCATCAAGAAAGGCGCAACCTGTACCATTCGTCGTTTTTGATCCGTCTGTAAATATTGGTACATATGACGACCACCATTTCCTTTTGATCCCTTGGAACACCGCATTAACCATGGAAGGAGGGACACCAGAGAGATCCGGTAAGTATGTTATATTAATGTGATGAAGAAGATTACGAAAATTAATATTGAAATTTGGTAGAATGTGAGAACTGTATACGAAAGGGGCAAACTTAGCGTATTCCGGGAAACTATCAAGCAAAAGAGGATAATAATTCTTTCTAGCCCAGTAAGATGAGGTGAGGTTAAGTACAGTTAGTTGCCGAACTTTGCTATAGACAGGACTATCGGAGGCCAGTAACTTACAGAGGTACCTGCCAGCCAACATTCTCCTTCTAAGGTCTAGCGGCATCTCCCCCGCCTCACACAGTACCACATCTACAGGTGTGCTGTTTAGGAAGCCCAGTGCCAGACGCAGACATTTGTTGTGAAGGACATCCAGCCCATGTAGACTGGTCTTGGCCGCTTCACCATAGAACACTGAGCCGTAGTCCACAACTGCCCTAATTACGTTTCTATAAAATAGTAATGCAATATTAGGATCTGCCCCCCAATTTCTGTTTGTTATTAGTCTAAGGATATTAATATATTTTTCTACTTTCTGGATTATGGAGGAGATATGGCTGTTCCAGTTTAACTTCCGGTCTAGAACCAAGCCTAAGAATTTAACCTTGGCCACGCAAGGGAAGACCAATCCCCCTAAAGCTAAATTCTCCCCGAGTGGGAACCTATGTTGTCGCGAGAAAGGACAAACGGCAGATTTTGACTGAGAGATGCTGAGACCATTGTCGACCAGCCACGGGAGCAGCGATGTTACGGCCTGGTTCAAGCCTGCCTTGCAAGAATCCACGGTCTTGTGTTGGGTATACAGGCAGATATCATCTGCATACTGCAATATACTTATGTTGCGAGGAATACATCGACACAAATCCAAGGAGTAGATAACGAATAGAAGGGGAGAGAGAATTCCCCCCTGCGCCAAACCCAGATTTGTAACCCTGGAACTATGCAGTGAGCTGTTTATCCATAGATGAAGGCGTCTATTCGAGAGTAAGTTAATGATCCTGTGAGTAAAACTGGCTGGCAAGTCCAAATTTAGCATCTTGTTCGCTAGAACAGGAAGTTGAACAGAGTCATAGGCCCCTGTGAGATCCAGGAACAGTCCCAATGTCTGATGACGATTAGTAAACCCAGTGTGGATATCTAAGGTGAGGGATGCTAAACTGTCATAAGTGGACCTGCCCTTCCGAAACCCGAACTGGTAAGATGGGATCTTGTCCTGCGACTCCAGCCACCACTCAAGCCTGTTCTTCACCATTCTTTCGAAGGTCTTCAACATGCAAGATGACAGGGCTATCGGTCTGTATGAAGCTCCATCACTGTGCGATCTACCCGGTTTTAGCAATGGGATAACCAAATAATCCTTCCAATCCTCCGGGAAGATCCCAGAAAGCCAGATCTCATTAAATGCCTGCAACAGGTGGAGTTTGGTTGTGACCAGCAAATTCCTGATCATGTCATAATGGATCCCGTCCATCCCTGGAGCCGTATTCTTACTGTTGGATTTGATCGCCATGTTCAGTTCGGCCAGTTCGAACCTGTCTGTTAGGAAGTGTCTCTCTGATATCCTGTCCTTTGCTCCCACCCATGCCGGAACCAAGGGAGGGGCCAAACGTTCCATGAAGTCCACACACCACTCTCCCGTCTCTAAAGGGGGCTTATTACTTTTCTTCCTGTTTGATAGTTTTTTTATTTTGTCCCAAATTTCTTTCACAGGCGTACATCTGTTCAAACTACCACAAAATTCGCGCCAACTATTAATTTTACTTTCTTTTACCGCCTTCTTAAATTCCGCATCCGCTCGTTTATATTTCATGAGATTCCCCAAATCCGAATTCTTTTTATAATTATTGAAGTTGGCTTTCCTTTTGTTTAACAAATCGCTGAGGTTTTCATTCCACCAGGGACGATTAAATTTGGGATTTATATATTTTCTAAATTTCGGGATTGCTTCTGCAGCTGCTTCATTTATAACGTTAATGCAATGGTCATACCCTTCATTTAGATTACTGTCTGAACTCCTGAATTTATCATTCATGGAATAACTAAATTTTTCCCAATCAGCTTTTCTAATGTTCCACCTTCGAAAGGGTGTGACGAGGATTTTGTTAATAGAAATATTATTTAAAGTGATTACAATGGGGAGGTGGTTAGAGCCGTGAGGGTCAGACAATGTCTCCCAATCCACTTTACTGGCCAAACCTGAAGAACAAAAAGTGACATCCACCGCCGAGTTGCATTTCTGGGCAACGTTATTAACATAAGTAGGGCTGCCATCATTAACAACTATCATATTGCTGTTTTCAACAGCCGCTAAAAGATTTTTGCCCTTCTTGTCACATCTATCGCAACCCCAAGAATAGTGGTGAGAATTGAAATCACCTCCAACCAAGGTAGGTTTTGGAATGCCTCGCAACAACCGGTCCCAGTCTGCCTCTGCCACTTGGTTGTTGGGCTCATTGTAAATAGAGATGATACTGATGGCAGAATTGGAGACTAACCTAATCTCCGCTCCTACCATCAGCACATTCCTTACCTTGTAAAAATTGGTGATCTGGGTGTAGGGGATGCTACTCCTAATGAGGAGCGCTACCCCGGACCTGGCATCTGCCCTGTCCTCTCTCAGCACATTGTACCCCGGGAACCCGACATACAAGGATTGAGTTTATGCCTAGATAAAATTGAATTTTTATGGTATTATAATATTGACATAATTTATGGACATGGAAATATGGGAAGGCCAAATATGTACACAGAGCACTTGGTGTCTCAAAGTTTACCCAATTGCAAATTGTATAGGTTCTGGCCAGGGAATCCTTCGTAATTGAGAACCTTCGAAGTATGTTTCTACTTTTACTAAAGATAAACTCCGAAGACGAACTGTCAACAGAAACGTTGAGAGATCTGATAAGAAACGATGAAGAATTTGACACTACTTCCACCATGATAGACAGAAACTTACATACACTGAATGAGATATGCGTTTCTGATCTAGTTTATACCGTAATATAAAATTTTACACCATAAAATAGACTTCCAGGTTTGGACGATCTCTGAAAAAAAAATGCTATTTGCGGCCCTACTATCAATCGAATCACAAATAACCTAGAAAGCCTTAAGTTATTAGCAACCGTAAAAGTAGATAGATATAGATAAAGTATGTATTGCACAAAATACATATTCTTATAGATGTACATATAATAGAAAAGTAAGAATTAGAAATTCACAAAATAATTATGAAATGTATCATGCAGAAAAATACTTATGGAGAAGATGTGAAAGAGAGAAAAAAAATATAATAATAATGAATAAATAAACAATACGAATATAACTAAATAAAGAGATACAATAATATTTTAAAAAATAAAATAAAAATTTTCAATTTAAAATTACATAAAATGAAATAAGGCAATGCGAATGAAGAAATTGTAAAATAGTAGCCATCGAGCAAGCTGATATGAAATAATAAGAATTATTCATTTAGATCTTAGTAAAAATCTAATCTGTAATTATTACACAAGTAAAACAAAATGAACTTGTCTTAAGAGCTAATCTAAACACATTAAATAATTTTCAGAAGTAATTACACAGCTAATAACTTTTTTCATAAGAAATAAATTAAATAACATTTTTTAAAATAGCAATCATAAAAATGCAATAAATAAATAAATTAGTAAATTTTTTTTTTTTTTTTTAATGATCATTGTTCTGTTTCAAGAATTATTTCCATATTAAACAATGAAAGTGAGACTAAGTGAGGTAATAGTTACTTACATGGCATTTTTTGCTTCGGTCATGTTAATTTCCGAAGTTAGTTGTGTGGAATTCTGCCAGAATAGTATGTTTCTAGATTGGATTTTTCAATTTAAGGCGTATTTTCAATATTTTACACAAGTATAGTAAACATTCATACTTCCAAATAAAGGTAAGGCTGGTGTAAAGAAATAAAATCCACAAAAACGTTTTTCAACATTTAATTTAAATACTTTTTATTTCAATAAAGATTTTTTGACAATACTATATTGTCAATACATAATATACACTTGATAATAATAAAATTCATTAAAATAAAAATGGTCTCATGCAATGGTCTATTGAAAATGAAGAGACCTTAATGGCTAGGACTAGGAACACTCTTCCAGAAAATACTAATTTAAACATTAAAATTAAAATGACCAATAAAATAAATCTATAATCCAAAAATATAATTTTTACTTATTTTTTTTAATAAAAAAAATAATACAATAAATAACTATTAATAATATATAATAGCGACAGATAAAGCTAATAAAAAATAATATATATTATGAATATCTAGTAATAAAGAAATTGAGTAGATCGTTAAAATAAATTGATAATATAAAAATAATAACTGTTTGGCTACTTTCTTTGATCATTTTGGAAATAAAAAACACAAAGATTGTTAACTCATCTTTACTTATAGAAAGACGCAGCTAAGGGGTATGCAAGAACTAGTTTTTAAATAACAGAAAATTTATTATATGTATATAAAAAATAAATTCATGGAAGGAATGATGTAATCAGACAACGGACTGTTGGCTGAAGTAGCATTACGCTACATTTTCCACAGTCGTTCAGAGGAGGAGGAACTTCGCAAACATTATATTTGTTTACCATTTTCTTTTGTTTGGAAGGTTATTTTATATATTTATAATTTGTAGGTTAATTAATTAATCATTAATCCAATTGTGTGTCAAAAACATTTGATTTCCTTCACAGAAAATTAAAAAAACAAAAACAGTTATTACATTCATATATTAAAATACAGCAAACATGTAATAATTTAGGTGTAATGTAATTTGTAAAGAGTCAATCATCTGTGAATAAACATACGAAACACGTCTGAGGCCGTTAGGTTTTTTTATCAGGGAGGTGAAAAAAAAACTTCGAACACGCCATCGTCCGGATGGGACGTGGCAAAATTTAGGACTCTCACAGTAGAGTCGGGCTCACGTCGAAAGAGCGCTCTGTTAGTAGGCGATATGACCTCGTAGTTAAAGTCAGAGTACAAGTCACAATAACAACTATTTTTTACAAAATATATTTTTTAATTTAGCCATGATAATTTGTTAATTAACAGATTTCCACTTATTACATTTTTAATATAATTTATATCAAATTTATTTACAGTTTACAAAATTTTATGAGCGAGTTATTATAACTGAAATATAGTTTCTACATTATTATAAATGTATTCAATGTGGCCAATATGTTATTTTACCTATTCAACATTTAATGATTTATACATTTTTCTTACTAAAGAAAAAACCACAATACTTAAACAGAGGGATACACTGAATAATATAAATGTATTTTATTAATTACAATACTATATACAGAACATCAACCTTACGCCCTGAAACAGAAAAATAAATACATTATTCCTAGGTGTATATAAAAAATGGTTAGATTAATACAGTTTAATGTGTTTATGGAATACAAAGACCTAATATTATATACTAAAATTGAAGAAATCATAAAGCAACTTAATAACTATTCTTTGAATAAAACAAATCTACTTATCACAAAAATGTTTATCAATGTTTAATTCCTTCTTTTTGCGTTGTATAAGGGAAGTTATGTAATCAGTCAAAAAATTGATGTGCTTCCCTCTGAATTTTATGTTTTTCGACCCCCTGAATCCAAAAATGAAACAAAAAGCAATGCATTTGTGTCCGTGAACAAGACAACTCTCGATTTCAAGGTTAATTGGAAAAATAAAATAATAGAATAACTGTTTTCTGTATGCTACTTGTCGAGAGAGTAAATATAAACGGTATCTTGTAAAATGTATTTAGGCCCAGTGGTCTCAATTTTAGTTAGCACATGTGATATCTGCATCTCAAATTTCAAGTTCATTGCTTAATCATTTTTGATTTCGCTCGCAAAGTTCCAATCTCATAAACACAGACAGACCGACAATATCGCAAGAATTGTCTATATATCTCGGATTTTTGCACAATTACAATAATTCATTACACTTATGATGTATATATGGTATATATATAATTCCTGTTACCTGTCATACAGAAATGGCTAGGAGGGATGGATGAGAATGGCGGAGACAGGCGGACTCCTCGTGTTTGAAGAGGTAGGAGCGGAGAGCGAAGGCCTTTCCACAGCGAACACACCGGAACGGCTTCCTCTCCGAGTGAGTCTGAACATGGGCCCGCAGGTTGGACTTATCAGCGAACGCCTTACCACATAGATTACATTTAAATGGCTTCTCACCTGGTCAAAACATTTTTACCTGTTTTTTGTTATCTTAAATCATGATAAATACAAAAATATTTGAAAATATAAATATATCCTATAAGTGGAGAGCGCCGGTAGCTCAAATGGTATGCGCGCTTGCTTACTGAGATAAAGATCGCGGAGGGTACCTTGAGCAACAGGTAAAAGATCAGACCCCTACTACCCTAGGTGAATAAATAAATATATAGGGTGGGCAAAATTTAGCACTCCCACAGTAGAGTTGAGCTCATGTCCACCAGAATGACGAACGAGCGCTCTGGTAGTAGGCGATATGACCTTGTTGTTAAAGCCTGGGCATGAGTCATAATAACTAACTATAGTTCTGAGTTGAGACAACATTTCGCAACAATTAACATATGAAATAAACTGGACTGATCACACTTGCGCAGTAGACTAACCTGGCGATAGGCTAAAACCTCTGACGTCCAACGTTTAGGTTCAAACTGCGTCATGTATACATAAAGCAGTCTTTATTGTTGAAAGGAGAGAAAAAAAACTGAATCCTTAAATACTACATTTTTTAATGAAAAATAGAACATTTTTACTTTGCCAGATAATACTTTTCAAACTTTTTAAAGCCACTGACAGCCCGATGGAAAGTTTAAATTTGTTAACAATTTATTATTATTATTTTTTGTATTCAAGAGAGCATGGAACAGAAAAATAATATCGAAATCTATGTTCCAGTTTCGCGGTCTTATCGCAGGGACGAACACAGAAATATGTTATTTGCCACACATAATATTTACTGAATGGATTCCAGATCCTCTTTGTGAAAAAAATTTATACTCTCAGAAGGATATATACATATATATATAAAGGGCGCCGGTAGCTCAGTGGTAAGCGTACTTGCCTTCTGAGTTCAATATTGTGGGTTCGAACCGAACTAAACTTAAGCACGCCGTCCTTCGGATGGGAGTTCAGCGATGATCCCGAGCCTGCACGATGTCAGGTACTCGTTAAAGACCCCTACCCTAGGTGAATAAAAAATTAGAACTCCCACAGTAGAGTCGGGCTCATGTCCACCAGACTGACGAAAGAGCCCTCTTGTAGTAGGCGATATGACCTCGTAGTTAAAGCCCGGGCACGAGTCATAAAACCTAACCTAACCTATAATATTTGTATAAAAGGACTCCTCATGTTTCGACCATAATTAAATCATATCGTAAGCGCATTATTAAGAATAATTATTATTATAAGTTAGCACATGGGACATCTTCTTCTCAAATTTCAAGTTTATTGCTATAATCGTTTCTGAGTTATAGCGCTTATAGTTCCAACCGCATATACACAGACACCGACAATATCGCAAAAATTGTCCGAACGTCTCGAATTGTTGCACGATTACAATAATTGTAAGGGAATAATTATTATTCCTTATACTTATACTATAAAAAAATAAGTATTGTTTCTCAAACAGTTCTGTTTTAAAGTCATATTTTGTCTTTGTAGGAGTCGGATAATAGGAATGGTTATTTTTATATTTAAATGTATTCATTTATAAGTAATAATAATGCAACATTTATTACATAGTTCATTTAAAATAAAAATATACACTCCTACAATGTTGGGACTTAGTAAACGAAATGGACTCCTACTTGGACCGAAGACAAAATATGTCATTACAAGAGAACTGTCTGAGAAACAATTAACAAAACTGGACATTCGAACTGGGGCTCTGCCAAAAGAATCCAATCCTTCCAATCTAATAATTCGCTGAACCCTCAGTATCTCCTATTTTCCTTACAAAACTATTCTATTTTTGCTAAAATTAATCATTTAAACAGAATAATATATAAATACTGTTGTATCCTGCGATAAAGAAAACCACAAAACTGGAACATATATTTTGATATTATTCTTTTTATAATCTATGTTCTTTGGAATTAAAAAGAAAAAAAAAATATTCGGAGTTAGGGAAAAGCTAACTCAGTGATGTAGGTGTTGTAACATGAAGGCGCGGTAATAAAATGTACTATTTATTTTACCAACAACTTTATTATTTATTTTATCAGAAAAATATATGATACTTAACATGCAAAGATATTGTGATACATTTAATAAAAAACAAAGAAAAAACGTATGTTTTAAAAAAAATATTGTCTATTTCACAAAATATATATATAATATGGGCTGAAATTGGTAGCAATGCAGAAAGTACTCCCATATTATATATACAGGGTGTATCGCAAGCAGATGACAATACTCGGGGGGGTGAATGCCCCACTCAAGTACACTAAGAAACCGGGGTAATAAAAATCCGTTTCAACTTAGTGTAGAAATAAATGAGATTTAAAATTTTTTTACGATAACCACGTTTTTTTAGCAAAATGTCCGTAAATATCACTTTTTGGTTAAGGTAAAGTGAAATCTGACTACACTGTCGTAATCTACGTTAAATTTCCTAATAGGTGACATGTTTTTTTACATGAAAATCGAAAAGACAGAAATAGGAGGCTAACTTTTATTTCAAAACGAACACCTGTTTAAATTGTTTGGCAAATTTTCAGTTTACCGTAATTTGTTTTCTCTATTCGCTAGGATGTCCCAAATTCACCAAAAGTTAGCAAAAATATGGCCCTTTAAAAAAATACCTTATGTTGTTCTTTATTGTCGACCATTGCCGGAGTGAGACAGGAGAAAAGATGAAAAACATGGGTACCTAAAGATGAAAAACACCTAACTTACACAAAGCGAGACTTTTTATAAAATTAACTAATTCATTATCTAAAAAAAAATTGAAATTACTACATTAATCTTTTAGGGATAAGAACAGTTTTGTACTGTACATTGTTTTGAAGAAATTATAACAATTGCTGAAACAGACCTCCATATTCTCACAATTGACTCCTTGTTTAGAACGGATGTGGTGGCCCGTTGAATCTCAAGCCTGTTTGTTCCCATCTCCTCACAAACCTCTTGAATCCTCTGGCGATTAATTAGTCCCTATCACTAATAGGTACGCTGTACACAAGGGAGGGACTGTAGAGTGCCCCACACTAAAGACGCCAGATCAGGACTCCGAGCTGGCCATCTCACAAGGTTCATACCGTCCAAACCACCTTCCAGCAACGCGCCGGGTGCTCGTGGACGGATCATTGTAAAAGCGCTCTAAAAAAATATCATCGACATCCTTTCGTCGTCGACCGGTATAATTAGCAGGTTATCTTGGAATCGAACCAGGTTCTCCCATAATCCGATAGGCATTTTCTACGGTTCGGGGATCCGGCCATCTTTGTCGATTTGGGAATTGATTTCGGTAAATTTGTTCTGCTAGCAGACTGTTGCCTCCATCAGCCCCGTAAGCATAAATCATGTTTACGTATTCCCGGGTAACTGTTTATTGGAACTAATAATGTTTACATTAGATAATACGTCTAACGATGGTTTTCAGTTTCAAAATCCATTGTATCGATTAGGATTATTTTTTTTTTTACTCTCTGATCCTCAACAGAAGCCAACAAAGGGGAAAACAAAAATAAGTTTATTTATTCAGAAGAAATAATTAATTTATTATTATTTCAGAGAATAATAGTAATTTGGTAAATTTAGAACATCCTAGCGAATAGAGAAAACAAATTACGGTAAATTGGAAATTTGCCGAAAAATGTTGTTATAATTTTTTCAACACAATTTCAGTACAAAACATTTTTTCATCTCTGAAAATTAATAACGTAATAATTTCAGTTTTTTAAAAATAATGAATTAGTTAATTTTACAAAAAGTCTCGCTTTGTGTAAGTTAGGTTTACCCATGTTTTTCATCTTTTCTCCTGTCTCACTCCGGCAATGGTCGACAATAAAGAACAACATAAGGTATTTTTTTAAAGGGCCATATTTTTGCTAACTTTTGGTGAATTTGGGACATCCTAGCGAATAAAGAAAACAAATTACGGTAAACTGAAAATTCGCCAAACAATTTAAACAGGTGTTCGTTTTGAAATAAACGTTAGCCTCCTATTTCTATCTTTTCGATTTTCATGTCAAAAAACATGTCACCTATTAGGAAATTTAACGTAGATTACGACAGTGTAGTCAGATTTCACTTTACCTTAACCAAAAAGTGATATTTACGGACATTTTGCTAAAAAACGTGGTTATCGTAAAAAAATTTAAAATCTCATTTATTTCTACACTAAGTTGAAACGGATTTTTATTACCCCGGTTTCTTAGTGTACTTGAGTGGGGCATTCACCCACCCGAGTATTGTCATCTGCTTGCGATACACCCTGTATATCGTGAAATAGACAATATTTTTTAAAAAACATACGTTTTTTCTATTTTTCGTTTTTTAGAAATATATCTTTAAAGAACATACACATTACTGACAAAATATAGTAAATATATTTGAAATAGTTGTGGGTGTATTATTTTTGAGTATGTGTTTTCACAAAGAGGATCTGGAATCCATTCAATAAATATTATGTGTGGGAAACAATGTCACATCCCCTTTTATTATTTTACAAACAAAACAAATAATTTGTATGATCATAGAATGAGTAAGAATTGAGCGATGACATTTTTGCCAGCGCTTCAAATTTTGATAATATTACAAAATTCCATGGAAGCAACAGAAACTTAACTTAAGAACATTGAGTCTTTGGCGCCTCCTTCTCCTTGCGCCCTCCCTGAGAGAACAGACAATGGAGGTTTCAGGACCGGGGACCAAGTATACTAAAAAGAGAATCGGATTCTCAGTGCTTTACTAGAAGACCTAAACGCAATGCTTGAAGCGTAAACCAATAACTTTATTTTCAGACTAGCACATTATCCGGCGTTGCCCGGGAGTAACTTTTCCATTATAGAATTTTACCTGAAGCTGATCAGCGCGATATCGGAACAACGAATAAAAAGCTTATCCTTTCCCCTACCAACCCCTCCGCCTCACTACACCCCTCCCTAACCACCTCGCCTCCTTCGCTACTTGACAATATTATTCATATCCGTTATTTCTAACACTAGCGAATAAATGTCTAGAACAATAATGATTACCATTTTCCAGTAGTGGTACAGACCTTGTGAATATTTGAGGGAAAATTAATTTTGTACGCCTCTTTGGGTCTATTATATTCTATTTATTTCATCATTCCGACGTTTCGGCTTCTATGAGCCATTTTCATAGATCAAAGAAACGATCATCAATAATTAATCATAATTGTTGATGATAGTTTCTGTGATGTATGAAAATGGCTCATAGAAGCCGAAACGTCAGATTGATGAAATAAATAAAATGTAGTAGACCCAAAGAGGCCAACAAAATTCATTTTCCCGCAAAAAATGTTTACATTGACAATATCTTTCATATTAATTCAATAACGTTTACACCTCGGATCGATAATAACAGAGGAAACTTGAAATAACCTTTTGTCTCCAGTTAAACCCACTTTCTATTCAGTGATTTTAAAATCACGCGTATCCTATAACGTAATCCTGAATAGACATATTCAAAATATGAAGTTTGATTTAATTATGTTCGGCCATTTTCCTGTAATGAAGGGGAAAACAGATATGAAAACTAATCACTTGTATGGTCTTTGTTTGACCTGAAACGGATAAAACCCACATTGCTTAAAAAAATATCTGATGTACACACAGCCACCCTATCCATTTATAAAGATATTATTACATCTGTAAGAATTACTACTGCGAATGTGTGAATTAGTTCACATATAGACGGACTACAAAGAAAACTGTATCTCCTCCATAACTCTAGATCAAAATTTTAGTACATGTTTGAGCGTTATAACTCAGTTATAACAAAGTTTAACATATCGGATATCCGGATAAGTAGGATTCTACTATATATCCAAAAAGGTACTGAAGAGTTACCAGTGTGGGTACGGATGTGACCCTGGAGGAGCCATGGCCTGGAGAAGCCCTTGCCACAGATGTGACATCGGGAGGCCTGACTATGAGTCCTGATGTGCATACTGTAGGCAGGGACGGAGACATACAGCTTGCCACAGTGGGGGCAGCTTCTGGCCTTCTTGTCTGTGAGGGAGCGGTGGGTCTGTCGATGTCGGGCCAAGTTGCTCGAGGTGCTGTACCTCTTACCACAGTCCCGGCAGCCATATTCCTGTAACAATAATTCAGACAATAATAAACTGCTCTAATTCAAATATCTAAATTATTAAAGCTGAAATATGATATAGGTAACGAAAATAGCAATACTGAATATAACATTGTTGCAATAAATACAAGGTGTTTGAAAGGGAGGAATATAAATATATATATATATATTAGGGTGTATCGAAATTTTTTAAATTTGATGGCCCTACGAAAAATTGAAAGTATTTGACATGTAAACAATAACAGAATATCAAACAAACTATTGTCGATGCTTTAGGGGGTCCCACATTCGTCTCAAAACACGATTTTCACGCTTTTTCGAGTAGTATATTAAGAACTGAAATTTTTTTCGATTTTATTGCTATTTTTCTGTCAAATTCCAATTCCAAGTCGTGCCCCACTTAATTACAAGTAATATCATCATAAAAAAACATTATTTTAAGTACTTAGAAGTTAACCAAGGATTATTAATTATAGACAAAATGAGAAATAAAAATTATTCAAAATGCTACCATTGCGTCAGATTTTAATGCGGATACATGCGTTGGAAATAATCTTGATCTGCAGAAAATCACCGGACTCTGACAACCGAGTTTTTCGAGTACCCGAACTAAATTTTGAAGCTACTAATTATACAGAGTTATTAGGAGTTTACTCCTTTTTTAATTTTGTCCTATATTGATTAAAATTGCACACTTTTTTAAATTTCAATTTCATTTATATAAAGAATTTACACTAATTTTCATCAAATTTTAAAATACTAAAGTTATCCGCATTAAAATCTGACGCAATGGTAGCATTTTGAATAATTTTTATTTCTCATTTTGTCAATAATTAATAATCCTTGGTTAACTTCTAAGTACTTAAAATAATGTTTTTTTATGATGATATTACTTGTAATTAAGTGGGGCACGACTTGGAATTGGAATTTGACAGAAAAATAACAATAAAATCGAAAAAAATTTCAGTTCTTAATATACTACTCGAAAAAGCGTGAAAATCGTGTTTTCTGAGACGAATGTGGGACCCCCTAAAGCATCGACAATAGTTTGTTTGATATTCTGTTATTGTTTACATGTCAAATACTTTCAATTTTTCGTAGGGCCATCAAATTTAAAAAATTTCGATACACCCTAATATATATATATATATATTTTTTGTATTGTTTATGTTTATTAGTCTAGACTAAGGACGGCCGCACACTATTGCAAACAATCAGCGCCAACCAAAACATTTTGTTTGAGCCGGACGGAGAGTGGGGGGGGGGGGGGGGGGGGAGGGGTAAAGCCCGCACACTAGCCGAGCAGTGTTTGCCATTCACACAAACAGCCCTGTCGTTGTTTGTCAATGTTTGCCGACTTCTTGTTTGCGTCCTAAACAAAAGTAAGTATGTTTTCAAATTTTTTAACAAAATACTCGTTATTATTGATTTCTGTGGGCTCAAACTATTAATAATAACAATTATAATATTATGTATATAAATAAATATTTAGAAAATTTCATTGCATTTCATTTATTATTGCTTACCTCAATGTCACGAAGAGTTTTTCTTCTGGTTGTAGGAACGAGGTACCCTGCGTTATTATTGCGTCTCCGATTAACTCCAACAAAAAATTGAAAATTTCCAATGACATTCTCGTGTAATTTTTGATATTGTCACTGTATTTTTTTAGTTCATTAAATTAATCAAAGATTTACTTTCGTTTCTTTGCATTAAGAAAGGGTGAACCCAATACCGTGATTATTAAAATTTATGAACATATCCCACAAAACTGGGACCACTTATCGATTTCCTCATCTGACTACATTTTTAAACACTCTGGAAGCGAAGTGGGGTAGATATAGGACTTTGTATAATCCAAATAATGTTTGGAAGTGTTCGCCTAAGTGTGCAGGGAGAGAATCAAGACAAACAGTCGAAACTAGTTGGGTCGCAAACGTTTTGTTTGCGATAGTGTGCGGCAGGCCTAAGAGTTTCAACATAAAGATGCATAAAGAATATTATGTTTACCCACCATTTTGTATTTTGAACTATACAGAAAAATGTAAGCGAAGCGATCGAGGGTCCGGAAAAAACTGAAAACCTAATATCAAAATATGAATAATAATGTGAGAAAATGAGGAAAACGTGATATTATATGATGGTACATAACCTTATCTAATACATCAGTCTCTTTTTATGCAGCGTCTAGAACCGGCGCTGGCAAATGCGAGCGAAGCGAGAATCAGGGGATCCCAGGAGGCGCAGCCCCGGCAAAGTTGGAGACCGAAATGCAGAATCCTTCTTAAAAATCTGCCGGTAATGTTGAAAACAATTAAAAATAATTTAGGAAATACAACTAGTTAAATTGTGTTAAGCGATTTCTTTTAAGAGGTATCAAAAATAAAAGATCAAACAATTTGGCTAGGACGTAAAAAATCTTGAGTACGCCGTCTTTCGGCTTGGATGATTAAGCGATGGTCCTAAGCCTGTATGATGTCAAGTAGTCGTTAAAGAACCCTATCCTACGTAACTAAACCTGGATAGTCAAAATCTGGGAATCGTATAGTAGTGTCGGGCTTATGACGAAAGAGCGCTCTGGTAGTAGGAGATATTATCTCGTAGATAAAGTCCGGGCGTGAATAACTAAAATATATATTTTTTTTCATTACTAGTGGTAATGTAAGTACTATATTTTGACTGAATATAACATTAAAAAAATTAAATGATTTCTTATTTCAAATTAAACGTTTTCCAAATCTAATTTTAACCTTAGTTAAGTACCTTGCGAACAGGAAGAACTGATGGCGAGGTTATGCCTCCAGCTGCAAGACTTACTTCCGCCAACTGGGTAAGGTTATAAAATTCATCACAATCTGATTCCGATCTGTCTTCTTCTTTTTCATCTAAAAAATGTTTTTTAGAAAGATAAATAAGTTAAAATACATTAGCATGAGTTATTTTGATGCAACAGGTGGCTCATAAGTAAATTTCCACAATTGGTATCCGAACTGTGTATCAGGGTTATTATTTTTTTTTTTTATATAAACTTGATATAAAAATTCAATCAACTCACTGGTTAAATTGTATGTTGGTTCATCCATTACGTTCATAAAATTTAAATGAACTATATTCAAGAAAATAATCATATCACTGCTTGTTATTTCTAGTCCGAACTAAAAAGATTTTTACAAGCTCACATTAAGAAATGTATTCCACATAGATTTATCCCATATAGTTTTTTTTTTAAGAGAAATAATTTAAATTTCATTCGATTAATTATTTTAGTTCATCGTTATTCCATTATGGATGTCTCAGTCTGATTCAAACACCCACCTGTTTTCAATTATTTATTTATTTTTTTTCACAGCCTGTAGCTTTTTTTTTTTTTTTAATAAGTTTATTTGGTAATAATGTCCCCTTAATTAGTTTGATTATTCAATGATAATAAATTAAGATGTGAGCTATTCAAAACTTAAGTGAATAAAGTACACAAAATTGAAAATTTGTTTTTGAAAAAATGCTATCAATAAATAGGCTTCAACTATAAATGAAACGTATACATTGGTCCTACGCGAAAAAGTTAATAGTAAAAAGTTATAAGAATAACTAAATTTGTCGCAAATTATTCATAACGACCTATTTTAACTCATATTTTTTATTTAAAGTAACTTTACATATAATACACGTGGGAGTGAAAATCGGATTTTTAATAGTAATTTTTAATCAGAAAAAAATAAATAATCGAACACATGCAACATGTGTCATTATCGTAATTTTTTAATTATAAAATTGCAACTGCTATGGTATAATTGTAGGAATAAAAACGAAGGCTGTATGATGAAAATAAATATTTAATATATGACCATATATATTAGACATATAAATTATGTAAGTTACCTTGGTGTGGGTACCTCTTGTGTGTGAAGAGGAAGGCTCTGGGCATGACTGAGACAGCTCTTTGGGTATAAATAGTGAGATGTTTACACATGTTCCATGGCCCCACCTACAGCTGCTTTTCTTCATTTGTTCGGCCATCTCGATTTTCTAGCCCCCTCCAACAAAAATAATAATAATAATTTTAAAATAATATAATAAAATGGTAAACAACAATATTTGTACACTGGTGGTTTCAAATATCTTCCTACGATGGAGGGACAGACTATTCATCATCGGATCCATGTTTGCCAACTCAAACTTTACCTACTATATTACAAGATCTCAGCTGCACTCAACAGGTCATATTTTACGTTATACCTTTTCACAATCTGATGATATAATAAATAACTACTAGAAAAAATTAATATTTTTTTATTAATCTCAATTAGGTACCGACTTACAAAAAATTATTTAAAAAAATTCCTTTTAGATTTTGGTTTCTTATAGAGTTTTCGAACAGTGTAGTCTATGGGTATTAAAAATGTATCACCTGTTGCAGCAATCCAGTGTTTGCGCAGCAGCATTCTTTCCTCCATCATGAAACTCTAAGGCGGCTCTCAGACCAGAGCAACCGGAGCTAAGAGTACCTCTCACACCAAAGAAACCTCGTTCTTATTGTGTTTTGTGTAATGTCTTCATCTAGGGTTGATATATTGGTCCATCCTATTTTGGTGAATCTAGTCCAGCATGGTCGAAGTGTTAATGGTAAAGAATTGAGAACACATCCTTCATACATCAAAATTGTTATAGAATGGACCCAAATACTTTTGAAACTCTTTTAAATCTCAGTTTCTTGTATAATCAAGGACACAAAATACAGAGAGGCCATCAGCCTGTTGTTCTGAGTAAATATAGGGCCGGATGTTTTCAGTAAAATTTTACTTAACGGAGAAAACAGTGAAACAGTATATAATGTCATGTGGTATCTAAAGGTAACAAAACACCAAATTCCAGAGAAAGACACTTGGAACAATGCTCTGGAACAAATACTCAATCTTGGATTTTTCTAAAAAAAAATATAGAGAAAATTTACTTAGAACTATAGACGAAATAAAACTAGTGTTTTCGCAAATGCTCTTCATAATTTTTAAAATAATCCTTAGTTAAGCTTGTGTTGCAATGAATTGTTGCAACGGTCTTTCTCTCGAATTTGGAATTTGGTGTTTTGTTACCTTTAGACACACCTCATGCTATTTATTATACTTTGGACTTTGTAGTTGGTTTTTGTATTTGTAGTTTACTTATTACTTTTATTTGATTGATATTGTATTTGGTCGTTATAATTTAAGTTTATGAATCTAAAAAAACTATATTAAAAGGCTTTAAAATTGCAGTTCATATGAAGTTACGACTTCCAGAAATTGTTCCTGATTTTTTAAAATTTAAGTCGTGATCTTTGGGCGCGGGTTGCCGATCCCTGTACAATAGTATAGAGAATATTTGGTCTATAAATAAGAATTGAGTCAAATATTGTTCTGTTGTTGGGAGGGAGTGGCAACATTGTTGTTGGTTGGATGAAGAAGCAACAGTTGTTGTATGCGCTGGTGGTTGTTGGATCCTTGCCAGAGCCCTGTTTTTTTTTAGACCTACTGACTAATGTACAGATCATTCACTTTTCTAAAGTAAAATTAACTAGTATCCACCTTTATAAATCAGTTTCATTTGCCAGTCGAGTATTTTAGGGCCAACAACCACAAGATGTATTTTTTCTGAATTCCTTTCTGTGCTAATAAAATATATTATAATAATTATTAAAGAGATTGTCGCGCCTCCATGAATATTTGATGCGAGTATGATCTAGCTGTTTTTAAACCGCAAACCATGGAAGACCATGCGACCAAAGCAGCTCGCACGGGTTCCATTGCCCCCATTTTTTAATATATGAAATTTTGTTATATTCCTGACGACAATCAAAAAGTGAATTCTTTACTATAATACAAAAGTGCTTAATTTCTCAGTGTAATTATAACTTAGATCACCATTTTAGATATTATAATAATTATTAAATAAAAGTGTTTATAAAAATATAAGGTGGGATTAGGGGCTTAACCCAAAAACTGTAATAGAAGTATTGAAAGGAAATTTCATATATAAATTCAAAATCTAAATATGACTACATCTACGAGTTTTCAGCGTAATCAGCCGAAGGGAACGATACATTTTTCCCTCCCTCTGGTCTGTGTAACTTAAAAAGATAATAAATAGAATAAAAAAAATTCCAGTATATGAAAATGAAAATCACATCCATAGTCCTTAGGGGGTTTTGAATTTTGTGTCGATAGATTTACGACGACGGCAGTAATTCGAGTTTTTGAGTTAAGCCTCTTCCATAATCCCCTCATCCCCTTTAGCAGAATTGGCTGAAAATAGGTAGGTATTATCCTTATTGGGTTTTGGTCACACATATAAAATTTCGTATCGATACATTCATTCTATCGGCAGTTATTACAGTTTCTATGTTAAGCTTCTCCCCTAACCCCCTTTTCTTTGGCCAATTTGACTGAAGAACAATAGATGTCGTCGTTAGAGGATCTGGATTTGCATATAAAATTTCATATCGATACATTCATTCTATAGGGAGTAATCCAGTTCACAGACACACACACAGATACATAGACAGAATTTTTTTTTCTTATAATTGAAATCTAGAGATCGGAAACATAAAATTCCGTTGAAACCTCCGCATCGAATTTTTGACCGATTACATAACTTCTCCTTTGGTTCGTTGAGCTGGGGAAGTACTCATATCGTCAGTATCTGAAACATTTTACGATTAATAATAAATATAACATCGTAAGATGTTCGTCAGTATTTACAAATTATATTCAGTTTAACAATTAAAAACATTAAGGCTTAGTCAAGGTCCACGTTGTAGATTTTCCGTGAAAACGTCGGGAAAAAATTATTTTTCATTTTCTTTTCGATGCTGCCGTAGCTCTTGCATTTGCTCGGCACTAGATTTTTTAAATTCCTTTTGATGCGAGCTTTCCTCTGATTTGCGTTTTCTATAATCTTTTATGTTTTTGCAATTTTCAATTTAATATTGATTTTTACATATATTTCTATTGTTTCACTTTGAGTCCTAGTAGTGTTTCTCAAGCTCTTTACAATGACACCCGAATCAACGTCCTATCTAAACGCCTCATCACGCTACACTCATTTCTAATTTTACACAACGCTAATTCGCAACAATCATCAGCCGGCGCCCACACTAGCCCGATAACGTCAGAGGCAAAACAAACACTGCACAACAAACACATACAGACAAGCTCTATCCATTGTGACCTCAACCGTTGTTATCGCATTATTAGTCTCGTAGTTATTATCGATTGAAATCTGACGGTATTTTGTAACAAAAGAAAGTTTGACCGGCTATCACTGTGCTTAACGAGCGAATATACGTTTTCACGTAAAAAATTCTAACTAACCTATAATTTATCTGTTATTTATGTTAACTATTAGTTATTGTGACTCATACCCGAGCTTATATCGCCTTCTACCAGAGCTCTCTTTTGTTACTTTGGTGGACATGAGACTCTACTAAGGAGTAGGTACTAAATTTTGCCTACCTAGGTTTATTCACCTAAAGTTAGGGTCTTTAACGAGTACCTGATATCGCTTAACGGTCCCTCCGAAGGCCATATACATATCTTATTTTTTCGGATAATGTTATAACACATGAAACAGTTTTACTTCGCCAGCTATACAAAGTATAGAGGAAGTTATGTAATCAGTCAGAAATTCGATGTTGAGTTTTCAGCGGAATTTCATGTTTTCCGAACCCCTGATAACAAATAAGAAAAAAAAAAAACATTTCTATCTATGTATCTGTGAACACGGTAACTCCCGATAGAATGAATGTATCGACACAAAATATTAAATATGTATCCAGAAACCTCCAAAGATGACTCCTATTAATTTTCAGCCAAATCGACCAAAGGGATGGGGGGGATTAGAGAGGAGGCTTAATACAAAAACTCTATAACTGTAGTTGAAATACCAATTTTCTTCTTTCTGTAGCGTTCTAAAAAAGTGAAAAAAAAGGAGAGGGGGAATTTTGATATTTTTACGTGAATTCCACCGAAGTAAAATAGTGTGGATATTTCTGGCGGGGAGAACTTTTCCATCTTTTTTTAAACAGTATGAGGTTACTTGGGCGTTTGAACAGAAATTGACTTGTGTACAAAAGTTTTGTCGCATAAAGGTTTAAATTCTGTTGTAAACTCTGAAATAGCTTAACATTTAACCATTTTGCTGAATGCGAACCATTCTTATATATCAGTTAAGGAAGAAACATTTTGGATTTCCCGCAAAAATTGTTTATAAAACCGCCCCACTAAAATAAGTTATGACAATGGCTAACTCTCACCTTAAATGTTACAAGGGAACTTGTTGGGCTCTCCAGTATTTTACAGTTGAAGATTGTTTGGTGGACTATCTACTCCTGGGTGCCACAGAGGATGATTACATCAAATGAAGTAGTCTCCTTCTTAAAGTTGCATGTAAATCATTCTTTGAATTCATCTGATGTAGAATATGTCCGCATTAGCAATTAACGAGATCATTAACTGCATGTCATTCGAAACTACGCGAGATAAATTCAAAACCCCATAAGGACGACCAGGGGCGAAGCCAGGATTTTGAGCAGGGGGGGGGGGGGGGTATAGACTCCCAGGGACAGAGCCTTAATTTGGGAGACTCGGAACCCTAGAAGCTTCACCTGAGGTAACCACTGACTGTAATACTTAAGCTGACTTTACATGAGCAGCAAATGCAGGCTGTGGTTTCTGTGCTTTTAGAATTAAATGACTCACATCCAATAGCGTGCATTTGCTGCTGCTGCGCTTTGCATTTTTACTGCGCATGCAAAATCAGCTTTAAGAGTGTAAAGTGTAACATAAATGAAGATTTTGAGCGAGGAAATGAAATGATCGAATTCATGTATATTTAAATAAATGTAATATGACTTGTTTTGTACATGTACATTTATGTAACAGCTGATTGCTGATTTAGGAATCAGAAGCACGGGTAATTTGAAGATCCTATTGGTAACTTGCAAGCAATCCATTCTAAATAAAAACAAATTTTTTTTAGTTTATTTAATTTTTATCTTGGTTTTTTGCTCTGGCCAAGGGAGGGGCACGTGTGGGTACGCCCATGAGGACGACACCTATTAATTTTCCATGGAGTTGGGCGAAGGAAAGGGGGGGGAAGGGGGGGGGGGGGGGGGTCAGAGGGGTTTGACTCAACAAACCTTAGTAACTGCCGATGTAATTAACGTATCGACACAAAATTTAGTATGAGGATTCCTGATTTTTAGCCTAAACGGTCAATTGGTTTTGGAGGGAGAGCAAAAACTTACTTTTTTTTTTTCATTCTTCTCATAATGAGGATTTAAATAAACAAAAAAATATTTACCAGTAAACAGAAGTTATTGGTTTGGGAAGGGGGGATAGAAGGGTTGAAGGCCTAATAATAGTGTAGAAGGGGGGGCGCGTGGATACCAGATGTGAAGCCACGTGCCCCGTGTTAAGTCAGCTGGAGACTATTTAAAATACTTTACCTTACCCACAGGAAGAAGGGCATGTCTTGTCCTGGCCCCTTCCTTTCCAGTCCACAGCTAAAGTATAGGACCTCTGTGTATTTGTTTAATCTGTTCCGTTTATATCTGGAGATTCGTCGAGTACCCCTGAAGAACAGATCTTCAGTGACTTAGTGGTTCGCTTCACTCTCTGAAGACCCAATTGTTTGGAGGTTAGCATCACTGGTTGGAGCCACTATTGTGTACGAGTATTGGTCAGCATTCTCTCCAAAGCCTAATTAATAAAAAGCCAGAAATAAAAACAAAGAACTGGTTTAACTTTTATATTGTCCAATTCCACAAAAATATATACGTAAGTCCCTTCTGAACGTGCTGACGATGGCATAAGCCGAAACCGGTACAATACCATATATACATATTTTAATGGAATTAAACAATATAAATATTAAAACTAAATTTTGTTTCGAGCCCCCTTCTCTGGTCCCCCCTCCCCTTCGACCGATTTACCGGAAAATCAATTGGTGCCATCCTTTCGTGTCAATACATTCATTACAACGGAAGTTATTGGAATTTTTGAATTGAACCCCCTCTGATCCCTCCCTCCCCTTCGGCTGATTCCGCTGAAAATTAATAGGTGTCCTCCTGATAAGACTTTGAGTTTATATATACAATTTCGTGTCAATACATTCATTACAACGGCAGTTATTGAAGTTTTCGTGTTGAGCTTCCTCTTTAATCCCCCCTCCCCTTTGGCTAAAAATTAATAGGTGTTGTCCTTGGAGGGTCCTAGGTACACATATAAAATTTCGTGTTGATACATTCATTCTATCGGGAGCTATCGTGTTCACAGATACACAGGCAGAACTTTTTTTTTTTTTTTTTTTTTTTTCATTTTTGGAATTAGTTGGTCGAAAAACATGAAATTCCGTTGAAAACTCAACATCGAAATTGTGACCGATTACATAACTTCGTATAGCTAAAGTAACTCTGGTCAGGAACCTAAATTATAATAACAATAAACCAGAGGATGTATCTAAAATGGTATCACATTTAGCCAATAAATTCCCCAGGATAAAGAGGTATCGAGGCTGTATAGAGAGACAGAATATAGGGAGAGACAATGAGGCTCTGAGTCCGGAATCTGACTCAAAGTCAAAAACTCTGAGTAACAATCTTGTTTTAGCTAAAACAAATCTGTGGTCACAAGGAATAAATTGTATTTATATGGGAGATATATGATATATGAAGATGGTAGCAATACCGAAAGTACTCCCATATATTATATGTCTGTGGTCACAAGGAATAAATTGGTAAGTCTAAATTTGTAACTTTTCGAGGCAGCACTTTTTCACTTTTGAATTAATCGTGTAAATCCAATTTTTGGAATAAATAAATTATGTTTGCATCATTATTAATCATAAACTTTTTAAATCTATAGGAGTGAATGAAAATGAATATTGTTAATCCTTTCTCGGATTTTCCCTTAGTTACCTAATCATTCCCCATCACTTACCTAATTATTGACCACACTTAACTAATTATTAACCATACTTTTTGAAATACTCGTGAATGATGCCTCTCTAGAGTTGATTTAACCGAAAACACCCTCTTCACTTGGAATAGTCTGCCGTAGTGAATAAATGGTTAAATGCAGTTATCTCTGAATGATTCCTCAAAGAAGTAGATTAAGTTGATTTAACCGATAACATACACAATTTTACGAGATACCAAGAAACCCACATTTTAATAATTCCGAAAGTTTTAGAGTCCTGAGCTTCCAACTTCTTCACAGTGCGCAGATGGCTTGGGAGATTTAATCCACAAAGTAAAAGACGTTTTATTATTAATTTTCTTTTGAGTGCACTTGCACATAGGTCGGGAGAGCTCGGGATTAGAATAGAGCTGAAGTAAGTGTATTGCGGGTTGGAGCTGACCGCCGCGGCGCGCCGGCCGATGAACCTGTGACGATTAGTGGTTGTTCCTAGCCCGACATACTGCGCTCAGCGCCAGGAGCTCACAAACCGGCTCAACACCGGAGAGACCTGGTAATATTGTCGAGTCGTGGCATATCCGAACGTCCGAAATGTATGCTTTGTTGCCACTTTCCCACTATCCATTCCTGAACAATGTCCTTGTAATTCTCAGGTCCGTGCCTTTCTTCTTCTAGGACTAGGTATAAGGGCTTATCAATATCTGCTCCCAAAGGCATTTTGCGTCTGTAGAAGTACGAGGCAACAGCACCATCTGTACAAGTAGGTACAAGAAGTGCCAGTAAGTCATCCTTAAAAGATAAGAGAGATTGTGGTTTTAGGGCAAAAACTGCCCTATCTAAAAGATAATTAAATATCATAACAATTAGTTACCATGGTTACCAAAAGTTACCAATAGAGGGTAAATAGTTTGATTTTTTTATCCCCCGACGCAAAAGGAGGTGTGTTATAAATTTGAAGCCTTTGTCTGTGCGTGTCTGTCTGCGGCATCGTAGCTCCAAGATGGCTGAACCGATTTCAAAGCGGTTTTTTTGTTTCAAAAGCTGGTATTTGGGAGATGGTTCTTAGCCATGTTTCGTGGAAACCGATTATGCCGTTTCCAAAATCTTCAGGTTTCATCAGAGCCTGTGTAGGGATCTCGGCCTCCATTACAGCTAGAGACTTGGAGTTCGAGTTCAAACGTTTATAAGGCCAAGACCTCCTCCTAAGCCCTTCAAACCCCCTCCCCACCAAGGTTTCAGTAAAAAGAAATGAATGAACAACACTTTTTTTTTTTTTTTTTTTTTTTTTTTTTTTTTTTAATTACAACAGAACAACAACTTCTAAAAGAATTAGAACATTTATAATCAAAAGATTTATTGTTATGTATTGTTGCCACTGCAAAGAGTCAAGAACTAAAAAATAAGCTAGCAAAGAAATACTATAGGAAAAAAAAAACAATTATACTAAATATATGATTATGATGCTCCAGGTTATTAGTGTTGCTGGATCCTCGATGGTGTAAGGTTTAGAATTGGCTGCTGGATCCCTGACGGTTTAGTGGTTAGCCCCGATGTTGCTGTTAGCATTTCTGGCTGGACTCCATCCCACGGGGGTTGTGTTTAGCATCCCTGACTTTAACCACGACGGTGCAGTGGATCACATAATAGAAATAATGGTCCATTATTGCAAATCCTAGTATGTATGTGTGGATAAATTTGTTTTATTATACTAAACTAGTAATAGCTCTTATTTTCCATCTAGTTTCTATGCTTTTTGTTTATAAAGTAAATATTTTTTACTCGATGCATTTCAAGAAGTTACTGCATTTTGGGTTATCAAATACTCATGCAAATTATATATATATATTTTTTTATAACACCCACCCTTATGGAAATAATTTCTTGAATTATTCTTTCTTTAGGGCTGTTCGAGGGCGGGGGAGTATTCTTATTTTGGCACTAAAGGGTCGGACTACATTACCGGGGTTATTTACAAACATCCATGGCCTCGGTAGAGAAGTTTTATCTATGAAATAAATACCAAAGTCCAACGCTCTTGCCCGTACGGCCCCGTTTCTAAATTACGTGTATACATTCTACATTTCTGACCCCCAACTGTTTTCCGTAGCGTCCACTTGGTGCAGCACTATCCAATGATGGCAGGGAGAACTGTTGAGACTGCTGAGAAAGGTTTTGGCTTTCTAGGATAATACGGCGAGTTTATTTTGAATTGTTTCTCTGTGACATATATTAGCCAACCTAACCGTGTTTTTTTCGTGAAAAATCCATTTTTTTTTTCCTTTTGTTTAATTATTTTTTTAACAACTTAAAATGAACCTGCACACACGCAAAAGTAATAAAGTAAAATATCATTAATACACAATTTTTAAATTATTCACAATTTCCAGATGTTCAAAAAGACATATTTTATGAATTATTTACAAGAAAATTTAATGTTGAGGATAAATAAAAATAGGTTATATCGTACCAATAAGGTGAACTTGCTAAATTGACAAGAAGCCTTACTATATCTGAATGAGTAAACATTTTTTATCAACCTTCCTAAAAAAAAATTGTATAAATAAATAAAAAATTCCATGTTAATCGGGTAGTTACCAGTCATACCAAAAATATCAAAAGCAATTTACATAAATTTTTGAGTTCTTTGAGAACCAAAGTCTTTTTCTTTGGTAGGATAAACTATTTCTTGTTATTAAATTTCAGAAAATGTGTGTTTAAAAGTGAAAGAAAGTGAGGGAAATGTTCTCTATCCAAGAGGCACCGAGTAGGTTAACATTTACCTATTTGGTCAGCTGATGTACCATTCGTGTGTGTTATGTATGGTTAGGGCGATGTGAATTGCTGTTGCTGTTGGAGTTTTTTTTTTTTTTTTTTCAACTAATGATGGCTTCAATTCCGACTGAAGATTTACCAGACAATACCTGCGTGGTGTGTTTCAAAGGTGTTGAGATTTTTTCAATCGGACTATGTGATCATCCGGTTTGCTACGAGTGTTCTACTCGCATGAGGGTGTTATGTCGACAAAATGAGTGTCCTATTTGTAGACAGGATATGCCAAAGGTATGTTCAAAGCCATACTCATGACTTTTTTAGTCTTATTAGTAACAATCAGCTATTTTTTTTTCATTCAGCTGTCTGTTAAAATGTGCGCAACCGAACAATCTGTGCAGCAGTAGTTCTTGAACTAGCCTTAGAGTGTATATTTATCTTATTTTATTAACGTTTGCAGAACGTATGTTTTCTTTTAGAGAACGTCTTCGAATTGACACGTACCATTTTTGTATTATTTTAGTGTTTCACAGTCTGCCTTTCGTGTTCTGTAATGCATGCGTTGCTTACATATAAATTTTGAATTATCTTTTCATTTCTTTTTAAGTCCTTTTAATATTATTTAAGGGTCGGATAATCCGTACGTACGTTATGCAATGGTCAGCCTATCAGAATATACTAATAATCGCTGTTGACTTGGCTTTCTTTCTCATTAGGCTCCAATTCGTCTCTCCTCTATTAAAGTGATGCGATGGACCTAACAAATCTCTAACAATGATAATCCTGACAGTTTTCACTACTGTGATATTTAAAAAACCGCAGTTCTAGCACAATATATAAAATAAATCAAATTTACACTAATTCCTAAACAGAAATCTCTTGCCCTCATGATTTTCCAACAATTTTACCGAGAAAAAGTAAGCTAACAAGGTGGTATCAAGTAAGTTATGCAATCATAATGTTATCTTTCATATTTTTATTTATTATTTTACGATAAGCAGAATGTTCTAATTCGAATATGACACTTTTTTCTTCCTTATGAAAGTCCAAAAATTATTTTTTACTTCTTTCCCCCAGTTTTTAGGTTCACCAAAATCATGTTTGATCCCATGTATTTCATTCGTATCATAAAAAAATAATTTGAACTAAATTTTACTATTCTATTCTTTAAATGACCAGTATTCTAATTTTGTATTATTAACAATTTCTTTAATTCATAATATCATAATTTAGTGATATTCTCAATTCTACTCTTGCAAAAATAAAATAAAATTCTTTGGTAAATCACTTGCAATGTTCTTCCCTATGGCGAGTTGATCAAGTAAGTTTTTTTATTTTCCTCTAAAATCAATCGATCTATTCGACTGAAAATCAGTAGGTGTCTTATAGTGGTTAATGGTTTTCCATTTGATGAAAATGATTTGTAAATCAGCTAAAAAAAATATAGGATTAATAACTAATCCAAACTTAAGCTTAACTTTAGAAGCTAGTTCGAATAACAATTATATACATTAAATGTTTATGATGGATTATGACGAAAAATAATGTAAATTTGAAATTTGAAACTGAAAATTATTATTTTTTTTTGTTTTAAATTAAAAAATATCAATCATTCTCCCAAATTAGTGATATCTGTTGATCGATATCCCCCTCCTTACTATTTTTCATCGATTAGATAATGAGATATGTGTATCAAATAGTCAATGTTTATGTTGCACTCACACACAGCCCCATAAATATTTTTTTTGTTATTCTGGAAGAATGGATTTTCCTTTAAGCTTTAAGACGATAGCATAAATGTCCTATTATCTCAAGTGGGCAATTTATAGTCAACATGAAAAACGTTCACGCATGAGAGGGGACGTGGCAAATGGATGAAGGAAAATACAAAATTGTTTAAATTTTATTTCACTTTTTAATAATTCATAAAATAATACAACTAATACATAAATTCAGGATAACATTTATAGTTAGTTATAATGATTTTGAATTTTCAACGATGCATTTTTATAGAATTGATTATTGAGAAAAAAATTGCATATATTTCCACAACCATTGGAGTTCTCATCGAGACGAACATTTAAAAGAGAACATTTAAATCTGTGTTTTTTGAAGTTATCGCGAACGAACGACTTATAAACAGCCGCCTTGCGGAAAATCACTTTTCTTTATGTTTTGGGGATAGTACATTCAGAATCTCATTACGGATGACCGTATCATAGAAGTAAAACTCTTCGGGAACATGGAAATGAAAAAGTGCTTGCAAAGTTATCACAAATGAAAAAAAAAATCCCGCAGATAGATTGACACACAACCGCAAAGAGAAAAATCCCCGATCACATAATTCCAGTTCTTTGCGGAAACATGGAAGTAGAAACAGTTTTTATTTCCCAGCTCTAGAAGTTATGAGATCGATCAGAAATTCAACGTTTTCACAAAAATTTCATGTTTTGCGACCTGATTCCTGAATGAGAACAAATTTGATAAACGGGATGATAGATATGAACACGATAACTCCTGGTAGTATGAATGTATCGACACGAAAGTTTGTATGTGTAACCAGGGCCCCATAAGGACGTACATATTTATTTTCAGCCAAATCTACCTTAAGGGAAGGGAGGGGTTAGGGGGAAGGCTTAACACAAAAACTCAATAACGGCGAGTAATGAATGTACATAATATTTAGTTTGAGGATCCAGAAGTCTATGTAAGTTGATTTTTAGCTCAAACGGTCGATTGGTTTTGGAGGGAAAACCTAATTGATTAATTCGTTCTGGGGAAGTACAGACCTTGTAGGTCAGTCATATGTTGCTCGTGCGATATAATCTTTCATTATTTTATAAAAACATTTGGTAATTTAACTACAAGGAAATATCTGGACAATGTGGGAAGTCTATGTTCTGTCGTGTAAATAAAAAAACTCAGTATTTGGCCAACGTTTCAGAAACTATTTATCCCCTTCTTCAGGGTCTTATAATGACAAGAGTGGATGTGAGTAGTGAAGATGTTTGTGCCTGATGGTGTATTGTAACAGATACCGCCAAATACTGAGTGACAGGATCGCGACTTCCTCCAACATAGAAATATTTTGCTTTTTTCAGAAAAAACTGTTGTATTAAAATTGGTATTTTTAGAAATTATTTGTTGTCAAAAATATACCTAAATAACGTTTGGTTCTGGTCTGCCTCTCTCGAATCATTTTGGTTAACATAATGGAAAAATGTAAATAATAAACTGTATAACTGCTGTTGAATGTATCTCATTCTAATTGTTATCATTTTTCAGGTTATCTTTACGAAATTTGTGAGACCTTATAATGCCCTAAAAGATATAAACAGTCTGATTGATAAGAAATTTAAAATAGTGTTCGAGACTGAGGATGAAAAAAGAGCGTACGAAGTCCTTCTCGCCCATGATTGTTCGAAGTGCTCTAAAGTATTTTCCAGTTTTACTCAGTTGCGAGATCATGTTCGACGAGTTCATCAGCTCAACTATTGTGAACTCTGTGTGGAAAACTTAAAGGTATATTGCACAATATTTTTCTCTCCCAGATAAAAAAAAACCTAATACATTACGATACATTATTTTTGTTTTTTTGCAGATTAAGTGTGCAACACTTAATATTGTATTGACAATAAATAATGTATTTATCACAGCTCTATCTCCCATTTATTTTTTGGTTTTTATAACCTAGCAAATATGGACGTTTCATCGGGAAGCACTCCCATCATCAGTATCTATAATTTATATGCTGTTTATGTTAATAATTTTGTTCATACCAATCAATTTCTTCTTTTTTTAGGCAGTACAATTTTATTGATACTTAACATTTTTTGCAGAGACATTGTGAAACACCTAATAAAAAATAAAGAAAGAACGTATGTTTAAAAAAAAAATATTGTCTATTTTACAAAATATATCTGTGTTCACAGGGAATAAGTTGCTAAGTCATAAAATGAGTTAAGTTTACTGTGATCATCTCCCAAGCCATCTGCGCACTGTGAAGATGTTGGGAGCTCAGGACTCAAATACTTTCGAATTAATAATATAACAATATAATATTTAATATGGGAGTATTTTCGGTATTGCTAACATCTTCACCCACGACTTAATATATATTATTTATTTTTATTCATATATTTATTATTGTCATCTTTGATTTATTTTATATCATCTTTGATTTATTTTATATATTTGTATTTTAATCAGCACATACTTTTTAAAAATTTTTCTCTTAATGTTTTCTATATTTTAATAGGGACTGGGGAAAACCCCAGGAGGGGCTGAAAAAAGGGTACCGTTTGTAAATTGGTTGAACATCCACTTAGTATTTGTCAAGTCGTGGCTGAAGATGGTAGCAATACCGAAAGTACTCTCATATTATATATTTGTGAAAAAGACAATATTTTTTTTAAAAACGTACGTTTTTTCTTTATATTTTAGTATAATTTTAGTTTCACTCCCCCTTGAATACCTAGCAGAATGTTTTTAGACAAAAAAATATGGGGACAGAGGTATTTCTAGTATAGGGTAGCCCCTTCACACGGGCTTACTAAACAGGTGACTTCTCATCTATGATGTATTGTATTGTGTTGGACTTTACTAGATCCTGACCCGAGAGAGGCGATGCTACTCCCGGCAGGAGTTGACCCGCCATCGGGAGGCCGGTGACATTGACGATAAGTCCCATCGAGGTCACCCCCTCTGTAAGTTCTGCGACACACGCTACATGGACAACGATGAGCTCTATCGTCATCTACGTAGGGATCATCTCTATTGTCATTTTTGTGATGCTGATGGTCTTGATCAATATTACAGGTATACTTTTTTATTATTTTGTTTCTTACAAAAATGTATTATTATTAACTCATATTTTTAATGCGTTGTATTATCCAGTCCTGTCGCAATGAATGGAATTGGTCTGGTTTAAATTAAAAATGGTTGAAAATAAATCAGCATTAAAAAAAAATCCAATGGATTTAAATTTGAATTATATTATTCAAAATAACATAAAGAAACTTTTATAACCTCTTATCTAAAAAATGGATTATGTGACTTGATGGCTTATTTTTTCTTTTCTTCATTTTGCGAATAGTCTACAGTGTTTTTCCGCGATTTTGCGGCGTAAACAAGTTACATATATATTTTGATCTGGTCGAATTACGAACTAATACCCAAAATCCTAATTTACATCTTTCTTTTTGTTTAGTTTCTTGTGGGATAGCTTTATTTATTGACCTAAGGAGATTACATATAATACAAAACAACTAATTCCCTGACCCTTGTTCACTATATTTTTCTAATTCTACACTTCTATAGTATCCTCTTTCAGTTGTCAAGGAGCGAAAATATTCAATAAGAATTAAGATTGTGGGAATTTGACTATGTTTTTTTTTTGTTTACGTATCTTGAAAGATATATAGTTAAAAAACATATATAGTGTTATTTTGGCTGAACCAAAACTTTAATTCGTGGGTGTATCATGTAAAGATTACAGGGATGTGTTCTAATAAGGTAGCACGTTGCCTGATGTCGACGGGGTTAGAAATTTCTGACTACCTAAGAACAATAATCAGCTGATTAGTGTCGTTCTAGAACTAATGCATAGCCTGCATTATATATTTTGAGGGTACGGAATTACTTTCGAGGCCCGACTCGCATTTGAACAATTTTTTGGATTAATCTTAATGTAGTACGTCACGCTAGGCCTGCCATCATTGTTTATAATCTATGTAGTCGTATGTAGAGATTACGATATATTAATTTTTTGTTAATTTATTCTAGCAATTACGACTTTTTACGGGACCATTTTCGTCTTGAACATTATCTTTGCGAAGAAGGGGACTGTTTGAACGAAAAATTCACAGCTGTCTTCCGTTCAGAAATTGATCTAAAAGGTTTGTGAAATTCTTATTGTTTTAACTGCTATATTGTATCAGAGAACCAGTGTGCCGAAATGTCTATTGTAGAAGAGTTTTTAGTGTTTTTTGATTTGATTGATGTGTTTCAGCGCACAAGGCAAATATCCATGGTAAAGGTTTGGGGAAGGCAGGGCTGAAACAGGCTCGTACTCTGGAACTTGAATTTACTCTAACTCCAAGACCACGACCCGTTCACGCAAGACCGTTCAGGCATCGGAGGTACGTTCATCAAGTATAGTTATATTACTGCTATCTTTAGCCGGTTTGTGAGGGTAAACATGCTGTTTGGTTAGGCACAGCAGACACCTCAGTTCGTATGTTTGCTTGCACAAGTTTTATGTCAGTTTTTCTGCCTGTACATGTCATCCCCATCGTGTTTATGGCAGTTATTCTGTTGAAGTGTTTGTTAGACAGTCTTTGTTGATCTAGTGTGTGAATGTCACTCTGCCCGCTATCTAAGGGTGAGAAATTAAAAAAATAAATTTGAAAAGAAGATACCTTATTTTTAATATCTCTTCTGTAATTCGCTCAGGAAATTGTGAGTGAAGTGCCGTAGGAGGTCCAGAAGGGCGTGGAGCCCCAAGGCGGGGTCAGCCAAGTCGACATTATACAATATTGAAGCTGAAATAATTGCAAAGCAGCTTGATATAAAAACAGAATAATATTTCATTTTAATGTATCATTTATAAGTATTTTCAAGTGTCGGTAACACCCGTTTGAAATACACTGATATACAGGTGTCCATGGGACTGTCATCTGACAGAAGAGCCACAAGAACGTATTAAGTCTTAAAGCAACATTCCGCGTGAAACGAATATATTGGTTGAAGTATCACAATGTTTTTGATATGTCTATGAAAGTTAGTACATATTATGGGTCTATGTTCTTGTTGTTACAGGGAAGATGAGATTAGCCAGACTGGAGGTGGAGAAAGCTGCAGCGGAGCTGGGCCGATAGGTCCGGTCGCTCCCTCTGTGGAAGAACAACAGCGTCTCATCATGACAGGAGCTCCACCCAGCCTGGAGGAGGATTTCCCAGCCCTGGGGCCGGGTGCAGAAGCCTCCGTTAGTCTCCGTCTTACCTCGAAACAGCCTTCTCTCTCCATACAGGTCAGTTGGAGACGACGTTAACATTTTTCGAGCCCTCCATACAGATTCAAAGTTTCAGCCTCAACGCAACGTAAGCATTTACTTAGGCCGGTCGCACACTGGATGAGACAAAACTGATGACAAATTGTCTCCAAACGTCAGAGGCAAAAATGCGTTGAAAACTACTATTATTAAAATATAGACCGGGCATTCAAGATTTTTACATTATTATGGTTTCCGAAGGTGTGATAGGGTAGTTCTTATTTTTGAAAGTTGGTACTTGACAGATAAAGTAAGGGTTCTGAACTCTAAAATATATACTACCTTATTGCTTGTCCTTGTCCATTAGTTGAAGTACATTAAATCAAAGCTTATTAAAAACACTAGCTATTGGGCGGAAGATGATATAGACAGTTTCGGCAGCTTTAGTATCAAAGTGGCAGAGAAATTCGTTAGCTGGGAGTGTAAGCATATAGTTTACAGATTTCATGAAATGGCTTTCTTATTTACGTGTTTTTTAAAATCCTTTGTGAAAGGGCGTTTGATGCGTTATTAATTTGAACTAAGCCATTATCTTTTTTTTTAGGTTAGTCATCCGAGGTTCACAACAACAGTTACATCACAAAATAATTACAATTTACATTTCCCCGCGTTAGACAATGGGCCAGAGGCTGGGACGGGGGCTCCCTCGACCACTTCAGCGAGCACGATGACCTCCTGGAGTTCAGCTCCCAAGCGGCCCATCGACACGAGCAATGGGAGGAAGAAAGCGGTTCAGACTCAGTGTAGCGGGGGTCGGAAGGAAGAGTTCCCCTCCTTGGTGGTGAAGGAGAGTCACAAGAGTGCAGCCAAGAAACTGACGGGATCAGCTGGGTCGACAGCGAGTAAAGTACAACCTCAACCCGCCCCGAGCAGCCACATCGAGCAGCCACAGACCCAACCGAGCAAAACGAAAAAGAAGAAGTCCAAATCGGGAAAAGGACCGGCCGGTGGGAGTGAGGCATTAGAGGCTAGAGAGAGACTGACAACTGTGGCAAAGCCTAAGAAGAAAAGTGAACCCAAGCATACGGCGGAGAATAACAGAGGAGTGATGGCTGATAATAACAACGGGAGGCTGAGGACAGGAGGCGAGAACAACAACCAGACGGAACATAGCCACCAGTCTTCATTCATAGGGGATCCAGAGCCGTCCCAAAATAACAAAAATAAAATTCAGGTATATATCCTTCATTTATTATTTCAATGATTCCTAATATTAAGATTATATTTCCTATTATAAGACTATAATATCTTGTCTTTGAGTTGGAGTGAGATGTAGCCAATCAAATCGCAAAGTTGAATTTTATGCAATTATTGAAATGAAGCTAAAGTGATGCATTTGTAATTATTTGAGAATGTCAGATTGACTTGGATGCATCAACATCGTTCACATTTGTATGTTCAAACTTGATATCTAATGTTTCACTTCCTCTATCTCTCTCGAGAACGTCACGCATTTTGTGAATGGCCTATTGAAGGAAAAATAAATCAAAACAATTTATTTATTACTATGACCATGAATAATAAATAAATTGCATTTTCGTTTTATTTATTTTTTATTTATTTATTTATTTATTTATTTATTTACATAGTGAATGTTACATAAGCATCATGACGGCAAAATTAGTACTACCATTAATGATTTTTGATGGTGAGATGACTGCACTGCAGAGGTGCGTGGCGTTTAGAAGCGCAGCCAGGTTACATCCCGAGCAAGTCACGCTGCCATGTTCGTTTGAGTCGGCGAGGTGGGTTTGTGGGCAGGGTATTTGAAGATAGTGTTTGAATGAGAGGGTTGACGTGACTGGCGAGTTTGGCATGGAAGTTTGTGTATCTCTCAGTTACAACTGTGGAAACGAATGACACTTGTAAGTCGTTATGAAGGGTGTTGTTAGTGACGTAGAAGGGTGCGTTAGTGATGTGCCGTAAGATGATGGACTGCATGGCTTGAATCCGGTTCAAATTGGACTTCGCCGCAGACCCCCAGAGTTCCAAGCCATATGTCCATATCGGCTTGAGAAGGGAATTGTAAATGGTGAGTTTGTTAGTCAATGAGAGTGATGATCGTCGTCCAATTAATGATTTGAGTAGTCCGAAACGTCTTTTTATTTCTGTTCGTTTTAGTCTGATGTGATCTTTCCACGTTAGTCGTCTGTCTAAGTGCAGCCCAAGGTAGCGGACAGTCTCTGAGGTTGGGAGAATGTGATTATCTATGTGAATTGAGGGGCAGTTATTGCGGCGGAGTGTGAATGTAGCATGTACTGATTTGTGGTAGTTGAATTTGATCCGCCAACGTTGGGCCCAGGTCGAAAGTAAATCTAAGTGATTTTGAAGATTACTTGAGGCTTGATTTGAGTCAATGTGTGATGTGAGAATGGCGGTGTCGTCTGCGTATGTGGCTAAGAGAGTTTCTGGATGTTGAGGGACGTCGGATGTATAGAGGGAGTAAAGAAGCGGACTCAGTGCACTGCCCTGTGGCACGCCAGCTTTCACCGGGATGAAAAAAGATAGGGCGTTCATCTGGGAAACTTGCGAGAATCTATCATGTAAAAACGATTTTAATATGAGGTAGTATGTGAATGGGAGTTGTGTGCGGAGTTTATAGAGCAAGCCTGAGTGCCAGACTCGATCGAACGCTTGTTCGATGTCGAGAAAAACTCCAGTGCAATATTCCTTTTTTTCTAAACTGGTGGCAATCCGATCTACCACGCGGTGACACTGGTGGATGGTAGAATGTGATTCCCGAAAGCCAAATTGATGATTGGGGATTAAATTTTGAGAATTTACTAATGTTAATAATCTTTTTAGAAATAATTTTTCGAAAGGTTTTGAAAGGACAGAAAGGAGGCTAATGGGGCGGTAAGAGGAGGGCTCATGTGCAGGTTTGCCAGGTTTGAGGATCAATTTAACTGTGGAAACCTTCCAGAGGAGAGGGAAATAGGTCAGTCTAAGTATGGCGTTGTATATGTTGGTCAGATATATTACTCCTTTGTCAGGTAGTTGTCGGAGAAGTTCGGCGGTAATCAAGTCGCGTCCTGGTGATTTTCGTAGTGGTAGCTTAAATATGGTGGTTCGTACTTCAGTCGGGTGGAATGGCTTGGGTGGCAGTGAAAGTGGCAATGGGCGGTCCAGTGTCGTCTCTACATGGGTCATGTGTTCGTCGTTAAGGATGTCATTGTGAGGAAGAAAGACGTTACTCAGATGTGCTGCAAGAAGATCTGCTTTTTCATTATCTGTTTTTGTCCAAGTGCCGTCGGGTTTGCGGAGTGGTGGGGAAACAAATTTTCGGGAAAGAAGTCGTTTTGTGGCAGTCCATAAAGAGTTGTCTTGAGTCGATAGGTTAGAAATATATGCTTGGTGTCTGTCTATGGTCAGTTGTCGTAGTTCGTCCCTCAGTATTCTTGTTAGTCTGTTGTAAATGGTCTTGTCATGTGGGTGTCTTGTCCGTTGCCATCGATTTCTTGCAGCTCTTTTGTTTTTAATAAGTTGTAATAGATATGGGGGCAATTGTATGTTATTGTGAGTACGTCGCGGTTTTGGTGATCGGGAGGAGTTTAAGGCAGCTTCGTGTATAGTTGTGGTGAAGTAATGTACGGCGTCGTCCAAGTCACTGTTATCTGTCGGTATAGTCCTTAGGTCGAGTCTGTCGTTTATGAAATGTCTGAAGCTGTCCCAGTCTATAGGTCCGTTTATAAGAGAGGGTCGAGGGGGAATAGGCACAGGTTTACATTGTACTTGGAGAAGGAGAGGGCTGTGATCCGAGGAGAGGTCGTAAAGATTAGTGATCTTGGTATGGGTGGGGTTAATGCGTGAGATGAGGAATATGTCCAATATGTCTGGGGACTTGGCGGTGTAGGTGGGCCAGTAAGTGGGCTCTAGGGGGGCCAGTACCTCCAGCTGGGAGCTGTTGAGTAATCTGAGGAGGCTCCTTCCGCGGGTGTTGGACACTCTGCAGCCCCAGTGCTCATGCTTGGCATTCAGATCACCACCTAGTATGAATCTGAAGCCGAGGCTTCTCGTAAAGGCGGTCAGAGCCTCATAGGATACTGTTTTGTTTGGAGGACAGTATACAGCTGCTATGGTCAGGGGATAATGATTTAATGGGAGGGATATGACTGTGGCTTGTAGAGACTCTGTGGGTTGATGAGTTATGATGCTATGTTGTAGGCGTTTGTGTAAGAGAATTGCCGCGCCGCCATGGGCTGTCCCATCCGGATGATCAGTCCTATAGGTGATGTAGTCTGGTAGATGAAAATAAAGGGCAGATGTTAGATGAGTTTCTGTTATCAGTGCAATGTCTACTTGTCTGTCATGTAATAGTATGTTCAGTTCATGTCGGTGCGAAATGAGACCATTCGCGTTCCACAGCAGTATTGAGAGATGTTTGTTTGCTGTGTTGGTGTTGTTCATTTTGAAAGTTTGGGCAGGAGTTCGGTGACGAGTTTTGTAAGAAGTGTGACGAGTGGTGTGATGAGTGAGTCGAACTTATTGAGGAATGTGGTGAGTGTCGCGGTGATGTTAAAGTCTGATGTAGATGGGGGTGGTATGAAGGCGGGGGCAGAGTGCCGCTGCTGCTGGGATGTTACCTGGCTATAGGACCGTCCTTCTTGCTGTGGCTGCTCTGGGATGGGCTGCCGCTGCTGTCCTGACAAGGCTGGATAGCTGGCCGGGGGGGGGGGGGCTTCCGTGGTCCAGGAGGTGTTTCTTTGCTGGGTCTGGTTTCGCCTGTTTTTTATCTCCTGGTAGACGGAGCAGCCTCGGAAGTTGGCCGGGTGTGGCCCTCCACAGAGAGCACACGTGGCCGGTGTGTCCCTGGTCTTAGTGCAACCTGAAGTAAAGTGTGGTTGGCCACATTTTAGGCACTTCGGTGTATGGTTACAATAATTTTTTGAGTGGTTATATTGTTGACATCTGTGACATTGGGGCATGTCTCGACGTGCCCAGGGCTCTTCTATTATAATTTTTTGATAGTTCAATGTTTTTACCTCAAATATTTTTTTGTTGTCCGGGCTTGGTTTTAGGTCCACAAAGAAGACCGGTAGTGGTGTCTTTGTCTGGCGGTGCTGAGCATTGACGACTCTGCTCACACTGAAACCTTTCTGTTCCAGTTCTGTTTGGACATCTTCAGTAGACGTAGAAGGGTGGAGCTGCTTAATTACTACTCGGAACTCTTTTTCTTGGGGCAATTGGTAGCAGTGGAATTCTGCTTTTCTACTTTCTAGATATTTTACAGTTTTCCTGTAGTCGTCTGAAGAATTTGTTATGATGATGGTTTGGAGAGATTTGGTTTGTACCGAGAATTCTGTGGCCAGAAGTTGTGTCAAGTCGTTAGTCAGAATTTTGATATTTTGCAGGTTTTTTGTATATATTTTGGGTGGTCTGGGCTGGGCTCTGGCTGGTTCCGTCTCCTGCGACTGTTCTTCCTCCATGTCATTGTTTTGTGTCTCCTCAGTGGCCAGCCTCGCGAACGGGTTTGGTGTTTGGAAGTCTACTACGGGTATATTAGTGATGGTATTGAAATACTTACTAGTCCCGGCTTCTGTCCTGACTGGCTCCTCCCCGTCCGTTCTTTTCATCTTGGCTGGACTGCCTTCACTAGGTCTGTCCGGGTCCCGCACTAACATCACTTCACTGTTTTTCAGTTCAGTTTTGGCCTTTGGAGGCAGACCTTGCCCCTTAAGCTTACACGAAGCCTTTTGCTGCACTTTGTTAACAATTATTTTCCCTATTTTCACTTAATTACACTAATAAACAATAAAACTTTGCAGAGCACAAATTAACCTGTTTTTTTTTTTTTTTTTTTTTTTATTCAATTTTTTTTTATTGAATTAATTTATTTGATCATTCAACACATGGATTACTTCTTTTCGGTCCTAAATAATCTTAATTGAAAAAAAAACACGTTATTCATCAATTAATTTCTGCTTTGTCGCTGCTCAAAAACATCCAACTCTTTATGGAAAAAGTAGTGTTTTGATAAGAACCCTTTCTTCGGGGCCAGCCTCATATTCACAAAATAATGTAGAACATTGAAAAAGTTGACTAATTATTATGGAACATTTTTATAATTAAATGTTTCAACTGTACGTTAGAATTGTTGATTTGAAATGTACAAAGACTATGCTAGAGGGTATTTGTTGTCTTGTCCAGGTCCAGTTGTCTGGAGGTGGGGGCGAGGACTTCCCATCGCTGTCGGCCTCAGCTCCACCCGGGTTCACCCCCCTGCCCTCTGCACCTCCGAGGTGGGCCGTCAAGAAGCCTGCCAAGCCACCCCCAGGATTTCAGCCCCCACCCACTCCCAGGCCGCCCCCAGGTTTCTCGGAGATCAACGGAGAGTTCCCCCCACTCTCAGAGCTATCCAATCTCTCCTCCTCAGTCGAGGTTTACACCTACCTCACTCCTAACAACTTTGCCAAGAGAAACTCAACACTGGTCAAGTTGATCAATGGCTCCCTCGTTGGTGAGACCCTGGAAGAATTCAAACAAATATCGGATGCTTTTAGGTACGTATTTGCTCTTGATTAGTTATTTATGGGACTGCTGAGCCTACGTGTCATTTTCTGTGCGCCAATAATATTAAAATGCCATGGAAAAACCTCCTATGTGTACATTTTTGTAAAATCTAGTTTTTCATATAGGTTAAACTATGGTTCACCATCTACAGGGAAGACTTGTACAGATAAAATGAAATTTGATAAAGTTAAATATTAACCTAAACCTCGTGTCTTTTATTCACGTTTTGTATGTTATAGATTGATCAAAATAAAGAGCAGTGGACTGCTGAGCTAAAAGTAACACTATAAATCGAGGATTTATAAGATTTTGCTGTATTATTGAAACCTTAATCTCATTATCGAGGTTTCCCAACCTTAGAATCTTCTTTCGTCTCCCGAAAATGTTTTGGTTTTTCACAAATGAGGTCTTTTTATAGAAACGATGAATTTTCTTTAAAAATTGGAATTAATTTTTGTTGGATAAGTAACATGTATATTCAGTATAAACCCGGTTGACTGAGAAGTTGTAGGAGTGAAGGAAGTGAGTTTATTTGACTCCATTCTTGTACTGTAACAATGCAAGTTCCAATGGAGTGATACATTGCAACATCAGAAGAACGGAGCAAGATAGAGATATGCAGTTTTTTTAAATGAGTTGAAGGAAGTTCGCATTAGAAACGTTGGTCATTGCAACTGGATTCCAAACTTTGATCTAACCACTATTTCTAAAAAAGTTGTGCTTATGATATTCCATATTTTTTTGAACAATTTTTGGTAGTATTTTTTATAGGAAACATACCATGAATTTTAAATATGTCACTTGTCAGTGATTCCCATCCAATTTCTTTATTTAATAACCATAACCTTCATAAGGTGTTTTTTGGACTAATGTTATTCTGATTTTTAAAAAAATATGTGTTCACAAAGATTCTACTCAACCCATCAACTCACTATTTTTCAATTTTTCTTATTAGGCTGTAACGATTATGCCGCGATATTTGTGGAGTGATTGTTCTACAATTGCCATTAATTGTTGTTAGTTATTGTGACTCATGTCCCGGCTTTAACTATTAGGTCATATCGCCTATTACCAGAGCGTTCTTCTGTCGCTCTGGTTGACATGAGCCCTACTCTACAATGGGAATCCTAAATTTTGTCTATCCATGTGTTTGGGTATGGGTTTGTAACGAATAACTGACATATAGTTTGACGTCCCATCCCAAGGAAAGCCTGCTCAAGATTTTTTTGTTAGCCTCGGTTGTTGTTGTTGGGGGTTCATACACAATTTTTTGGTGAACTTTAAGATAAAAATATAGTGGCGTAAATTGCTTGGTATCGTAATGGCGTCTGTATGAACCAGAGGAATTTTTGTTGTTCCTAAAATTGTCCCATCATAAGGTTTTTTTTTTTTTTTTTGTCACCGAGTTAATGTTTTTTGGGTCTAGTTTTGAAGGAGAATGAAGGAATTTATTATTGAGTAACTATTCATTTAAATTGCGTTTTGTTTGAAAGATATGTTTAAACTGGAAAAATATCATGAAGTGTATCGACCATAACGAAATGTCATTTAGGGTCATGAGAGAGGAACCAAATATACATAATAGAGATACATTTCTCCTTTGTGAATTATGTTACGTAGTGATGAAGTGTAAGTGGAACTGTATGCCTGTTTGTATAATAGAAGAGGCTCCCTGGCTGCCCCCGAGTACTACGCTCACTGCCGAGAGATGATGGGGCCAGCCAACTTCAGAGAGCTGTTTCCAGAACTCCTCGCTCTACTTCCTGATATAGACAAACAGCTGGTAATTATTTGCTTAGTTTTAAAAATCAGAGTCCAGTAGAATATTCAGTGTAAAAAATATTATTCAAATATAAAACAAAATCAAAAAAAATGGGATAAGTAAATAATTTAAATGATTAGAATAATGAGGTTGACATAAATGAGTGCAAGTTGTACATATTTCTTTGTAAATAAAAAAAAATATCCTAAAATCTATTCCTGAATAGGCAAAATCAAAATATGAAGTTTGTTTGAAATATTCAGCCGTTCTTCCCATGATGATAAACAGAAAAAAAAACTTAATCTTTAATTTATATAGATGGGTTTATCAATATTCTTCTATTTTGGCGCAAGGAATTAGTTTTTAAGAGCTATACCTAAAAAATCCTCTATTGGTAATTATCTCCCTGCACCTTTCTGGCATACTGTTAATCATGTTGTCACAGGTCTGCGTTAGTATTTCTTCCGAAAGGGGGCATATGAAGTTAAACCAACTTCCCAAAGACGATTTCGAATCGTTTGGTCGGATATTGGACGCTTAGTTACATCCTGAATTTGTTGACCAAGTTCCCGAGCTGTCAAAAATGGATTTCTTCTCGCCAGAATAACAAGATTTCTATCTTGTCTAGATGTTGTTATCCTTTGGAATGCACTTCCTGGTCTTCGAGCAACAGTCCCAGTCTCCCTGTGACGACTTAAAGTACGAGAAACCACACTTTGGGAAACCCCAATCATTCCCGCTATCATGGTCTGAGAATTCGCGAGTGTTGCGTTTTTAACACACAGAATTTAGGAAAACTTTTAAAATAAAATAACTCAGTTATACCACACTGTAATCTTTATTAATGGCTGTTATAACCTAACCTAACTACTGAAACCTACAGCCTACAGGTTTTACAAAAGAAAACTCCAATCCAAAGAGAAAATATTGCAACAGCGAGTATACAGCCGCAGGACTAATTCTTTTTTTTTTCCAACGAAAGGTGTTGCTTTTCCATGATTTGAAAGCATTCAGATTAAAAGTAAGACAACAAAAGAGAAAACCAAACAGATAAAGTAAACATACTTAATCCTAACTAGGAGAAAATAGGGATTATTGTTTATCATCCGAGCCAATATTCATTTAAAAATGTCTTCTCTTCATAAAATGTGTATTTTAATAAAATATTTAATTACAAAAAAAAAATTAATTTCGACGGCGGTGAGCAGATTTTTGGAACATATCCCTATTCATTTTTGAGTAGTATAGATTGGTTTTAACATTGATCTGATTGGATAGGAACTGTGGAAGGTGTACAAAGCGGACAAGGCTCGATGGATTGAGAATGGGACCGTTTCGAAGAAGAAACAACAGAAACAGATCCTCGACACGTGTCTCACCTGTGGTCAGATCCTCAAACTGTCTGACCTCAATGACCACCTCCGGAGACACGGACGAGGTGTATTTGGACAGACGGCTGTCCAGACACAGGAGGGAGGCGGCCAGTCGGCCTCCAACCCATGGGCCAGCAAGCAGCAAGGCCCACCCCCCCAAGCAACATAGACTTGTCCAAATCCCATCACTCCGTACTATACATACAACCGTATATATATATATCCATGCAATCAAGTCGATTTTCTCTTATTTTCAATATTGGAGCCAGTTTGTAAAGCTTGCATCACTTGTACAGTTAAAGTGTTATTTATTTCTTATCTGGATTTTCTTTTTCTTAATATCTCAACGAGCAAAAAAAAAAATCATTGGCAATATCTGTGTATCTGTAAATAATCATTTTTAGAAAAAATAAATAAATGAAAATTATATATATATATATTTTTCAAATATAAAATATATATATTTTTACGATATATTTTCTAGGTCCATATAGTAACAGTATTCACTGGTGACTGTCTATGAATATATATTCCATTTAATACTTGTTCCCAGAAAGATAAGGCCCCATCAAAAAATCTAAATTTATCCGAAAATTGTTTTTTTTTTGTAATAATGCTTACTTATATTATTACTTTGAAAAAATGTTATATATTATTATAAATTTGCGCCTAACCAAATTAGCCTGCTAGGATCCCCACACTGCATCCATTAGGCATCCATGACCCTCGTGGTCGAAATGTCTTGGATGATTAAAAATAAAAAAAATTATTTATATATCTTATCTTTTTCATTAAATGGTAAATAGTCACCATCTATTCAATAATCTCAGTAAAATGGAAAAAATAAGTAGTTGAAAGTGTAGCTTAGAGAGGCTTTTCGTAAGATTTTCATTTTATTGAGATCTGAATTGAATTTTGGCATAACTTGACATTTTTGTATATCAAGTTAAACAAATAACTCAACTAGTGTTGATTCTTCAGAATTATATAACCTCTGTTTGTTAATATCCAGAGACAGAACAAAGAAATATATATTTTTCAAATTTATGGACTTGTCACTTTAGCTTTGACCATATTAATGCCAGTCTGATTTTATTTTATATCACATAGCCTTCTACTCGCTATTACATGAACTAACTGCTGATGATAGTTCAAATTTAATAATATCTGAAAGTGATCATTTTACTTCAACTAACATGTAAATTGTCTAGAGCAGTGGTCGGCAACCGAACTATTTAACAAGCTTGCTCGATTACCAAAGATCTACCTCGATGTAAGATTCGAACTTCCACTATTCAAATCACTATACATCTGAACCTCAAACCAGCCATTTGTTGCTAATTAAGCTAAATAAGGAGAGCAATTTAGAAGTTTTGCTCTCTCATATCTTTGTTGCTGAAGTATCCAAGAAAAATATTGGAATCTAATAAGATTGTACCTGCTACCAACTCGTAAATACAGTACGGACAAAATACCATTTGTTTCTGAGACTTAATATTTCTGAACTAAATACCACTTTATGTGGCTATTGTTACTTCCAGAGCTATATGAAGATTTATGTAACCAGTCAGAAATTCGATATTGAGTTTTCACCGAAATTCCATGCTTTCTGGCACATTTATTCCAAAAATGAAAACAAAAATGATGAAATGAATAGAATGAATGTATCTACATTCAATTTTATATGTAAAGGATTGGGAAATCAGAGGGGGCTCAACTCAAGTAACTGCCGATGTAATATGTGTATCGGCATGAAATTTTATATGTAAATCGAAAATCTTATGACGATATATATAATTTTTCAGCCAAATCGTCCAACGGCAAGTGATGGATCAGAGGAGGCCCCAACTCAAAAACCATAATAATTATCGATATAAGGAATGTATGAATACGAAATTTAGTAGTTACCCATTCTAAAGTTTCTGAATAAAGTCATCTATCGATTTTCAAATGAACTTTTTATTTGTGTCTTTAGTCATTGAAATTAAAAAAAAGTTCTATCAATTTCTTAACTTTTTATAGATTTTATAGTATTGTGGAATAAAATATGGATAAATATTATGTGCAAATAATGTACTTGTATCACTTAATTGTGTACATTAAAAGAATTTAAAGAAAATTATTTCAATTGAAAATGGTGGTAAATTCTATCCTTAACGGCCTTTGGCTCTCCCAAATACGTTTGTTTTAAAAGTTTGCTCTGGTTTCGCCCATTTGTACATTTTTAAAACTTATTATTCCAGTACCCATAGTAACGGATTTGTGCAACAATCAAGCCATGTCAACAATCCTCTTTATAATAATATTTTTGTATTTTGTAAAACAACGGCTTTGGCTTGCATTGTACCCTAATGGTGACCATATTTTAGTTTTATTTACTTTAAAAAGTTTTGCGAGACCGAAAATTGTGAAGCTCTTATACATTATCATGTCTTGAGGTTACTTGAAGAAAAATTTGGATTGTTGACATAAATGTTCGAAACGTGAACTTTGGGAGATCAAAAAGCCTTGAAAGTGTGTTATTTAACGACCATTTTCAATTGAAGTTTCATCTGGTCTTTGACAAGGATATTTTTTCTCTTTAAAAAAAAAATTATTATTAAATTTATTTTGTTTTACTTTTTAAATAACCTCCAGGGAATTCTATGTTTTTCACCACCAAGTGTTTATTATACCCTGATTCACCCAACATCCCTATCCAGTTAACCATCTTCAAAAATCAAGAGAGACAACTTCAAAAGGTCATAAAAACTGTTTTTTTTTTTCACCAGCCCTTTCACATGCGATACATTAGGGAAAGCCCTATTAACTTAATTTTCCTTGTTTCAATGACAACACATACAAAAGATATGCGGTCAACCGCCAGAGCTTCTAACCTTTAATGGTCGAATCCATTTCTGCGATCTGTGTCGATAGTGGAAAGCTAATACAATTCATAAAAACTAAGAACATGTTTAACTTTAACAATGTTTAATTTTGCAAAGATATATAGATAAAGTGAACCGGTTTCGGCTTAAGCCATCTTCACTAAGTGAATTTTGCATTGATGGCGTAAGGCGAAACCGGTACACTTTATGTATATATTTTTGTGGGATTAGAAAATGTAAAAGTTAAACACGTTTTTCATTTTTATTTATTCTATCTAACCTTTTCCTTTATTTCGCCTTTTATAAGGAATCATTTGGAAAAGGGAGACGTTCCTTTATTAAAAAAAAAAAAAGGGATCCAGTTGTATAAATAGATGCTTATATAGTTATCCGTCTTCTCAGAAAACAGAGAGGCAGCCACCTCCAATAACTCCTAAAAACAGTTTTTTCTCTTGGATATTATTCCTTGCAGGTCATCTTTCTCAAAGTTGGATATTTTTTTTTTAAACAAGAATTTTTTTAATATTGTGTATTCAAAATGCAATTTGTATAATTTTTATTATTAAGGCTTTGCTGGTTTTCGTTAGATAGCCTCAAAAATATAAATTTATTGTTGGCTCAATTTACATGTAATTAATCTTTGGGCGAAATTTGTAACATTATTTTTGTTTGTAAATGTATAAATCTGTTGTTTTTTATAATTTTATTTAAGTGAGGCGCAAGACTAAAACACCTGGCTCAGTTATATTTTATGTACATAATTAATCTGTAACATTGTAAATTTTTTGAGATATTCTAATTGAAATTGACGTTTAAAATATTATAGATTTATATTTTGTAATTAAAAAATATGTATAAATTTGAAAAAATTAAACACCTGGATTGTAAAGCATTATTTCTCGTTTTGTAAAAATTGGTTCAAATAATAAATGATGGTAAAAAATTTATTTTTTTCTTGATTATTTCCCTCAATTTATGTTTGTTTTGGCGGTGAATGATGGACACAAAACTCCGATGCGGATAACTGACATTCTCCCTATTGTTTATTTATTAATTTTTTTCTTAAGACATTCCTACGAATAATATTCCCTGTCACGCCATCAGACAGATCTGTACTACTTAACTTCGTAGGCCTTATTTTTGCCCCACCATATACCTTGTGTGGTGGCCACGAGATCTGTGAAGCTAAATTCGCCATACTGCCTAATCGCTCGCATGAGGCTGATTCTTGCGTCTTCGTATTTTGTGCAACGCAGGATTATGTTCCGATGTTTCCTCCTGTCCTCATTGGCAGAGCGGGCTATCCTGTACTTTAAAATAGTGCAGTTTAGCCTGGGCCCATGGCCACTGAGTATTAAGAACATCAGATGGGTGGCGTCAATGAAGTCCGCTTCCAATAGCTATCCTATTTCCGGAAAGAACTGGAAGGTAGTTCGGCCTTCACTCCTCTCGGCCACTTTATGACATCACATTTTTCTTTCGAGTATTACCAATTCAGTAAATGTCAAAGCACAAACTTCTTTATCGAGTAGCACCAATTCCCGCAACTAGAGGGTAACAATAATCTTAATAAGAAGAGGTGTGATTACACAACTTTTTTTTTTTGGGCAATTCAACCGATTAGTTCATAACTGCTAAAACACAGCTACTGCCAACTAAGAGCGGAGGTTGGTGCTATATCTTGAGAAAGGTTTTCTTCGATCGGACATCAAGTGGTTAGGAAAGTAACTACTCATAAAAAAAAAGGCCCACCGCGAATTGATCAACGAGTTTTCGCTTACTCATTTTTCTCTATACAAAATTTACTGTTTTAAAAACCAACCTGTTACATAGTTATAAATTAGGGTAAATAATATGGTCTTCCGAAAGCATTATAGTGAACTGTTCGTTGTAAAAGAACATTACCGGTTACATAGTTACAAAATTAAAGGAAATAAAATTATCTCCCAAAAGCATTGTAATGGTTTGATGTAAAAAAACATCTAAAAGCCAAGTAAAGAACTAAGCAAATACATGAAAGGATTTCGTTTTTTTTATGATTAAAATTTCAAGTCTCATGAACAGATAGTGTGACAATTTTTGTCCAACAGACTGGTATTTGCGTCCGGCTATGTTATGTCAAAGGGAACGCGTGGGAAAGGGTTGAAGAGTTAAAAAAATGAAGCCTGTAGGTTCTAAATGGCTAAATTTAATAAAAAATAGATTGTCCCAACTTCTAGCCTCAACGGGCCCATAGAAAATATTTTTGGAATCCTTGCCTCCAAGCTAATTTCTAATTATGGTTCCCATAAAACTTTTGTTACTCACGAGTATGACAATTTAAGTACATTTGTCAGGATTTGCACATCTCTTGGAAAAATAAACAGATTTCCCCTCCCCCCCAATTTGAATTTAAAATCCAAAGTACATCGATGTCAAATCTATAGCGTTTAGTATATAACCTTTTTCAAGTAAGGTTATGTTTACAAATCGCTCAAGTTTGACGTTCGAAGTAGCTACGAAGCTCGTACGTCCATGAAAGTCCTAATGTTTTTAATTCATTCCCACTATTATTAATGGTACAAATACTTTATTTTTTAAAGGTTTTCTTCTTTTATATAGTAAAATATCTGGTTTATAGACTATAATCAAAACATTTCTTCAAACAAATCGGGTTGTAATTGCTTAAATGTTATATTTTACCCGATTCATTTATATCAATTCTGAAATGCAATTTGTGTCATATGCAGCTAGTGTTGATTTTGTCTCCTAGAACTATAGAACTTAAAAAAAAAACTGTTTATTTCAGAGCAATATAATGTGTGTAAAAACATATTTTTTTAAACGCTTTGTTAAAGACCCCTGAAAGTGATGATGTAGGTATATGATTATAAATAATTTAAATCTTTCGTATGTCAGTGAATTTACGAGTAATGTTTTCTCTCTATATTTTTAAACGGTTATGACAGCTTAATGTTATTATTTTTATTCTCGTAATTATTTTCTCAAAGCATGCCGATGTATCCATGCAATATCAGGAAGATATTCCTAAATGGTTATAAAATCATGATGTCATGACTCCCCCCCGGGTTACCCATTCACAAAAGTGAAAGTGTAGCATGGAAAATTGCAGTTTTCCCACTCATATCCCGCCCCCTAGTCTTGAGTATTTCATTATGTTAGTTCTCTTTTAGGTAAAATGGCCGATGTAGCTGTTGAAAATGAATTAAACATTCCGAAAAAATATACTAAAAGCAGTTCACGGGAGGATAGAGTTGATGCTATCGTTAGTAAAACATGGCTCAGGTAATTATTTATTGTACTTTTTTTTTTTACTTTACTATTTGCTGATGCGTCTGGTAATTTTATGTTGATTTATTTTTTGTAGACAACTTTTGAAAACTCGAAGAGTTCCCAAATTTATTCTTCACGAAAAATTGAGCGACGATGAAGCATCATTTCTATTCAAGCAAGGAGAACATTTTTCTTCGGAATGGCAAAAAATTACAATAACTGTTAGTTTTCTTTTGTATTTAAATGATGAAGTATGTCGTGATTCTGTTTAGAATTTGAATTATGAAAATGTTCTATTTTAGGTGATCAATAGAGAAGACGAACTTGTTATTCCGTTGCCTCGAATAAGAAGTGGTGGTAAACCTGGAGCAAAATTATCTCTCTCTCAGATATTGCAATATGTTTCTCATACAAATTATAAGAACTTATGGAAGGAAGCCTATAAAAAGTATTATCGTAAGTTATATAAATTTCATTTCATCATTTATTTATTAACATGTAGGTTGCACCTTGCATATCCAAACACTGTGGGGTAGGTTGACTTACATGCACAGTAAACGAGGCCCCACAGGTAGACGGCTCAGGGTGATAAAAGTGGTTATTGTCCTTTCTTTAATGGCAACATCCCTTTTTGCCGGACACCACTGAAGCTGAACCAAGGTTGAATCCCTTTTTTTGAGGGCTCTCAGAGGTAGCCTACTGAGCTGAAGATCGCGAATTAGAAACACGCCCGAGGCCCTTAGATTTTTTATCTGGGAGATGAAAAAGCCTTTAGCACGCCGTCCCTCGGTTGGGACGTGTGATGGTCCCGAGCCTGCACAATGTCCGGTACTCGTTAAAGGCTCCTACCCTAGTTGAATAAACTTGACTTGGCACAATTTAGGACTCCCACAGTAGGCGATATGACCTCACTGTTAATGCCCGGGCATGAGTTACAATAAGTAACTAACAGCATAGAGCGTCACTTTCAGGCCCGGCGCAATCCGCACTCCTAGATACGTGATCACGACTGGGCTCTCAATGTGCCGTCCGTGGATCGTCAACGCCAGGGAAGTCGGGGATCGGGTCTCCCTCTCTTCAGTAAAGCCGAGGTTTTACCGGGTGAAAGCTTATTTGTTCAGGACCAGTTGCCTAGTTATCATCTATCGTGGCTTGTGTGCCCTCTCCCCTCCTCCCCGAAAAAGTGTGTGTGTTTTTTTTGTGGCTCATGTGGCCTTCAAATACTAGATCACTCATTCGTCTCTCTGTTGGACATGAGCCCATTATGTGAGTCCTAAATGTTGCCTACCCAAATATAATTAGGGTATTGGTCTTTAACGAGTTGCTGACATCGCATAGGCTCGGGACCGTCGCTTAACATCCCCTCCGAAGTATGACGTTCTCAAGGTTTTTTCACCTCCCATGTAAAAAACTTAAGGGGCCTCGCCGATTTTTGAACCCGCGATCTTGAGCTCAGTAGACAAGTACGCTACCTCTGAGCTACCCTTAGTGTGTAATTCAAAACCATATGTTTATTATTATTAAAGTGCAGTTTCATTATAAAATGCAATGGAGTACAATTAGCCTATATATTGAATTTGACAAGTGTCATTATAAAGTTGTAAGTTTGTTTCCGTTAAAAATAAGTTCAATAGTGGCTTCGGAATTATAATTTTTTCTTATTTTTTTTTCCTGTTTATTATGAAAATAGATTAACAGCTCAATGTTTATTTTTATCTCCTGCCTCCCCGCAAATAAAATACCTGTGTAATATTATTAATACAATTTAACTGTTCTCTGTGTTGGATGGCTGTGTAGAGGGTGTTCTGAGGAGAGAAACTGTAGCTGGAGGTGGAGAGGGGGAGGGTAGCTACGTGGAGCTCATGGAACAGAGCCACCTAGTCAGAGAGATCATCTCCCGGGCCTATGGAGCTCCCATCATCGGGGATGGCCATCTCCTCCAGGATGTGGCCAGTCCACCACATCCCAACCTCCTTCCTGCCACACTAGCTCTTCAAACCCATCACCATTTTTTTATTATTCATGTGAGTATTATTATTTTTTCCGTGTTACAAAGTTAGTCTTGGGATAGTATTGTTATCGGTTAAAATAGCGGAACATGATATGCATGGTCTATTTTGACTCATTTTCTACCCTGAGTTGGAAGCTATAGTTTTTCGGATGCCTATTTCCATGTCTGAAGACAATTTCGTACACATGATAGCTCTTGTATGGATGTACCGGGAATTGATGCAGGTTTTATGACCAATTCATCTCCACGACAACATCCTACCGCATGTCGCGCAAATAACTGCAGAAATTGAACGAACTGGGTTAGGAAACTTTGCTTCACCCAACTTACTAACCTGATCTGTCGCCAGCTGGTTACCACTTTTTCAATTGTCTAGATCACTTTTTGCAAGAAAAAATCTTCGAGAATCAAGTAGCTGCAGAAAACGCCCTCTAAGAATTGATCGGATCCAGTCCTTCAGAATTTTATGCTGCGAAAATGTATAGATCCCAATGATTTTTATTTTGTTTAGTAAAAATTACGTTGAGCCTATGTGCTAAGTCAACGGTTTAAAACCGGCATTAGTTCCCGGACAACCTATTACCTATACATTTAAAATTTTTTATCCATTCATCCTTGAAACTGATTACATTTTGGCGCGAATACCATTTTTCTTTAGTGCCTATCTGCAGTTTTGTAAATAACTCATAAACGTTTGGATCAAATATTAACTTAACAAAAATTGAATGAGACATATGTATATGAAATAATGTTTCTCGTAATTTTAACGAGATATTTTCCAATAACCGTTTTCAAGAGGCGATTCGGACATTATTTTTTGGCAAGTCTGTTTAGTTTTCTGAATTTGGACTTGAAAAATAAAATAAAACTGGTTTATTTAATATATTGTCTAATTTCACTAACTATATATACATGGGAGTACTTTCGGTATTTCTACCATCCTCAGCCAAAAGCATAAGAGATAAGACTGTCTTATCTCTTATGCTTTTGGCTGAGGATGGTAGAAATACCGAAAGTACTCCCATGTATATATAGTTAGTGAAATTAGACAATATATTAAATAAACCAGTTTTATTTTATTTTTCAAGTCCATTTGAATTATATCACAATATCTCTGCAATTATGTCAGTTTTCATTTCTGAATTTGGATAAAAAAAAACGTTGGGGCGTAATTATACGTTGTGTATACGTGTGTGCCTATGTGCGAATGGTGTTGTTAGTTAAATTCACTACAGCGGTAAATATGATCAATAATGTTGTAAAAATACAATAAAATGTCAAAAACAGCTGACATCACAGAAAAATAAGTGTGTAATTGTGTGTGTATGCTGCGCGCGCAACCGTCCGACACACACACTCACACAGCATGCACATCAACGAGACTTACGGTCTGACATAGCCCCTACCGAGAGCTAAAATGTGTACACATCAAAAAGTTAATTCCATTATTTTTATTTTTATATTTTCGCAGGAGATAGACACAACGGAATTTACAGTGGTGGACTGTGTCACATTCTCTCCGGCTCTCCTGTCCGCCTCTCTGGGGCGACCGCTCTTCATACTGTACCAGCTGCTCCATCTGATGCGACATCTCCACGATCTAGGGCTTGTTATGGGCTCTATCAATCTGTCCGATATTTACATTACGCAAGATCTTTGGATACAGGTAATATTATTTTATGAAGTAGTGTAGCTTTGAGGTTTTCAGAGGTCGAAGACTATATCTTATTTATAAATACATTTCTCATAATTGGTAAACATTAAAATGATACTGTTGCACTCTCCCCGGAGCCTGATGAGGATCTCTCCGGTCTCCGACAGGAGCACATGGATGGGTCTTATAGCCACAGAACCACAAAATTTACACAAAACAAGTTTTTTCTTTTGTTCTATATAAACTTTTGACTTGGGAATTGCTCCATTTTTTAAATTTCTTCTTTAAGTTTACTTTGTGCTACATTTCGGAATTGAGGCCAGAACTGGAAGGTTGGTGGGTAGGACGGAGGATGGACGCGGGGTTGTGCTGGCTTGGTCGTAGCAGCTTCAGATCTGTATGGATCATGCAGCTCATATAGCTGGCCTCCCCAACAAATAACTATATACTTATGATTCTTTATCATTACGTGAGAGTGTGTTTGTAAATTAATGCATATACATTTCATTCCGTTTTGTCAACTATTAAAGTTTTATGATCAAATGTTATACTAATTGGGCGCCTTTATAAATATATAAATGCCTAATTCGGTGCCTAGCATACATACATTTTTATCGAATCACATTTTTACTGTTTTTCTGTTATATTTACTTTATTTTTTAGGTTTTGCCCAGGTTTATGGACAACGTGCATAAAAGACCAGATATTACCGACAAGGAAGAAAACAAAGAAAATTTAGTTGAAGGATGTAGGCCTAAACATGAAAGAGAAGTAAGCCCTGATCTCTATCGACTCACTGAAGCCTGGATCCTTGGCAGTCTCTCCAATTTTGACTATCTGTGTGAGCTTAACAGGCTAGCTGGAAGGAGGTAAGAGAGTGTCACCATCTTATTCCTTTGTATAAGGATGTATTGTAATCGTGCAAACATTTGAGATTGATAGAATTAATAAGATGATAAATAAAGCACTTTTTTATTGAATATTTATATTGACTTAGGAGTACCTGGGATAGGATGGGTCCTCCTCCCTTGATAAAACCTAGGGGGTGGAAATCCCTATTCTAACGGTATTGACCAACTGTGGATATATTTGAAAACGAGAAAATAACAATAAACCAAAATAAAATATAAAAAGTTATATGAAATCAATATAACATAACATGCATGTGCAGTGTATAGTTACTTATGTCTGAGTAGAAGAATATTGACACCAATGTTTGTTAACTAAAATAAAATCGGAAACAAAACATTCTATGAAATCAGTGTAACATAAATGTACAGTATTACATGTCTGAATAGAAGAAATCGCAGAAAGAATAAATTTAATCTTGGTTAATATTGACATAAATACTTGTGAGTTACGAGGTAACAGAGGAGAGAATTTGAATGAATTGAGGAGGGAATTGTTTGAGCAACGAAACACACTTAAAATTCTCTCCTCTGTTAATACCTCTTAACGAACTAGTATTTATGTCAATATTAACCTAGATTCAATTTATTTTTTCTGCGATTTCTTATAAGTGTTTAATAAAAAAGTGCTTTATTTATCTTCTTTTTAATTCTATTTATTAGTATTTCCACTACATCGACAAAGCGCAAAAAATGTATTCGGACATTTGAGATCGAATTTGCAACGGATCATCAAACTGAATTATGTACTTTCTGAAATCTCAGAAAGCATACAAAAAAAAATTGAAATTTGAATCAGTAAACTGGGAGATGTTTAAATCTGCGTTTATATTATATTCTGTGGGATATTTGTCCATATACTGATGTGGTGTGGTAGATATGGAGATCCTCGGAGTCACTATGTGCTGCCCTGGGTGACCGACTTCAGCTCCAGGTCTGGTGCCAACTGGAGAGACCTCTCCAAGTCCAAGTTCAGACTCAACAAGGGAGACAGACAGCTCGACCTTACCTATCATCTTCCACAGAACACTAACTCTCCTCAGGTTGGTCTTCTTTCAACTACTTCCAGGTGTGGAGGTGAACCTTTGATGAAATCTGTACCCTTCGGTGAATAAATGGTTAACTGGACTTATATCGAAAATGAGTCAAGTCCAGTCCACCACTGGGTTGTAAAAGGCGACTTTTACATTGTATATAAATGGCAAAGTCACAAACCAAAGTGGTGGGGAGATACCGCAATGTGAATTCCAAGGATATTCCTCAAACTGCCGATTTTTGGAAAGTAGTTTGGAAAGTTGGAATTTTTGACCAATTGGGGGTAAAGAAATATAGGTCATTCATAATGATACTTAACATTTTTACAGAGATATTGTGAAACATTTAATAAAAAATATAAAGAAAACGTTTTTTGTTTCAGTATCTGTTAAGTCGTGGCTGAAGATGGTAGCAATACCGAAAGTATATTTTGTGAAATAGACAATATTTTTAAAAACGTTTTTCTTTTTAGGTCATTCAGATAATTACGTAGTATCTAATTATTTTAAACAAGCGGGTTAGTAATTTTAAACAGGTTAACTTTATTAAGGAAGTTAACGTTAGTAACTATAGATGATTTTAGAAATAAGTTGTAATTTTTAATGATATTTAGGCCGGTGATTTGTGACCGTTTGTCACTTCATAGTTGTAATGAATGTATCGATTATACAAATATGATATATAAATTTTCATATATGAATTCAAAACCCAGTAAGGACGACAGTTAAACATTTTCAGTGGAATCGCTGAAGTACAGGGGTACCAGAGGAGGGGTCCAACTCAGAAACCCCCATAACTACTGATGTAATGAATTTATTGAAACAAAATTCAGTATGAGGATTTAGGAGCCCCTATGTAAGTTAACTATTGAATATTAGCTCAAACGTGGAGGGGGAGGGACAAGTTAATTAATTAATTCGTTCTGGGGAAGTACATTGCCGGTGATTTTTTTGTGGAATAGACAATATTTCAAAAAATAAATCTGACTTTCATTTATAAAGTCTTATTTGTACACCAGTTAAAAATTTGTTTATAGTTTACCATGTACTACTTTTTTTTGCTCGTGTTTATACATTTATTATTGTTATAATAGTGTCTAGAGCCAGAACAATTCCTATTGATCTAGGCCTTATTTTCCAGCATGGTCCAGTTGTATTATAATTGGTTTATATTTATGAACAAATACATTTGTAATATATATTTGATATGTTTCAGATAGGACACCACGTGCCAGACGTGCTCTCTGAGATCACCTATTACGTCTACCTCAGCCGAGTCACCCCCAGGTCCGTCCTATGTAAGTTCGTCCGTCCTCAGTGGGTCCCTGCAGAGTATCCCGCCTCTGTACAGCGGCTCCACGCCTGGTCCCCAGACGAGTGCATTCCTGAGTTCTTCACTGATCCTTCTGTATTTAAGGTATCACTGATTTTTATTACACAAATACGAGATGAACCTGTATGCAAAATGCACACAATAATGCAAAAATAAGTCTTTAAATTTATATTGTATTTACCTATTAGAAAAAACCCGAAAACCCCCCAAAAAAACCGTCTGGTGTATCTTTAAATCTACTAAATTAGAGAACAAAAGTCGTCTGTTAATCACCAGCAATGTACTTCCCTAGAACGAATCACAAAAGTATCTTTTCGCTCCCCCCAAAACCAGTCTACTGTTTGCGCTAATATTCAATCGTTGTTTTACATATGGGCTCTTAAATTCTCATACTAAATTTTGTGTCGATAAATTCATTACACAGGTATTGGGGATTTTGTGTTGAGCCCCTCTAATTCTCCCTTCCCTTCTGCGGATGCCGCTGAAAATTGATAGGTGTTTTCCTTATGGGGTTTTGAATTTGCACAGACAAACTTTTTTTTTTCATTTGTAATCTTGAGGTCGGAAAACATCTGTTGAAAACTCTGCTTTTTGACCGATTACATAACTTACCCTATACTTCGTATAGCTAAACAACCGTCTAGTGTATCTTTAAGTCTATCAATTATCACTAAGGAATATGCTAAATGTGTTGACTTATTTTGCCTAATGGCTTGACTAGCTAAATGCAGAGCAGACAGCAAGCTTATAAGCTATTAATTAATCTATAATTGGAAAAATATCCATATTATATATAATATAATACCAAATATACTCTGTGATTGAACACCCAAATTGTCAGTAAATTAACACTGTAGACATACCATCTAATACCAAATAAATGTTTTATGTTGCTTCGTCTTCATCAAGTTGTTCACTGATAAACCATTCCTTCATTATATTTCAGTCAATTCACAGCGATCTGGGAGACCTGGAGGTGCCCCCATGGGCTGGATCTCCCCAGGAGTTCGTGGCTAGCCATCGAGCAGCTCTTGAAAGTCAACCAGTCTCTGAGAAACTCCATCATTGGATAGACCTCACATTTGGATATAAGTATGTCATCTGTCATTATTGATAATGCATGCCTTTAACAGCGGAAAGCGTTGTAGAAAACTGGAAAACTAATAATTTGGAATAGAGTTCATTTTAAAATTCGAGAATGCGTTGAGTCGGCATTTTGTTTTGTTTTCTTAGAAGGTGGGATGAGTCAAAAAGTTTCTCCATCTAAATATAAAGATAAATATCTAAAAAACACATTCTCCCCTCCTACTCCCTCCCACTTCTTTCGCCCCCACTACCTTACTCCCCTCCCTCTTAACTTCGCTACTTATCGCTTCTTTCGCTACTCGAGTATGTTACTTATATCTGTTATTTCTAACCAGCTAAAAATGGATAGAACAAAAAATGTTTAAAATGAAAATGTGTTTCATATTGATTTTGTAACATGATATAGGTTTTTCTGTCTTGAAGTTAACCCCCCTTCATTGATTGATTTTGAAATTGTATGTTAGTTATTGTAACTCATGGCTTTAACTACACGGTCATATTATCATAGTCCCATTATTATAGTCCTCTTTCGTCGCTCTGGTGGACATGAGCCCGACTCAACTGCGGGAGTCCTGTATGTAGCCTACCCAGGTTTATTCACCTAGGATAGAGGTTTTTAAAATGAGTACCTGACATTGTACAGGCTCGGACCATTGCTTAACGTCCCATCAGAAGGACGTAGTGCTCAAGGTTTTTTCATCTTCCAGATAAAAAAAAATCTAAGGAACTCGCCCGGGTAATGGTATGTATCCAATCTGCCTAATCAGGAATAGGTTTTTGAAATCGTTTGTATCCAAAAACCTATTCTAGATTAGGTAGATTCAAAATATGACGTTTAGTTGGAATATGTTTATCGCTTTTTACATGATGGGGAGACAGAGACAAACAATGAAAACACGAAAGGTAAAAACAGCTTTTGTTGTCTTTGTTTGACCTGAAACGTATAAAACCCTAGTTTCCAAAAATATTCCTATAGCCATTCTCTTACAAGTTTTTTTTAATGAAGATTATCAACATATAATCTATTTTCTTTTTGTTAAGACTGTCAGGAGCGGCAGCGGTGAAGGCTAAGAACGTATGTCTCCACCTGGTGGATGGACACACCAACCTTTGTCGGAGTGGGGTGGTCCAGCTGTTCAACTCGCCACACCCCCATCGGGCCGGCCCCTCTCTTTATCTCAGGAAAACACCGCCCCGTCTTTATCATCATCTTAAGAGAAGTACTTATCTGTCATTCTAGAGCTATTTTACAAGGTTTAACAGGTCGGTTCTTTGACTAAGAGAGAAAGAATGTCAGCCAAACATAAGATCTTCTGCTCACCAATAAAAGTGTCTCCATCTCACACTCCCCCCAAGTTCCCCCACCACTAGTTCATCGCCTATTAAACAAGTTAATTGTTGTTTTAGGTTGTAAAAAGACTACGAAATCTCCGTGGCTGAAGAGTTAGGTTTTTTTTTTTTTTTCGGAAAAAAGAAAGAAAATATCTCAGACCAATGATATTCCAAGATTGATTTCCAAGTAGAAGTCTCAACCTCTTTCTTACCTGATATATGAAAATGGTTGACACTCTGCATACTGACTTAGTTTATAGACGTAATGCCGAAACCTTTGGTATATCTATAAATATTTTTGTAGAATACATAATATTTCAAAAAGAAGATTTTTTTGTTTATTTATCACAAGTTGTTGCTTATTTGTAAAGTCTTACGAATTACTCTCCTTATATCTTAAACAATGTTTACAGTCAAATTAACAACGATTTTCTCCTAATAGTACTCAATTATCCTTAAAATTGTAAAGAATGTATTTTCGCATTGCTATGAAAATAACTAAATCCATTCTGGCTAATATTGAAGGAACTTAATTATGATATTGCCTACTTTCCTTTTCTGTTCAGAAAGTGAAGTTTTCAAATATAGCACATTGTCGCGCATCTTGAGTTTTAGTTGTTTAGGTCAAGGAGCTTATTGATTTTATTTAATGAATCAATTTATGTTTTATAATTTTGAATTATTTTCTGTTAAACATTTATTTTTCTTCACATAGAGATTGGAGGAGATGAAGACGAAGGTCAGAGCTCTGGTCTCGATGAAGAGGAGCCTATTACTACCTCTTCTCCCCTGTCAAGGTTTATAAGCCGATCTCGAACATCTCTTATTGTAAGTCATCTTACGTTATAGATTTTGTTATCCTATCAACGAGTGTATAACGTAAACCAACGTTATTTTATCTTCATCAATGTATTTTATAGGCAGGAGGAGAAACTAGCTATGGATAATAGCCTGTTTCTCCTGCTTGCAGATATATATTCATTAAAAAGGAAATTTTAAAGAAAAATCCATTAAAAAACTGAAACGATACAAAGAGCTAAAGAGTGAAGTATAGTCAGGTTAATTAATAGAATAATAAAAGGGCCCATAATTATTGTAATGCGATATAAAAACTCAAAACAAATTATATATAAATATATCGAGAAACGTATAACATTTCATCTATGATGTTTGTGAACTGGGTTCATTTTGTTAATTTGTTTTCTGTCGTTCCGTTAATCCGGTCAAAGTTAGTATTATGAATTATATTTTTGAAACTATGGGCATAGCTAGAGAGTGTGATCCGTGATTCAATGTGTGATCGGTTGTTTCTTCACTGCAAAACTGTTAAATGTGAAGATATATGGATACATTTCCAGAATTTACCCGCCACTTATTTTTATATTATTTTAAGGTAATTTTTTCTGTGAGAGATTTATCCGTAAGAATACAGTGGGGACCCTCCTGTCGATCCTATTACTGAAACAATAAAGGTTCTTTTGTATATGTGAAGACATATTTCACGAAACTGGAGAACCATTACTGATTCACTAACGGTAGGTAACAACTGTATTATTTCTGATACAAAAGTCACAAATTTGTTGAAAGTTATTGATCCTATATATTATGTGAGGATAACATTTTTTTGAAATTGATTTTCAAGTAAACAAGTGAATGGTATTTTATGGAAAGGTACAAATGTATGTTTAAAAAAATTTTGGTATTTAAATACAATTTTAATCAATATTGACAGGCTTCACCACTAAGTACCAGTACAACTCCAGTGGACTGTGATAGGAGCCAGGTGAACCTCCCGAAGGACTACAACCCTGTAGAAGCCTTACTTGCCGTGGAGTCTCTGTATGGGTTTATCAAACGAGGCTCCAAGGACAACAAGTTCTGGCTTAGTTTGAGTAACACAGACTTATATCGACAAGTTTTGGCCAACACTCGTGCAATGGAGATGCAGGTATGTTATACCGGGTGACATTGGATGTGTTTGCTCAACTCCGAGAGCTTATTCGGGTAGGACAAAAAAATATATATATTTGAAGATCCGTCCTGAGGTTTTTTTAAAAAATGTATAGTCAAAAGGAATTAATATTTATTTGAAACTTTAATGAAATAAAAGTAGAAGTAAATTTTCAAAAAAGGAGTATTCCGTTAGTGTTACTCTGACAGTCACTTGTAGTGTAAACATGAATTGTGATGAAGGAAGCTTGGTAGAACGACCAACTCAGTCTTCCGCTTTCAAACTTTCTCAACGATTTTCTTTATTAACACGAGTAATATTTGACTTTAGCACTTACCAGGATGCCCTTTTTTCTTCCACAGATATACATAGTATAGTGGAACTGTATATTATCGACACACAATTTTATCTGTGGATTTATAACCCCAGAAGAACGACAACTATTGGTTTTCAGGGAGGGGGGGGGGGGGGGGGGGATAAGAGAAGGACTTAACTCCAAAACTCTAATAACTACCGATCAACTACTTTCAGTTTTCTGGCAAATCGGCCGAAGGGGGTGCTAGGGAGGAACTTGACATTAAAACACCTCCAGAAATTATAATTATATTTCTCCCGATTCTCCTACTTATTGACCAATAAAACTCTCACGACCTGTTGGAGTTTTTTGATACAAGGACCACACTTGAATATTTCCCCGGCTTCGATGACCTTTCCTCAGACCACAGCCCTGACCGCCATGTCACAATGAGGATTCAAAGCTAATTGATTTTGGTGACAATCGGATCCATTGTTTTGGAAATATACGCAATTTAGCTCATATTTTATACCTACAACAATATCGTCCAAGTATCTTCTACAGGCTTTCGGGCAAATTCCACAGAAATAGCAGAACAACAACCATAGCTTATACTTAATGAATGGCTTGTTTCAGAAGTTCCCAAAGAAATGCTTCACATTCAATAATTTCTGCTTATTATTAATTTTTTTGTAATGAAAATCATTTTGGAACATGAAAAATAAAACTATTTTACTTTTGTTTGTATACCTATATTTTATCTGTATCTATTTATTATTTTGTTCACATTCATTAGTTTATTTATTCTATTATCATATTTATATATTGTTTTCTTTCAGATTTTCTTAGTTTGCATTACATTTACTTGGTCATATTATAATTTTAAATATTAAGAAAAAAACATAGCTCCCCTTTAAATGAACATTTCGATACAAAATTTTATATATAAATTTGATTTTCAGCTGAATTGGGCTGAAGAAAAAGAGGATTTACAGGGGGAGCAGAAGCTTATATATTATTATTACAAATAACTCGAGCTGGGGAAATTGATTGCCGATGATTCCCTCGACTATTTTTTCTTAATTTTGTTTTGAATAAATATTAATTGAGATACTTAATAAAACTTTATGTTTTTTTTGTTGTAAAATTTGAAGGAAATTTTTTTGGACCCTTGTTAATAGGAATTGTTTGTATTTACTCGTCTAAAATATGATTCTGAAGATTGACAAGTATTTCCTGGGGATCTCCATGCACATTAGATGCTCTAATGCAGGAATATTAATTATGAGTTCAAGTTTGTAACAGATTAGCATCATCCCACTTTCTGTAAACAGATGATCATATCGCAAGGTGTATAATTTCCGTTATTTACATGCTTGGTGTTGCTCTCCAGAGTCTGGGATGCCTGATGGTGGAGTTGTTCCTGGCCAAGGAGGTTCGAGTGTACGGCCCTTGCCTCTCTCATGAACGAAGACTTTCAGTCTGTCGCTCTCTGCTGTCTAGCGACCTGGATGCTCTCCCTAAACGAGTCAAGCCTCTCATAAACCTTCTTCTTCAGGTATCTTGTTTTACTAATTTATTTTAAAATATTCAAATATATTATTGTGCAATAAAATAATCCCAGAAGTTCTGAACTGAAAAAGAAATTGGAGGAAATTCAAAAATTAAACCTAAATGACTTACAAAATTTGTTGTATTTTTTTTACACCAAAATATGATAATTCAAATATTGGACGACAGCAAAATATAAACGTATATAATACAAAAAATGATTAAAACATTATATAGTACCTATAAAACACTTTTTTTTTTTAAAACCAAAATATGAAAATATGTAATACAAACAAAAAAATATGAAAAGAAAAACAACAGTTAATATCTAATCGTATATAAAAAAAAGAAAAAAGAAACATAACTAAAACCCCAAATAGTCAAAAAATAACCCTTTCCCGGTCGTGCTGCGCTGATTAGAAAGCAAAAGAAAATGACAAAAGAGGTCACCTGTATTCACATGCTGGTCAAGTTGTGATTTCTATCACATGGAACATGTTTTGAACAATAGTTGCAAAAAACAACTTTTCCATCAGTCGTAAAAACGGTTACATATTTGCTATTGAATGCCTCGGTCCAATGTTTCAATTTACAGGAAAACAGTGAACTAGCTTTCGTCATTTTTATTAAGATAGAAAAATATTTATACAAACTTTCGTACTGTAAGTAACTATCAAACTGAAACTGTGTGTCGTGTGTAAGGGCAAGAAAGGAGAGATGGAAAGCCGAGAAATGACATTACTCTTTATTCGAGTAAGTCAATTATTGAGGGCTAGCGTACTTTTTCTCGGCGAATATTATGTACATAAGATTGTAAACTGGAATTTAATTTCCAAGGTTGTATGTTAATATTTTTATTTCTAATACTTTTTTTTTTTTCAATCAGAACATCAAAATATGCATTTATCACCAAATATGCAAAATAAAATTGGTCTTAATTGCATCTAAGTACACTAATTCGTAAAGATACTTGGTCAATTATTAAAATAAAGGATGCAAAGAAAATATGCAATTGCATAAAAATCCGGGCTCTGCTCATAACACACCTTATTTTAACGCATCTTTGACCAAGGTGTATATTCCGGTGTATATTGGTGAATATGTATTCTCTGTTTGCCACATTCCATTTTTGGTCTATATTTACTGTAAAATATACTCTTTTCTGTTGCCACATTTTTGGCCTATATGTAATTTTACTCTTTTCTGTTGCCACATTCCATTTTGGGTCTATATTAACTGTAAAATATACTCTTTTCTGTAGCCACATTTTTGGCCTATATGTAATTTTACTCTTTTCTGTTGCCACATTCCATTTTTGGTCTATATTAACTGTAAAATATACTCTTTTCTGTAGCCACATTTTTGGCCTATATGTAATTTTACTCTTTTCTGTTGCCACATTCCATTTTTGGTCTATATTTACTGTAAATGTACTCTTTTCTGTTTGGGAGACAGGACCGAGACAGCGGTATGACAGAGTTGGGTACCCCGCCTCCCTCCGCCCATCAGCTGCTCCAGCCACTCCTTGCTCCTATCTACTTCCCCCCAATGTTCCCTTCACTCTACTCCGCCGTACAGATGCTCGTCTCGTACTCCAACGAGTTGAGGGATCTTCACTCTGAGGAAGATTCTCACTTGTCTTACAGGATTGCTGAACTCAAGGTAGGGTTAACAATGTTCTCGATTTAATGCAGTCAATTTTACTTCCCGTGTAGGGGAAGTTATGTTTTCACTGGAATACCATGTTTTCTGATTCAAAAAATGAAAACGAAGTTCTGTGCTTTGTGTGTGTCTCTGAAAACGATAACTCCCGATGGAATACATGTATCGACACGAAATTTTATATGTTTATTTAGAACCACTTAAGGACGACACCTATTGATTTTCAGCCAAATCGGCCAGAGGGAAGGGGATTAGGGGGGGAGGTTAAACACAAAAACTTTAATAACTGCCGTTGTAATGAATGTATCGACACAATATTTCATATGTAAACTCAAAATTCGATAAGGACGACACTTTAATTTTCAGCGGAATCGGTAACTCAAAAACCCTAACAGCAGCCGATGTAATGAATTTATCAACATAAAATTTAGTGTGAGGATTTAGGTGTCCCTACGTGAGTCAAATGTTGAAGGTTTGCGCAATCGCTCGACAAACTTTAATTGATTCATTCGATCCGATGAAGTACATTGCCGGTGATTCACCGACGAATTTGTTTTATGTTTTATCTTCCCCTTTCTTGTGCTTGAAATTGATTTTTAAATAACATTTAATAAGAGATGTTGTTTGTGTGCAGGTGAAACGTTTATCAGAGAAACTTGAAGATTTAGTGGATTCAGAAGTTTGCATCGACATCCTCATGCCTTATATAACAGAAATGCTGTCGTCTCCATTGACCGATGTTCTGGCTGCCTGGTACCTCTTCGATCCCATCGCTAGGTTCGTAATTGAGAATATTTCCTTAAATATGAATTATATCAGGTATTTAAATTCAATCTTCTATTCAATCCAGAATATTGTAAAATAGAGCTTTTCTTGCATACTATAGATTTAACTAGCCATGCATTGTTTATAAAGCAAGACATTAAAAGTTTTCAGACCTTAATAATATATTGTTAAGTTATTGAACAAATAGTTACTAAATTTCAGCATTTCAAATACAATAAAAGTACATAAACTAGACCCAAGAGTTATGTGTTTTCATGCGCACACTTCAGGAGGGACTGGATATCTTGGGAAATTGGTTTAATAGATGGAAGTTGAGGCTAAATGGGAATAAGACGGAGTCCAAGATTTTCGCACTCCGGCGCATAAACCGCGATACACTGACCCAGCTGAACATTAACCACGAAAACATCCCCTGGACACCAACACTCCAGTGGTGAGATATCTAGGAGTTCTCCTAGACACCAAACTGATCTGGGGCCACACATTAACTCCAAACTGACCTGGGGCCAACACATTGACTTCAAACTGACAAATGTCTACAACGGACTCTCCTCTCTCTACCCACTTCTAAACAAGAACACTACACTCCGACATGAATGTGCCACACGACTCTACACCGCACTCATACGGCCACACACAATATATGCCTGTCCTGTTTGGCTCGGCACTAGACTCTCCTCTCTCTACCCACTTCTAAACAAGAACACTACACTCAAACATGAATGTGCCACACTACTCTACATCCCACTCATACGGCCACACACTATATACGCCTGTCCTGTTTGGCTCGGCACAAGCAAGATCAACATAAAAAACTGGTCAGGTTCGAAATTAAAGTTCTCCGTCTTGCTGTAAACGCGCCTTGGATGATACGGAATTTTCAGCTACGCAGGGAGCTGGGTGTTCCCGAAATTCGAGACTTCATGTGAGAGGTGACGACAAGGTTCAGGACTGGGCTGCAGTGTGTCTTGAGCCGCTACCTTTCGTTATGGGGAACCTCTGCCTCACCGTCGTCTGAAGCCCCGGCTTGTTCAAGACATTATCCCCCGACTACTGTCTTTATTATTATTATGGAAACTCTTCTGTGTATTCCTAAATTTTGGCTATCAAGGTTTAATTAGGATATGGGTTCTTAACGAATATATTCGAGACAGCTATTTAACGTATCTTCCGAAGGACGGCGTACTCAAGGTTTTGTTACTTCCCAGATAAAACCTCAAGTGCCCCAACCGGGTTTTAACCAGCGATCATAAGCACAGTAGATAAGCACTCTACCTCTGTGCTACCGGCGCCGTAATTTTAGGATTAACTAGCACGATACGCGGTCCTTGCCTCCTACTTCCCCATCACTTGACCTGAAGCTAATTACGTGCGATATCCGGACAAAGAATAAAAAGCATATTCCCCCTTCCACTTTGCCCTCCGCCCTACCACCATATTTCTCTCGCTACCGCTCGTTCGAGCCTTTTCTCGAGTAAAGCGAGCCTTCCTCCTTTTTTTTTCACGTAGGATCAATAGCAACTGAGAAAACGTAAATTAACTGTTTCTGTCTCTCAGTGGGAACCCTCCATCAATACTGTGTTACTGAAATCATATGTCTCTTAAATCGTTTTCATGAATAGACCGTTTCAAAATATGAAATTTGGTTAAAAGTTATGTCATTCTCCCATTATAAACGCTTTAAATCCAAGCAGTTTTCAAAATTACTATCAATTTTCAAAATATTTCAGTTAGAAAGTACGATCGTATTTCGTATATCGATATTTCTAAGTCACTAAGACTAAGGTTATTTGTTCAGGGCGCTGGGTCCGAAGAGGACCAAAGGACTCTTCCTAGAGCCGATGATGCGTCTCTACGACCGGGACATGCCCCGGGAGGGACGCCTTCTTCAGAAGAGGATCAAGCTCTACCACCGCTCCTTCCTCATCCGACTCATTGTCCGATTCGGTCTTCTCGTCTTTCTTGACTCCTTCGTACCTCCCGTTATCGAGGCCGTGGCAGGCTCCAGCGATTTGGCTCACCAGCCCCGCTCAGATTTAAGGTTAGTACTGTTCTATATGTTGCGTCTTTTCCTATCCGCATCGAACTAGTAATGATAAAGGAACAACTAGGTGTTTATATAAAGATGTAAGGATACCAATTTTGTTTTATATTTAGTGATGTTGACGAAGGATTGGAAATAGACGTGTCGATGCCACTCTCACCTCTTGATGAGGACTCCTCAGCTGACTCCGAGAAAATTACTTCTGAAACAAATGCGGAACCAGGTCAGTTGCCAGTTTTCAAAGTTGTTATTATTATTATTTTTTGTAATAATTATTATTGTACTAGCAGTAATACCCGGCGTTGCCCGAGGAACTTTGACTTTTCTCCCAATATCTCCTATAAGGCTATTCAGTTCCTCGACAGTACATTCATGATGTTATAATTTTCAATTATTCATACGGAATAAGGCTTATAGTCCTTCAACTGTAGTAACGCTAGCTTTGGAGCTAAAACTTATCTATTCAAAAAGATTCCTCATTAATCATTGCAGTGGTTTTTGAGTTACAAAGATTGCGTGGGTGGATGCTGGGATGGACCAGATATTGAGGTACTAATACGCCTATAACCTTCCATAGACGATGACGAACAAATTTAAAAAAAAATTAATCAAATCCATCAAGCCGTTCGTGAGTTATAGCTGTACAACGCACAGACATTTTCAGCTTTATATATATGATTATCTGTCTTTCCTGTTCCTCAATATTAGTATTTTTTTTTATTTGTCCTGTTTTATTTTTTTTTCAATAAAGATATTTTTCAACTTGAAGAAGAATTAGCTGAAGAAGCTAATAAGATGGGTCCCAAGTCTGCCATTTCTCTTCAGAATCTTCTTATAGATAACCCGGAATCCGAAGATAAAGAGGTATGTAGTATTTTACTGCAAACTTAATTTAATAGTGCATGCGGTGGCACAGAGGTAGCGTTCGTGTCTACTGTGCTGAAGTGGGTTCAATCCCAGCCGTGGCTTTCGATATTTTATTTGTATGGTAAAAAACCCTGAACACGCCGTCCTTCAGAGGAGACGTTGAATGGCGGTCCCTAGCCTCTCTACATACTCTTTAAATAATTATACCTGGGTAGGAAAAATTTAGGACTTCTTTTTGAAGTTGAAGCCCAGGTATGAGTCACAAACAATGACTTGAAGATTACTTAAATGTTAGTACATAATTTATATATATATATGAAAATTCCTTTGATTTTTAGTGTGTCCTAATTATCACGTAATTTAACAATTGGATCGAATAGAATTTGCATTTAAAATAAACAAAATACTAACATATAATACTAAAGGAGAATATAACCGAAGGACAGTTGGGCAAATTTTTAATTGCAATTAACAATTACATTTTATTATTAATTGTGAAAGTAGCAATTGTTAATTCAAACATTTAATTGTAAATAATGTTTTTGCAAATTAAATTCTTTTATAATTGTTATTTTTGGTGAGTTATGTAGTAGTAAACTGTAATTGAAAAATTAGACAATAAACATTGTGTGAAATAAAATGTTATTTTTTATTACTATTGAACTAAAGATGATCAAAATTCCTGAATTTAATATAATAAAATAAAAAAAATGAAAGAAATATAGTATCCGATAATTGTAGGTTGGGGAGGGGAGGGGGTGTTCAAATTTGTCTCTCAAGAAACGTAGAATGTACTTGATATCCTGAAATAATTTCTAATTCCTTTTCTGTTCGGAAATATCATAAATATTGAAACTCTTAAAAAATCCTAAATTTACTAAATCAATTGGCAGTTATTCAATTATACAATTAACTTTTTGCATTTTTAATTCAATAAAAAAAAAAGTTAATTAATGCCCAACTCTGCCGGAGGACCACGACCATCACATTAAATAATAAATTTCTCAATGAACGATACGAGTCATCAGTATTTCTACCATATAGAGGGAAGTCGGGGTTCTGTCCTGTAAAGAAAACAACTTAGTATGTAGCAAACGTTTCAGAAACTTTATTTCCTTCTTTAGTGCCTTATAATGACTAGAGTGGAATGTGTGAGTGAAGATTGTATGTGTGTCCCGCGAACTTCATGATCAGAAACAGTCACAAAGACATATCACCTCCACCACATACATCCAGTCTAGTTATTAAAAGGCCTTGAAGACGAAAATAAACAATTTCCGATACATTGGCCAAATGCTGAGTTCTTCCTACACCCAACTGAATGTCGACTTCCCTCGACATTATAAAACTTCCCTTATTTTCGCCTTCATGCAGGGACCCAAAGTTCTGAGGATATCGTTTATACTCTTTCTGGCATTTGTCGCCCAGCTTTCGTTTGAAGATATTTCTTAAGCTACTTAATGTTTACTTACTTGATGTTTACTACTTACTTCTCTACTTGATGTTTTAAATCAGAAATTTCTAAAAAAGATTTATATTTTTTCTTCAGGTGGAAGAAACAATTGTTTTGGAAGGGAGTTGGCGACGGAAGAGTTACGCTAACATCAAGCACGTCAGTCCCATGGAACAAAATTCTCCAGATATGGAATATTCAAAGGTGATTATAAAGTTATCTTACATAGATATATACATAGATGTTTTTCTGAATTTTATTGAAACTTGGTGAAGTGATTCTACACCGAAAATAAGCGGACATATATCCAAGCATTCTTGTCATTCACATATTTTCATCGTGGAATCATCTCCCCCAGATGTTTTTCTGTATTTCGCGTGTTGAGGGAAGTCGATGTCCTGTCGTGTAAAGAAGTAATCTCAGAATTTGACGTTTTGGAAATTTCATTTCCTTCTTCAGGGCTTTATTTTGACTTAAGTGTGGGGTGGAGGTGTTATGTATTTTTGTCTAGTAAGTGAATTGTGGTTATGACTATCACACAAATACAAACACCATACCACCAGACATATCCACTCTAGTCAAAATAAGTCCCCGAAGAAAGAAATGAATAGTTTCCTAAAATTAGGCGAAATACTTAGCTTATTTTTTTACACGACAGAACCTCGATTTTCTTCGACACTTGTAACGATACTGCCTTTATCCTTTCTGCCCTAGTTGAGAGTACACAAAAATTAAATATAAGCATTTTTTTTCTAAATTTGTTTAGGGTTTTAAAGCATTTTTAATCACGCAGCGCGATGCTCTACATTTGATATTTTATCATCTGCCAATGATTTAATAATAATTGAGACAAGTATCTTACTAAATCCTATTTTAAAGTTCATTTTCACTTCTATTGCCATGTATGAATGCCTCTCAACTACATTTTTTATTTTCATTCTATATCGGCTTCAGAATTTTGTGTACACCCAACGTAAGTAATAGAGTGAATGGACACTTTGGTTTATTGATAGCAGAGACCAACAAAGGTAGCATTAATAAAGAGAAAGGAGGGTAAACTGTGCCTCTTCATCTACAGTGGCACAGTAATTAACGTACAGTGTAAAATGGCAAGTTCCAGTATTTACCGATGAGCTTCCCCATTGAACCCTGGAGTGAGAAGTCGGAAGTAGCATGTGAAATGCCGACCTCATACACAATATTATTTTTACCATTTCTTGAAGTCAGGAGAAATAAAAGCACTTGTTTCAAAGCAAACTGCATCATATGAAAATCAAAAATATATTTTATTTTGTTCCCTTTTAAGATTTCTTCATCAGAATTATAAAATGCTTTCCCGTTCTGCATTTCAAATATTGCCTTTTTTTTCACAACTACTCCCCGCTTAACCTGTGAGCCCACCCTTGAATACTGGAACTCGCACACAAGAAGCGCAAATAATATTCCAATTTTCATGAAATATGGATATTTATAAAGGGTTATTTCAGACCTAAACGATCACTTGTCCGATATCAGTTTTCTTATAATTTTGATCTGTTGGACAACTCATAATTCAAATATAACGAACCTTTTTTTCAATATTTTGTATATTTCAGGTTTTATGTTTGTATGAAATTTCAACTTTTTCAACAATTTTAAAAAGTTTATTCTTGAAGAAGTGTAAGTTTTCAATTCGAATAGAGGTATCGAAAAACATTTTTCTTGGAGTTAATGATATTTTCATAGAAAAGTACATTATACACTGAACAAAACAAAAACTTCATGTATATAGTATAATTTTTATGATTTATAGTATTATTTTATGAGATCGTTTGGAAAAAAAAATGTCAAACTGCCATATAACTGGAAATTTGCGAAATATTGAAAAACCTTTCGATATTTTTGAATACCTCTAAGAGTAGAACAACATACCGAAAACATTGGTCCGTGAGTCACCGGCAATCTGCTTCTCCAGCTCATGACTGGATATCATGACTGGATCATAGCTGACTATGCTTCTGTGCTAGTCTCCCTCCTTACTCTCCCCCCCCCCCCCCCCCCCCAAAAAAAAAGTAATACTAGAGTGATACGCCCTCCTTTATTTGGTACCTTTGTTGGGATGTGCAATGTATGGTGGTGGTTGTACTACTATACGACCACTTGGCCTGTATAACTGAGAGGCCTCACTAAGACAGTATGTGGAGGAGGTGTGCGAGGTCTCCACAGAGAGTGTCCTCTGGCTGGCTCATCGTCTGGGACCTCTCCTCACTTGCCTTCGTCTGGTCCGGGGGCTACTCCGGGTCCTTGGTCCTGCCTACCTCGGCCCAGCACAGCTCTCCCAGCTTGGATACTCTCTTCAGGGTGACTCCAACTCGGCACACATTCTACACTGCCTCGTCTCCATAGCAGGTATCTATTAGTTTATTTTTCAGATAAAATGAATGAAAGTTGGTTGGTTTATTATCGCCCTACCCCGTTATATTTCTTGTCCTTACTGAGCCAGGACACTCTATGCAAATTACGGAAACGAGGAGTCCCCAAGGGCTCACAAGGGATCCCACAGGAGGCCAGGGGGACCAGGGAAGGGCAAAGCACGAGACCCAATGAAAGTTATTATTACCACTTACTCATTACTGCTTACTCTATTGTTAAAAGGTGTTCTTTTTTATAGGTCCCTAAATTTGATCACCCGTATTATTATTATTTTTACACATTAAGGCTTTTATAGTGTCTTATGTATTAAATAATGGGGGTTTTCATGTAAAAAAATGATGTATTATGACCCATAAATAAAACAAAACTTAATTTTCTTTTAAATATTATCTATTCCACAAGAAAATTCAGCAATTTCTTGTGGAATAGTCAATGTTTCAAAACTCTAAATTTGTTTATTTATTTATTATTAGTTCCACAATATGTCCATGTTTCTCAACTTAGAAGAAGTATATAAGTTAAAGTTCAACCACCACAATGTCCGTTTTTAAAAAGAACTTTATTATTTAGATTACAAAATACACTAATTGCTCTAATTATAACTTATTCTTAATTATAAAAAGTAAAACAAAAGTTATTATGAACAGAAACGATCTGATCGGTACGAGCACTGAGGATAGAATGAATCTGTGGGAAGAGAGTCCCTGGGAGGGCAGCTTACCTTAAGCTGACCTCAGGCTTAATTTTAAGTAAATTGGCAGAAAAGGTGGATATAACTTATATATATAAAAAAAAAAGGAAAATAGCGGAGAAAATAGTGCCCTGAGTAATACAGCCTGCTTCCATCTGGTCTGGGGGCTATTCCACACACTATAGTATATTATTATGACAATGTATTAAAACAATAGTTTCTGTATTATATACATATATGTAGCGTATTATATACACTTTAGTATTATTCCGTTAGTATATTACAGTGGCTTGTATATAATATGTAGAAGTAGTTGTAGTATATATAATAATATTATTAATGCTTCTGTGGTGTCTTATACCGGTATATCTCAGCATAAGATCATATCGCGAAAAAAATAAATGTATAAAAATAAAATAATTGGGTATGAAGTATTTTTTATGAAAGAGTTGAGATATAGTTATGAGATCTTCAAACGATTTTTTGAAAGTAGATTTTTAAGTAACAATTCCTTCTTGCGCTTTCTTTTTTTTCTTTTGGATTATTCCGCTGTTCCTCAATAATGCATGGAATGATTGGCCCTATCATGTAAGACATGCTCTTACACATGACGCATCAAGAGGCCCCAGCTCTTTCAGTCAGTTTTATCTCTAACATGATTCTATTGGGTTTCTTTGATTTTTTTTTTGGTAACTTCTATATATTATGTACACAACATAATACGCACAATTGCGTCAGTATGTTAAATGGCTTGTATATAATATATGGAGAGGGCGCCGGTAGCTAAGTGGTATGCGTACTTGTCTTCTGAGCTCAAGATCGTGGGTTCGAAACCCGACCGAGGCCCTTAGTTTATTTTATCTGGGAGGTAAAATAAACTTAAGCACGCCGTCCTTCGGATGGGACGTTAAGCGATGGTCCCGAGCCTGTACGATGTCAGGTACTCGTTAAAGACCCCTACCCTAGGTGAATAAAAAATTTAGGGTAGGCAAAATTTAGGACTCCCACAGTAGAGTCGGGCTCATGTCCACCAGAGTTACGAAAGAGCGCTCTGGTAGTAGGCGATATGACCTTGTAGTTAAAGCCCGGGCTTGAGTCATAAAACCTAACCTAACCTAACCTATAATATATGGAAGTGTATATATAGTAACATTATTAAGGCGGTTCATCGGTAGACATTAAAGTTCTCTACTGCTACTGTTTCTGACTGTTGTGTTTGGTACAGATCTGTTCGGAGAGCAAGTGATAGTGGTCCAGTACCTGCCCCACACGAGTGAGTTGACCTCTCTGGCCAAACGGCGACTTACCTCCCAGCTGGAGGCTGCTGTCATCGCAGCCCTCGTTCTCCTCTCACGATCAATACCTTATTTCACTGAATCTACCTTCAACGATATCCTCCAAGTAGGTTGCTTTCATTTTGCATTGGCTAATGTGTAATAGAGAACTTTTGACTTGCAATGAAGTGGCGAGGAGGTCTTTGAGGTTGTGTAATCCCCTGATTTTATGCAGGGACAAGCAATGTAAAAGATGCAAAATTACTGAAGGGCCATACCTGGTATACCTGCTAGTTACAATAGCTTTCTGAGTACAGTAAGTTTGGATATATTTCTTGTCTATAGAATTTTGGACAGGACATGACACAATTTGAAACCATTCGCTAATCATTTTCTGATCAGAGTATAGTATATTTTGCAGAATGTTATTGATATCATTATGAAAGCCATCTCGTTGCCTTTAGGATGGTCTGGTGAAGAGCGCTCTGGAGCCGTGCCTTCGATTGGCCGGCTCCCGTGGGTTCACCTTCCCCTCGGGGTTCCTCGGCCGTCGAGCTCTCGCCCTCAAGGTCCACACACTCCTTGTATCTCTGCTCCGGAGGTCCTCTCCCCAAGCTAGGATCCTCCTTCTTCCAACTGTTGCCAGATACTTCACTCTCTTTTCAAAAGCACGTCCTCAGAGGTAAATTAATATTTTATTATGTTCTACAAGAGTCAATAGATTTATTAAAAATGTATTAGAAGGAAGCAATATTGTTTCTTAAGCCATGCTTAATGGTGATTATTGTACTTATATCTCGAGTTTTCTTATTATTATTTCTCAGTTATAACTTTAATTCTTTTCTTTCAGGAGTTCCGAAATAGAGGGCGAGGTGACGAAGCCTCCGAGAGAAAGTGATGGGAGTACTGATTTCTCAGAAAGTAGTTCACAAAAACTGCAGGTACTACCTTTACAAGAATTATGTTTTAATTAGTTTACTTTTTGGGTTGTGTAATGAGATTCTTAAGTATTGACTAGGTGTTTAAATATAGAGTCGACTCAATAAATATGTTCTGTAAAATGAAGATTCTGATTAACAGAAGATAGTTAATCTAAAAAACACATGAATTACAGATATAGATGATGGGAGTGCCTCTCGAAACGTTTGTAATTACTATTTTTTGAGAAGGCAAAAAATAAATGGGAGAAGTACTGTAATAATATATTATATACGAGCTTTAATTAATAATTATTTTACTTTTTCTTTATGTTGTTTTGAAGGCCCAGCAGGCAGAGCTGAAGGAAGCTATGAACCCTGAGTTTGCCTACTTCTCCTATGCTCCATTTGCTGATTTTTTTGGTGAAGCTGTTATGGAACAAACACTAAAAAATTACCGCCTTGTCAAGGACCTGTGCACTGAATATCTACGGGAAAAAGGGAACGTTTCTTTGAGTGAGTATAGAATTTTACAGAATTACAACTGACTAACGACATGTTTTCGGAAGTGGCTGATTACAAGACGTTGACGCGGTATTGAACTTAAGGTTTAGTCCTTATTATCGGAATGTCAGCAGTCTAGGATTCATAGAGAACCATATGCACGTACATTGGCATATAAACTATAAGAGTACTTGTCCATCTTGGGGTAGCAGGGAAAAAAATACACGGATTTATTTTAAATATGAACAATATGATTCTCTACTGAGTTTAATTGTGGGGGGTGAAGAGGGATGACGTGGTCCACTTTCTGATAGACTGCCCCATCTATGCCATGATTGGATAATACCTAGCTATTTGTGAGATGTTCCGCTAGATATCTCTCAACAACAGGCACATCTTCAGAATTTACTAATAGTTTCAGATGCACAGTTGCTTCATCATATTTATTTTGTTTTGGCAGTTTTGGAGTTAAGGAAAACTCCAAAAGCTAGTGTTTACCCACTTAGTTTTTTTAAAATTAAAATCAGTATTGTATTTTTTTGTTTTTGTGTGATTTTGTTTTTAGAATCAATTTATTATATTTTATTTTAGTATGTAGAAACCACTCCTATTATTTTTCAAATGAATGTTATCTGCTTTGTTTTATTTTAGTTGTCCTTATTATTTAGAAATTGTATTTATGATTATGTATCGAACTCCTTGCTCTAAGATTCTTTATGAACAATAAAGATATTCATTTACATGATTTTACTGAATATTTCCAAACATTTTGGATATAATCTGTTTTTGTATTGAACAATTTGTTTCTAGTGTTGCACAGTACAATTATGACTATATGCCGGTAATAAAACGGAGGTCCTCTGCTTTGTCTTCAGTTTTAATAAGTTTTTTTAGTTACTTTAAAAAGAAAAACTCATACTGATGAGACAACAAATGAGTGAAAGAATTGTTTATTTAAAAAAAAACTGAATCCAACGTAACAACTTTGAACTTGGATTACCCGATATACCGTCCATTAGTAACATTTTATTGATGTGGAAATATGTAAATAAATATATTCCTCATAAGAACTATCATTACTCATAAATATTTTCACTGGTTTCTTGTAGATTGTGAGATCGATCCAGGGGACACGATGGACAATTGTCATCCAGTTGGTAGTTTTAGTAATGTCGTCGTGGTTGGCAACAGGATAGAGATTCAAGTGAGAACTTTTAAATAATATTATATATATTTTTATTTGTTCGCTTATTTTTAATATTTTATGTTATTAATTAATCTCAATATTTGTATTAGGATCCTTGTCCCAAAAGTTCGAGTCCGAAGGAGGAAACTGTTCCAAAAGGAAGTAAAAGAACAGAAAGTTCGAATAGGTAAGCCATAAAATAAAACTAGCGCCTCTTAGTTAGCGTCTCTAGGCAACCAAACGGATCACCACATCACTTTCGCTCTCTTGAAAAGTAAAATAATGAATAACAAATTATTTTTGTTAGGATATTTAAGAAGGTGATCAATGCCCAATGATTTTTTAAGCGTTTATCATCCATTTCTGATTCGTAATCATTAATTTGGAATTTAAAAAAAAAATGAATTTCATTTCGCTATAGGTGTTTTTCCTTCCTCAGCATGTAAACGGACTAAAATTCGATGTTTTCACGGAAATTTCGATTTTTCCTGAATACAAAAATACCGAAATAATGTCTGTGAACGTGATATCTGACGATGGAATGAACATATAGGCAAGAAATTTAACGTGAGAACATAGAACATGTCTTGGTTTCCAGGCAAATCAACCAAGAGAAAGAGGGTTAGAAGGAGACGTTAATTCAAAAACCTGTATAAGTGCCGATGAGATGAATTAATGGACATGAAATCTTGTATGTACATTGAGATGGTCCTGAGTAGAACATGTCTTGAATTTGAGTCAAATCGGCCAAAGGAGAAGAGAGGAAGGGAGAGTGTTGGTTGATAAATGATTTAAGCTGAAGAAATACCTTGACAATGTTTCACCGACGACTTTTCTATTTTGTTTTTGATTTACAAAATGCTAAAAACATATAAATGTCTAATTTAGTATTTTCTTTGAATGTAGACACTTGCACGGTAACTGGTTGGCCTACTGGGAGCACGAACTGGGACGGAGCCCCAAGGATACCTGCTTCAACATCAAACAGATCAAACTGCAGACGTTTGTGGGACACACCAACAGTGTGAAACACATCATCCCCCTTGGCAGTGAGAACAGCTTCATGTCCGCCTCCAGGGACAAGACCGTCCGTCTCTGGTCACTTCGCAGTCAGGTAACTCAACCTGCATACAATCCCAGCGCTTCCAGGGCGAGCTTAGGTCCCTAGGTGTAGTAACCTTCCCACCCAGTTTATAATATAATACAAATAGTATCTTATATACTGTTAACAATGGAATTATTTTTAGGGTGATGGTAGCCACAATTGCGGACCCCAATGGACCTACACTGGCCACCGAAAATCGGTTCTCTCTTTGGCCTGGGTGGAGCGGACCCGACTCACTGCCTCCACAGACTCGACGGTCCATCTGTGGGACCCCTTTATGGGACGGACAGTGGCCGTGGTGGAGGCGGGGAAGGGAGGGGCCAGTGGGGTGGTCAACTGTGTGGGGGCTCCCCGGGACCCCTCCTCGGTTGTCTTCTGTGCCACAACCGACCCCGCTCTTCGCTCTCTGGACACCCGACAGGCCGCCTTCGTCAGGGAACTCAAGGTATGTTCGAATATCTAGAACTCTAAAAAATCCTAGTGCCTTATGATTTGAAATTCGATGTGTATATTATTGTAAAAGCGATAAAGAGATATCGTACAGATTTTGAGAATAAAAATATCAATTATTGCATAGAATCCGACCCCAATCTAGGAAAAAGGACACTGCAAAGAAATATGTAAATATGCCATTAAAGATAGATCTATTGAAGAAGATAAAAGTCTCTGTAACTGTTCCTGACACATGACAGCTTGTCTGTTAACAGTCTGAATGCTCATTTATTTTCATCTACGATATATAAAATAGAGAGATCTCCTTCTAGAGTTGCTAATGGTATGCTCAGAAAGATATTCAACTTAAAGATGAGAGATTAAGTAATATTAAAGAGAGGAATAGCTCCACAAAACTTATTTGAATATTATAAACGCATTGTTTTTATGAAGGTGAGCCAGGGAAGCGGATCTCTGATCCGGTGTCTGGCAGTGTCCCCCAGCTCCAGTTGGTTGGCGGTGGGCCAGGCCTCAGGACATCTCACCGTCCTCGACATGACCATGGGCACTGTCCTCTCGACGTGGCGAGGACACGAGGCTGAGGTTAGTTCAGGTTTCACACTATTATCCTATTGCAATATATTGTATAGGGGCAGAATGTTGTGGTTGTGTCACTGCCTACTTGACTCAGAGACCCTGGTTCGATTTCTCACTTAGGCAGTTATATTAATTGTACATATATGTTTGTGTCCAGTGATGTTAATAATAATGTCTGATCCATTATGGCGGCGATACCTCCATAATGTGACTAGTTTCACAAAAGATGTGGTAGTGATGTGAATATAAATGGCTACCAACATATCCCTATCTTTATTTGTGCGGTATATGTTATGTTGGAACAACCTGTTGCGCGAAATTTCCCTTGCAGTAATTTAGGGGGGAGTGGCAACCTATAGAGATCTAGTTATTACGTAGGAGGACGTACTGATTTTTTTCGAAACTATTTTGCGCTTAGAAGAATTGACAACAATTATATACTTCTTTAATTAGCTTATTTGTAATCTCTAAATCCCAATGACATAACAACAAATTGAAAATAATAAAACAATAATAATAATAATAGCAATCACAGTTGAATGAAAATAATATATTTTCAAAATAATTGTTTAAATAAATGTATTTAGGGGTGCCGAGAGCTCAGTGGTATGCGTGCATGCTTACTGAGCTCAAGATCGCGGGTTCGAAACCCGGCCGAGGCCCTTAGTTCATTTTATCTAGGAGGTAAAATAAACTTAAACTCGCCGTCCTTCGGATGGGACTTTAAGAGATGGTCCTGAGGCTGTACAATGTCAGTTAATAGTTAAAAACCCCAGTTAATAAATTAAAAGGCAAAATTTATGACTCCCACAATAGAGTCGGGCTCATGTCTACTAGAGTTACGAAAGAGCGCTCTGATAGTAGGCATTAGTTGAAGCCCGGACATGATTCATAATAATTAACTAATAAATGTATCTATATCTGTTATTTGTTAGGTTCTTCAGCTGATAGCGTTGGATGAACACACATTAATTAGTTCTGCTCTTGATCCAGCTGTGTCAGTGTGGAATATTAGCGATGGAAAACTTTTATTCAATTTAAAGTAAGTTCCTATTATTTAAAAATATATAAAAACAAAGAAGTAGTTTAACATTTATATTTTCTAAGTTCACTTGCAGCTTCATGCGGTCTCTCCTTCTCCTAGCAAACTTAAGTATTACTAAACTTTGTGCTGACGATGGCGTAAGGTGAAACTGTTACACTACATTTTTTTGTTGTTGTGGAATTAGACAATATGAGTGTTAAACCAGTTCATTTTTCTCTTCTACTATATCAATACAGATTACAAAAATGAATTTGGACATGGATATCTATTATTTGCTGATTGATTCACAAAAATGTTAAGAATTGACTCAATTTTATTCTTATACTTATGAAAGGAGGATATTGTTTTTCACAATTTTGTATGTATATATACGTACATATTTTTTGTTCCCGCAAAGAGACTCAACGGTTGGACCGATTTGAATAATTAATACATGAATTGATTCGTCGTAATCTTCCGAGTGTCATAGACTATGTGAAGAAACATATTCCCGAAAAAAACAAAATTTTGTGCGCTGGCTGCCATATTTCAAACTCTAAAAATCAAAAGTCAACTAAGCCCATCGACTGAGATATCAAATAAAAGGGCTTAAAAAGACGATTTCAATAATATATGCGCTGTATAGTTTTTATTTAAAATAATTAAAATAAACATAATTATTAAAAAATAAAAAAATCTGACTGCTTAAAAAGTTCCAAAATGTACTAAAAAGAACAAAAAATAGTAAAATAAGGTAAACATTTCTAATTTTTTGTAATATTGATCCACGTCTGTAAATCGATATATTAAAGTTTATCAAGTGTATCAAGGGAATATTTACGAAAAAACATTTCTTGTAGCCTACCGTACATTATATTATGTCTGCTACTTAAAAATAATACATAATGATTGCGGTTGGAGGCCTTTTATCACGAGAACCTGAGTAAGCATCACAAGGGCCTCCACTGCTTTTTTTTCATTAAGCATTTTTAAAATAAAGAAAAACGTGTTTTTTTTTTTAATATTGTCTATTTCACTAAATATATATAAAATATGGAAGTACTTTCGGGATTATACTGCCATATTCAGCCTTGACTCAACAAATACTGTAACAAGTGTTTTACAATATCTCTGCAGAAAATTTTAAGTATCGTTTAGCTTGTTTAAGAAGCAGACATAATATAATCTACGGCTCGCTACAAAAAATAATCTACTCATAAATATTGCCTTGGTACCCTAGATATCTATCTATCGTGGCGCTACAACCCGGTGACATCTCAGCTTAGGTCTCCCTCGCCGTCTTACTCCATGAATGGGTTCCATTAGCAGCTTCTTCGGCATTTCCTCAGTTTGCATCCTGGCGACATGTCCTGCCCATGTTAACCGCCCAATCTTCATGACTTTCAGGACATCTCGTTCTCTATATAGTTCGTAGAGCTCCTGATTGTTGCGTCTGCGCCATGCATGTCCTACTTACACTCCTCCAAATATTCTGCGCAGAACCTTCCTTTCGAACACCAATAGACTCTGTTCGCTCATTTTCGAAGTTGTCCAGGTTTCTGAGCCATACAGAAGAACTGGGCGGATAAGGGTCTTATATAGAACGAATTTAGTCTGCCTGGATATGTGGTTGCTTCTGAAGTGCTTGCTGAAACCATAGTAGAACTTGTTTGCTGCAAAGATTCTCTAGATGTACTTCAATAAAATTAATATCAATTAACAGGTGTGCATCAATATTACAAATTATATTAATTAGAAATTTAAATCTATTTTTAGTCTTTTTGGTGTGTTTTGTAACTTTTCAATCAGTCAGTTTTTTTTTTTTTTTATAGAAACTTTTTGGTATAATTAAGCTGTATTTTAACAAAATACACCACTTCTTTGTTATTTCTATCTAGTTGTTTTTGTGTTCAGAGGGAGCGCAGAGCCAGTACATTGTCTGGAGCTGACGGAAGGGGGAGAGCTGGTGTGGGGCACGACAGCCAACCGACTGGGAGTGCAGACTATGGGAGGAGGAACATCTGGAAGCCCGGGGGACGTGACCTGCACCAAGCTGAAGAGTGAGACTCTCCGGGGTGTCCTCACCTCGATGGCACTCCTCCCTCTCAACAGAGCTCTTCTGTTGGGGGCTGACTCTGGCACCATCAACCTGATCTGTTGAGGCAGTACTCTCAGACCTTGTCACAACATCCTAGTCAAAGGCAGAATTACTATAGGCCTTACCTTGTGATATCTACAACCCCCAGAGATCAAGTCCTAATAAGTGTAATTGTAAGGAGGGGAGACACCCTGAAAGTGAGGTGGCTGGAGTGTTGGAGTGGCGAGACGACCATACGCGAAGTAAGGAACTCGGCTAATGATTTTAATATATATAAGATAAGAAAATAACTTTTCACTTCTTGGCAAATCATAAAAACACGACAATTTCTCGATTCAAACCCAAGAGATCGTTCGCATTTGGGGAATGGCGGCCGTTGCTTTAAAAAATGTAGGAATTTTAAAATGTGCACTCCATTTATCAGACGACCTTTTACATAAATACATCTAAAACATATTTTCATCACATTCATAGTTAACATAATTTGTTTTGGTTTTACGGTTCATCTTTAGAGGGACTGTTTTATCCGTCAAAATAAGTATCTCAAACCGCCAGCATTTTCATTTTTATTGGCTTCGCGCTCTTCGGATATTTACCCCCAGGATCCACCTCTCGAAAAACGAGTCTTCCATTAAGACATTTGTGCAAAGGACAGAGAAAAATGAAAGTAAATTATTATAATAATATTTATTTCCGTTAAACCATAGCATGATAATAGGATAGTTATTAAATTAGAGTCGGACACACATGTGATTAGTAATAACATTAATAGCGAAAAATAAAATAAAATTAATAAATACTTTAAAATAAATGAGTATACACACAAAAATATTAATTAACAGAATAGATATAATTTTTAATTGTAATTTAAATTATGATAAATATTTTTTATAATTCTTCCAAAAGTGTCTTTTTCGATATTTCGGAAAGTTCTTACGTCCCTTCCTGAGGTTCAAAATATAGAACAAAAAGAAAAATAAATAAAATAATAATATATATAAATAAATAAATAAACCTATAGGAATAAAGTAAATAAAATGAAAAGGGCATCCTGCTGAAGCTGCCCTACTACGAGAGGTAGCGTTCTTGACCCTGTACAAAACACATTTACTTTACATAGGGTTTATTTTTCCCTTCCTTTCCACACTTCTAACGTCGAATTTTATTTATTTATTTTTTCTATTGAAAATATAATATTTTTATTTTTTACATATTAAGGCCTACCCTCATTGAAAAGTTTGAGAAAAGTATTAAAATGCTTATTAGTAAGGGTCTAACAAATTTAATGCTGTTGGAAAGCGTCTTCTAGATGTAAGGCAATAATTAAAAGTGAAATCTGATAATGATTTTGTTTTAATAAAATTGCCACAATTTTTTTTTTTATAAAATCGTGTGTTAAGCTTCTTAATGTTTTATGAACTATTTGCCTTTGTACATTACCAAAGACATTAAAACTATCTACTGAACTCAGGAAGAACAACTCCATCAATTAATGACAATTAAAATAAGTGTATTTTTTATTAACTAAACATTATTTTTTAATAATAACTTTTCAAAATATGTTTTTTTCGATATAGAACTGTAGGAGTTGATTATGAATAATTTCTTTATTGAAATGAATATCATTATTAATATGAACTAGCAGGTTCATGTTTGACCGCATGGCCTATGTTTGAACAGGGCTATAAGGATGATTGTGAAATTTCATGAAAATACGATCATCTGTTGATTAATTGTTTAACTCCCGCAAGCTCCCTTCTAGTTAAAATTTTATTTTTCTTGCGATTGGTCGCATTGCTATTAATGTCCTTAATTGTCAATTTTGACCTATAAAAATAGGTCGATATTGGAGTCGAAAGTTTCGCCTACAGAGATAGAATGTATATAATTTTTATTTATTTTTAATTATTTTTATGTAACGTGGCACCGACATTAGCGACAACGTTGTCTCATTTATATTGTTATTTCCACAAATATACAACAATATAACTGTTGAAGAAGTTTTTATTCGTTTTTCAACTATATTGACAGATATAAAGATCGCAAATATTTATATGGACGACTGTTACGTTTACATTTACTCGTAGAGTTTTGCGTATTTTGTAGGGTAACTGGTCATAGTTTAGTGTCTCTGAGAGTGGTACACATTACTTCTGTATGAGCATGTCCATTGTCAAGTTGCTAGACGTTTGTCTCTTTCCTCTGTCATTCTCTATGATGATCATCCTGTCACATATTTCTTGTTCCTTGGAGCTTTGTTTTCTTATTTTATTTTGCCCGCATATTGATATTTTCTCTCATCCATTTTCTATTACAATTTTTTTAAATGTTCCTTATTATAAAGATGGATAGATCTTGAACTGTGTGTAGAGGCACATGGAAGTTTGTAGTAGAGTTACTTAATATAGTATTTATTTGTTACTTTAAATTTTACTTTTATTTAAATTCAATTGATTATTATAAATAATGTTATTAAAACGTCCATGTTATAAAAATTATATTGGTGATAATAATACAATACTTTCATATATTTATTACCATATCTACTTAAATAACTTTCAATTATGTATTTGTATTATTTCTACTATATATTTAAAATGAATAAAGACATTTTTTCCAATTGAGTGTATTAATGAACTGTACCTTGATTTGAAATTCTTAAAATGAACATCTCGGGGTCTGTGTTCTTTTCAATATCGTCGGAGCAAAAGTGCTATAAATATAAATTTTCAAAGGCCAATGAGCGTCCCCACTAGATTTTATATATTACTGGCATTCATGTGGGGATTTTTGGCTATTACAATAGGAAAGAATACCATTTAAATATATATTTTTCAATACTTTCCAAAATGTATAAACTTTTAACAATTCCTTTGTTTTTAAATGAGCTGAAGATATACTTCTTTGAATATTTGTGGCTACTACAAAATGGCTCAATGGAACTTAGAATTTTGTTTTTACAGGAAACAGAAGTATTAAGACCTTGATTTTTCTAACATTTATGTATTATTTGGAGGAAAAAATACTTTACTACTTGTTCGATTCTTGTCCAAAACATGCGAAAAAAAAGAAAAAAAAATTTACAAACCCAAGTCATTTCTATTGCCTTCTAATTCTATTGTAATGTCGTTAATTGCATAAACAGGAATAATTTCATGTTGGCAAAAGCATTTTTTGTCGATGTGCCTTTATTCTTTTTTCCTTTATTGTGCCTATTAAGGTTCCTTTTCAATGCGTCATGCAATACGACTTCTTCCTTATTACAACGAGACAGACCGAGCAAGAGGGCCACCATTAGTTCCTACTACATAAACAAAATTATTAATATTTATATGTATTCAAATTATTATTATTAATGAATAAATTATTCAAATTTGTTATTAAAAAACTCAAAACTTACATTAAATCGGGTTAATGAAAAATAAATAGTTAAATCTATTTGATTCATTTTTCAAAGCCGGAAAACAGCCACCGAATTTTGGAAAAATATATCAGCAAATTTGACGACAAGAAATTAAAAATTGGCGACTAACAATGATTTTTTTGGGGAATAAATTAAATAACAGAGATATCGTGAAGGAGGGAGGGGGAGGGGTTGTAATTTTCTAGAAATAATGAATTCCCTTTCGTATTGCCTTTCACTAATATTCGCTCTGGTTAGAACCTTATTTTAAAAGGAATATAATTTAGAATTAATGAAGACAATTACAATGTTTTCAGTTTGAACTATTATCCTTTAATTGTTATTATTATTTCTCATAAACTCGTAAATATAACTCCAAAAACGAAATTGTCAAAATTGACTCTTTTATATTGAAAGTGCATGTATTTGAGGTAATTACTTTTGGTTCTTGATTATAAAAAAATGATTGCTTGTGAATAAATATAATAAAAAAGATACAAATAAGTGTTATTTATTTATTTTTTTTAAATTTCCCTTCATCTGTTTTACAAGTTTTGTCCTGTACGAGAGCCAACAGGTACTGAAGATGAGATGTCAGGGCCAAGATAAAGACGGAGTGGAGAGGGGATGGGGCCTACAGTAGTTAACTCGCATCATTCCCACCGTCAACACCAACAACGATGGACACTGTACGTATAATAATATTATTTTCCGTTAAACCATAACATGATAATTGGATATTTCATACAATTTTGTATAAAACTTAAAAATTGCATACTTCTACCTATGTTAAATCTTTGAATACAAACTACGTACAAGATACGAATAATAATAATTATAAAAATTAAATTAATAATAGAAAATCAATTAATTTAAAATTAGATATTATTTTTATAAACATTTTAATTTTAAATATTTCATAGTCTTCTTTTACGACAATATTTTGGGGCGAAACCAGCCCTGTCCTCAGGCCAAAAAGAGCGAAATACAGAAGAAAAAAAAACGAATAAAACCAATTACACTAGAATAAATGGTAAATAACTAATAAAGTTAATGATATTAATAAAATTATTAAACTAAAGTAATTATGATAGAAGTTATATAATATTGGAGGACCTGCGCCAAGAAAATAATAAAAGCGAACTAGTATACATAAAATATTTATCTTCTGAGGCAGATGTCACTTAATTAATGCCCTCGGTTTGATGAGCGTTTTTTATTTTATCTGGGAGGGGGAAGAACCTTTTCATTCTTTGTTCATTCAACGAACTAAAGATTCTTGTTTGAACTATATAAAAAAGTAGTGTATCTTGTACCGACACAGCAAAGAAACAGGCACCAGATGTACATATTATTAAATGAAATTTTTTTAAAAATCTCAATTTTCTCATGAAATTAAAAAAAAAATAGTTTATTCTTTCATACAAAAAAATTGTTTTCTGCCTGTGTAGGGTTTTTTCGACTCACAGCTCATTAATATGAATTTACAGTATTGCTCACGTTGGGATTTGAACCTAGGCTCTTATGTTCTCAGGTAAAGTCATTATCTTCTCACTCATTGAAGCCCCATTCTTATTTATTTTAGCATTATTATGTGTATATTTAATAAATACTATTGATATAGGTAATTATGAAAAAAAAAAGTTTTTTCTTTTTGCCGTTCATAACAATCCTTATTGTGGTTTTTCTGTGAAAATTTTAGATAACATCTCTATAGCGCAAGTATTCGATATATTTGATATCTCCTCGAGGGAATTTAAACAAAAAGAAAATCATACTTATAAGGGTCCGTCCATTATTACGTAACGCAATTATTGAAAAATGTTCACCCTCGCCCCCCTCTAATATAATATTAATTTCTTTTAAATTAAAAAAAGAATGATATAATGTAAATTTAAATAGTTTTATTATGTTGTTTATTTTTCAAGACCCCCCTCCCCTTGGATATGTTACGTAATTTATGGATGATCGCAGCCCCTAATATCTGTCTTCCGTGTCAATGATAGGAGTGTGTATAAACTCAGATTAATATAACAATCAATTTTGCCTTTAAACCGCTATTAAATAATTGTTGATTAATATATTTTAAGAAGTTGATTATGCCTTAGTGTATATGATTTTATTTATTTAGAAGACTCGCTAAATAGGATATAAAGTTATCAATTCATTTTGAAATAAACAAATACATAGGAACTCAAAGGTCACTCTTTGTTTCTATGGTTCTCGTTTTATTTCCTATTTGAAGGTGATCAGGATGCCATGTAACTGATTCTTTTATTTTTTTTAATCTATAGCGATTTTTTTAGTAACATTATGTATATAATTTCATATTTAATTATTTATCCTGACAGCTTCGTTTAGTTGTTAAATGGTTAGAATTGCTAGCTACTCATTGACTAGTTGATTATTAAGCAGTTCGAATTTTCTGGAAAAAAATAAATTGTATTCTCAAAAAATTAAGTCATGAAGAATTAAGGGTTCCGTTTCTGAAATATGAATATATGTGCTAGTAATGTAAAATGTAGAGCTCCTTCAAATGAAGTTATGAATGACAATAATAATTTAATAAAACAAAGATAAGTACTAAGTGATTTGAAGTAGCCGGTGTAATTAGAAAACACTTTCAGAATGAATATGTAGAGTATGAGTATTTGTTGTGACTCGAGTGAAGGTTATCGAACGTGATTTAATGTTTTATCTATATATCTAGGCTTTAGATTGTCTGTTACATAACAACAATTAATAAAGATAATGCAGCATTAGTCTCAGTCGACAGAAGAGGTTGTTGACACTAATCTGTAAGAATGGGTATTCAAATGGCAGCACTATCTTCTCAGTAGACCATTAAAATTGGTATGGTCTCCAGAAAATGTGAAAAAGAAAAAAAAAATGTAGCTATATACATTTAGTATAAGGAAGTATTGCAGTCTGATAACATTGATGACCATTTTTGCAAACATGTCTGCCTGTCTGTGATAGGAACTTTGGGGTCGTTTTAACTCAGAAACGATTGTAGAAATGATCTTCAAATTTGAAATGCAGATGTCACAGGTGCTAATTTAGTTCTGATTAGATATTGAACTAACATGTGTACATATCAACAAAAAAAACTTGAGAGGGAAGCGATATAAAATCTCGCTAAAAACGTTTATTGCGTTTCGGAAGTCAGCCTGAAGGACGACCAGCTTACTTGACTTGTGCTTGTTATTTAATCGGTTGACAAGGTGACATGCCTGACAACATCAATGCGGGGAACGGAGGGGATATCTCTCTAATAGTAGAAATAATAAATTATTAGATGTAGTTATAATTTGTCCAATCATAGGTCTGGTTACATTTAACTAAAAGAAGATACAGGTCACATTACTTAAGGGCATAACTTAACAAATATCTTCTACATGTTTTTTTCAAAGAAATAAATTCTTCAGACTTTTAAAAAAGATTAAAAAACTTCGTTTATTATATTTTTTTCGGAGATTGAAAAGGTGTTGTTAATTTATGTTAATATTTGTGGATGTTTTTTGTTGGTATGTTCTTCTTAATAAACTAAACTGTTTAATTAGAGAATCACTACAAAATTTGTTCACTCAAATCGGTCAAGTATAACCGAAATTATAGCGATTTTAATTAGGATTGCAGTAGAGCTATGTGTAACATAGTTCGTCTCATCAATAAATTATTTAAAAATATATTCGACCGCTAACTCCTAGTTCGTAAGCTCTTCGCGCCTCGATTGCCTCTCAGGTTGGTAAATCTTACCACTCAACTACTAAAGCTCCTTTAGGATAGTAAGACTAACCACTTTACACAAGACCTCTGATAGTTTTTGATAGTCGTGTCGGGCAATACCGGGTACCGCAGCTAGTATAGCGATATTTTAAAATAAGGAAATACTCCTATTTCCGTTAATTTAGTACAGAAAGTGTCCGCACAAAGCAATCGAGGGCGCCGGTAGCTCAGAGTTAGCGTGCTTGTCTGTCTTCTGACCTCAAGATCGCAGGTTCGAAACCGGCCCTTAGGTTTTTTACCAGGCAAGTGTAAAAACCTTGAGCACGCCGTCTTTCGGATGAAGTATTAATTGGAACGACAGTCCTTAGCCTTTACGAGGTCAGGTACTTTGAAGACCCGTACCCTAGGAGGATAAACCTGGGTAGGCAAAATTTAGAACTTCCACTGTAGAGTCAGGCTCACGTCCAACAGAGCGATGAAAGAGCACGCGTAGTAGGTGATATGACCTCGTGATTAAAGCCCGGGAATGAGACACAATAACTAACTAATCAACCCGAATTCCGTTTGTTTTGAGCCTTTTATCTATCCTGTAAGCAATAAATTCATTTGCATTTGATGAACTTGGAGAAAGATGCATAGCGACAAAACCTGTTTATGCTGATCCTTGAATTTTAAAATAGAGGTTTGTCTATATTTTTGTCAGAGTGGGAAACAGCATGTTTGCGTTATCGGTGGAGGAGCGGGAGGCCTGGCAGCCGGGAGACATCTGGTTGGATCCTCTCATCTCTTCCATGTCACTATCTACGAACAGACCTCCCAGATAGGAGGGACCTGGGTCTACACGGACGAGGTGGGTACCGACCAACATGGTCTCCCCATCCACACCAGTATGTACAAGAGTCTCAGGTAACCTGCACTATTTCTTATATTCATTGTAAACTCTATCTATTTGAAGTGAAACTTTTAAGGGGTCCCAATTCATTTTGCTTCCGTTTTACTACATAGTATAGGGTAAGTTATGTTATCGATCAGAAATTCGATGTGGAGTTTGTATCAGAATTTCATGTTATCTGACCCTCTGAATGCAAAAATTGAGTGAAATTGAAGAAATTGAATACTGCACTAGTGTGAAAATTCTTGGACTGATCCTTGTCCAAACCCTCTCCTGGAAAGACCTTGTCTCCCACATCTCCAACCGCTCCTTCAGAACTCTCTATTTCCTCAAACGTCTTTGTCACCTCCTCCCCACTGAAACCCGTCAGCTGTTGGTACCCTCTTTTGTTTTCTCCTTCTTTGATTGTACTTGTCTCGCATACGGAGGACTCTCTGGAGAGCTCTACATGAAACTAAAGTGAGTCATAAATTTCTTTCTAAGATTCATGTTCGGGCTCCCCAGACACTCCTCTATTACTAGTTCTTATACAGACCTAAAATGGCTCTTCCCATCCTCTCATCGACAATATTTCCTAGGCTCCTTCCTCTAACAAACCATATATTCCCAAAAGCTCTCCGACATCTTCCAAATGCTTCAATTTAAATACCATCACCAGAAAGTCACTAGATCCCATCCCTCTGATCTTTACCTCCCTTCCCACAGGACAACAACCTACCACAACTCCTTCCTTATCCAGGCTAACTCCCTCTGGAACTCTCTCCTTCTCCAGATTCGCCATGCTCCTACTCTCCTTTCATTTAAGTCCCTACCTTTCCATTATCTCCTAACTCAGCAAACCTCTGATTCCTAAGGCTGACTCCTATGAGATAGTTCTCGTCTTCCTATAAGTCTTTCACTCCACTGGACAGATTGTTACTCTTCTGTTTCATCAGTCCAGTTTTTTATAATTAATATATAACTTATTATTGTTATTACGTTTTACATTATTATTCATACTTTCTTTTTTCTAATTATTTTTCACTAGTTTATTTTATTGTTTTACTCATTGCCTATCTTTAACATTTAATATTTATTCCTAGAGACCTCTTTTCTTTCTTTTTTAATCTATCTCCATTGGTTGATACTTGTATCTTTTGTTTATTTCTTATGTTATTATGGACTTGAAAAAATAAAATAAAACTTGTTTATTTAAGATATTGTCTAATTTCACTAACTATATATACATGGGAGTACTTTCGGTATTTCTACCATCCTCAGCCAAAAGCATAAGAGATAAGACTCTTATGCTTCTCCTCAGCCAAAAGCATAAGAGATAAGACTATGCTTTTGGCTGAGGATGGTAGAAATACCGAAAGTACTCCCATGTATATATAGTTAGTGAAATTAGACAATATCTTAAATAAACAAATTTTATTTTATTTTTTCAAGTCCATTTGAATTATTTCACAATATCTCTGCAATAATGTCAGTTTTCATTATGTTATTATTCTTAGGGGACGTATGTCCCAGAATAAAGATTATTTTTCATTTTATATAAAGAATTGATCCTTTTCTCATCGATGAGGAACAAGAGTGCAATCAAACTGCCGATAACTAATATCTTTCGCATCTTGGAGTCCTCCTAAGTCTAAACCATAAAATTTAAACATTTATTTGTAGATAGTTAAAGTTTCAACATTTTTAGTAATTATTCTAAAAAAAAATTCAGAGGGACAAAATACTATATTTTTTAAATACTGGAAAATTTCAGGAAGTTGTATATTGTTGCAGGACGAATCTGCCCAAAGAAATCATGGGATTTCCTGATTTCCCCATCCCTGAAGTGGCCGATGGTGAGAGATCATATCTCCGCTCCAGCGAAATACTCTCCTTCCTGGAAAAATATGCAAGACACTTTGGAATAATTGACCACGTCAAGGTATGAACATAAATCCTTCTTCTACATGATTATATATTTTTAAATTAATACTTAAGAAAAAAGGATATACTTTTCACTATATTTTGCAAGAAAAATAGGATTCTTTCTGAATATCCAGCAGTTAGCACCAAGAAAAAAGTAGTCTTATAGGCCCCTTACTATCCAAAACTTCAAAACAACTCCGCTCCTACTGTACCCATTCAACGAAAATTTATATTCAGGAATTTAGTAATATTTGCTTCTATATCTTCTTTTTACTTAGATTTTATATCGCTTCTCTTATGAGTTTTTGTTTATCAGTGTTCCGGCTAGTATTGTTTTTTTTTTGATAAGGTGAAATAAAATTATAAAAGAAAATTAAATCAAGATATCATAAATGGTCTGAGGGGAGCTAGTAGTTGGCCCTCCGAAGTAATTTTTAATAAAATATGTAGATACCTGTGGATTCTTAGTTCTTTTGTCCTCCAGTCGCATTGTTTGCTATCGCCGAGATAACTATTATGATAGCGTCAATAATCTTTACATTGATATAAAAGCGAGAGAAAACAGAGGTTTCCATGTCTTTACTTGTTTAAAATCACTTTATAAAATTATATTTTATTATTATTAAAATTAGGGCATAATATCTATCTCTTCTTTAATTCCAACAAAATAGTTTCTGTTGTTATCGTTTAACTTTCTTATTTTATTATTATTTTTTTTTCGCTTTAGAGAGGATGCTTCAAATTTTTTAGCTATACAAAAACTTTCTAAAGGACAACAGAAAAACTCACATTAAGATTACACACTTAATGACTTTTTAAGTTGCATGCCAACTATTCAAGATAAAAGCTAACAAAATTAAAAATATTCAGGTTTATCAAAAGATTTATAACTAGACAATTTATGCCTAGTAAGTAGAAATTGTCATATTAATGGGAACAAATTGTCAGGTATATATATTTTTTTGCGTACGAGGACAAGAAGATGTTCAGTGTTAGTAATTTTAGTAACATTTGAATTCCTCACTGCCTCTCACCTAGTTCTTCGCATCAAAACACTGAATTACCAATTTTTTAGATTAATTTTGCTTCCATCTTAATGCGAAAAATAAATAATTTAATAATGTATTCAGAAATTGAGAATTACTTGAACGCCCCCAATATACATACTTAATTTTAAGTTTATGGAAAAATTACCTCTAAGGAAGCATATCGAAGGTTTTGAAATGGAACCCCATATATCGAATAATCTATTTGTTCTTGGTTTACTTTCCCTGGCGCTACTGTGCTCTTAGAACTTAGGCCTCCGCAACAATCCTCCGCTATATCTTTGTATCCTTAAAACCAGGCTGTCTCCACCTTACCACACTCTTCGTCTTAAGGACGTCTTCCAGCCAACTCAAGCGAGATCTCCCTCCTCTTCTTTGTTCACCTGGCTTTACTTTCAATGTCTTCCGTTCCATCCTCTGCAGATATCCCAGTCGCCCCTACTTCACGAAGGCTGCCAGGTCCGGCCTCTTGTACAAGTCCCTCAGTTCTCTGTTGAACCTAGAGGATTTTTCACTTGAAAATTAAAATTTTCAGTGTTAAAACAATAACTTTCAATAATTTTTTTTTTTTTTGTATTGAATTATTGTTTATTACGATTATTACTAACAGATTAGCCGACTTTGCCTGAAGCTGTCTACGTGCTATATCCAAACGCTTCTCACCATTTCTCCCCTCTGCCCCCACCACCGCATTCCCCCTCCCCCGTCGCTCTATCTCTTGCCTGTTTCGCTACTCGAAAAGTTATTTATCTCTGCTATTTTTAACTTAAAATATCTTTCATATTGATTCAGTTACTTTTTTTCGTTGGGTAACTGTAACTGAGAAAACATTAAATAACTTTCTGTTTCCAGACCCTCACTTTATTAAGTGATCCTCTTCTATGCCCCCATGAATAGAGCCGTGTATCCTATCTCGATAACTTCCTGTCCCACTTATTAAGCAAGATTTCGTCCTTTTTTAGTCAAATTTTACTCGCCTGGGACCAGTCCCAGGACTGTCTTGCGTATGGTTATTTAGGCGTCTCAAGGCACAGTCAAAGCAACAAAATATTTTGTTTTATTCACTCATACTTTCTTCTTACAATTAATTATTTTGTTCATTACAGTTTTCCCACCGTGTCAAGCTAGTCGAGCCTGTTGAAAATGAAGAAAGGAAATGGCGTGTTATTGTAGAAGATCTAGTAAATAAAACGGAGGTCGAGTCACTCTTCGACGCTGTTATGGTCTGCAATGGGTAAGCTAGGACTAATATCTTATAGTTTTCGCTTGACAGAGGTATCATGTTGTGTAATAGTGTTTCATTTTGGATCTAGTTGTTTGTGGCTTTGTTTATGTATGGTATATGACATAAGAATCAAGGTCTTGTTTACTGTCTGTCGTTTTATTATCCATAAGGAGTTGATTCAAAATTAATTATTGTTGTTTTGTTTCTTAATTTCTGTTTTTTCCTCTGCTCATCACTAGAATGATCTACTTAGAACATAAATACTGGGGGCTGGGTACTTTACTTGAGTGACATACCACCATTCAAAGGTGTCTGAAGTGTTGAAATTTACGAAATATCTACCGTAGGTTATGAGCCATCCGAAATGTTAATTTATGTTGAGTGCATATGACATGCCGCTCCAAAGACCTTTCTATATTATTGAAAATACTTTTTCAACAAAAGAATTAAAAAGACAAGGAAGAAGAAGGATGGACGTTCAGAAACATTGAACAATCTTCCAAGGTTTCTATAGCAGTTTTGAGCCCACGAATGTTTATTGCAGACCAAATATTTGAAACCATTAAAAAAAGAACAATTGGGAGTACCGTACTCTTTATTGGTATTTTATGCTATGTATCTATCCTTGACGGTTTGTTTCAAGCATATACAATAAATAAACTGCTCCATGTGATGATTTCGACAAAGTTTGTTTCATTCAAATCGATCAGGTAAACCTGGAATTAAAGATATTTGAACAACTGTTGCAGTAGAGCTATATATGTAAATTTACTCGCTTCGAAGGGAAGAACAGGCCGGCAATAAACACTACTATGTCATTCTCAAAATAGCCGGTTCGAATCTAGGGTCAGTCTGTTCAATTAACTATTAAGGTTACACAATAATTTTACTAGGACCGCTAACCCTCGTCTCCCTACTCCCGGGTATTTTCAAAATACAGACAGCTATCTACAATATTCATAATTTTTGTAAATTTAGCCTAGTGGCTACACTCCAAATTTCGTTAATTTCGATCAAAGAATTATATGAATCCTATTGTTTTTTGCGATTTTTTGTTTAAAAGCTACTGCGGTTTAAGTGCAAATAAACATTAATAAAAAAACTTTTAAAAACAAGCTTTTGTTACATATGATATGCTACGTACTTATAAAGTTGAATCTTTGTTTACCAAGAGATTGGGCTTCTTCTATCCTGCCAACCTCACTTTTTTTTCAGTATGGAAACCTACATTTTTCAATTTTCAGATACTATTTACAAACTGAAAAAAAATAAGAATAAAAATGTAATGGAATATGGAGTATGTGACATCTATCAATTGTCTTCCCTCATTTCTTCACTTTCTTTTTAAATATATATTATATTAATAAATTTAAATTCAGTATCCAGGAAGTCGCTCAATCCATTTATCCTTTGTTAATAGATTGATTATAATTATGGAACCACTGACCTTTTGTAGTTGAAAATAGATTCTCTAGCTCTATTTATATAACTTTTTTTTAGAAATATGTTAATTTATAATTTACTATTTTTAGTTGGATGGTATATCATTTTGAAAATCCTCAGTTTTTTTTTTCTGCTCGAATCGGTACAACTTTCACTGAATAACATCATATTTACGTTAAGCTTTCTTATGTTGAGTACAGCCACTACCACACTCCGATGTACCCTGAGATCAGGGGTCTGGACACGTTCAAGGGCTGCTGCCTCCACAGCCACGACTACAGAGATCCAGCCCCCTTCACAGGACTCAGGGTCCTTGTAGTGGGAGCAGGACCTTCTGGAATAGATCTGTCTCTGGAGATAGCATCTACTGCATCTAAAGTATCTACTTTTTCACTATCTTTAATTTTATGTATCACTCAACTCGTCATTTCTGGATGATACATTTTTCGGGGGATGCAAAAAATGATTATTTTTGTGTGTTACGAACAATAGACATTAGAGTTAGTTAGTTATTATGATTCATGCCCGAGCTTTAACTACAAGCTCATATCGCTAAATTTTTATTCCCCTAGGGTAAAGGTCTTTAACGAGTACCTGACATCGTACAGGCTCGGGATCATCGCTTAACGTCCCTTCCGAAGGACGGCGTGCTTAAGTTTATTTTACCTCCCAAATAAAATAAACTAAGGGCCTCGGCCGGGTTTCGGGCCCGTGATCTTGACCTCAGTAAGCCAGCACGCATATCACTGAGCTACCGGCGCCCTCTAGACATTATAGTCAACCGTAAAATGCAACCCTTAATTATGTCGGAATTTTTTTTTCAATGTCTATTATTTTTATTCCCAGCCAACACCCATCGCCTGGGGAAAGGAAAAGTATATTTTCTTACTTTTTAGTAATTTATTTGCATTTTAACCTATTATAGGTTTTATTTAAGAGCTGTTGATTAATAACTGTATTTTTTCGTTGTTATGGGAGCAATTTTTCCATAGAACCAGCAGTTTCTGAATAAATCAAGCGAATGTTCTATCTCTATTAGAAGTGACTGAAAAAGCATTCGGCAGATTTGACGTTACCAAACCGAATTAATGTTAGATATATAAAAAACCAAAATCTTTGCCTTCTGGGCAGTCATAGAATATTAATAATTAGAAACTCAGAAGGACTGGGAGTCTGAAAACTTTAAATCTCTAAGTCTGTGAAAATATAACAGTCCAGTACAAATACTTAATTTCAATTTAATCAAATCTCCTTGGGTCAGATTTCGGCTGGGAAATTTTCTGTTTCGCAAAATAGTTCATTTTCTATTGTTCCGCCAATAATAATTCAGAGTAGTAGCGCTCTTAATTTTTGGTCGTTTGATTGTTACAACTTTCTGGAAGCTAGGCATCCGTTGCTGACAGGCTTAACAACAAAGAAACTTTATCTTGGAAAATAAATGTGAGGAAACATAAAAAAGCTGGAAAATGGTGCGCTTTCTTAAACCTTGTAAGAAAAAAAAAAAAAAAATGAAAGATATGTTCAATAAGATGAGAATCTTATTTAGAAAATGGTGTTTGATTTTTTTTTTCTATAATTGTAGTTATGAAACTTTCTTGATCTAATGAAAGTAGATAGCGTATCGATATACGTCAGTGTTTAACCATTTTTCTACAAGATTTTAGCACAATTAGTTTGTTTTAGTCATTGGATCAGGATTTACATGTGAAAATGGTTCAACTCTGTAGAATAAGTTATTAACCTCACCAAAGAATAGTGTTGAGGTGCAATGTGTCTCTCATGGCTTGCCTACCCGAAGTGTCGAAGGATTATTTGCATTGCCGCTCCTTGAACTTTTTATTGTTTATACATACTTTATAATAATTCGGTTTGGTTGAGGTGACAATAAATATCAATACATTAAAAAAATTAATTTAGACATAATATAAGATGTTGCATTTTATGTTGCATTGACGATCTTGTCTATAACCTGTCTACTACTCTCTGCAACATGAAATGCGACACCTTACATTATGTTGGAATTTATTTTTTTAATGTCCATTATTCATATTATCACATATCGCCTGCAGAAAGAAAACGTTTATTTTCTACTTTTTAGTACACTATAATTGAAATATAAGATATATTATAGAAAAACTTGTTTTATATTATTCTTTCATTTTGTATTTATTCATTACGTTTCTAAATATTATAACCAGAGACTTACTACATATATGGGAAAAAAGACTCGGGTGAGGAAGAATATTCAGTGGTGAATCCTCATGGTATCACTTCATAGGAGTTCTATGTGCCAAAATCTTTTCTATTTGAGGAATCCCGGGGTAAATATAGATTTAAAATTTTACGAAATTCCGGGGTTGGCGTGTAAATGTTGATGTAGAATCTTTGGGGTATGTGTGTAATGTTCAAGTCTTGTTACTATCGTATAGCAAAGTGACTTGAATTGAAAAATGTTCTTTAAAAAATAAATGATGTAACGTAATTCTTCTCTGTATTACTTTACTTTCCAATAACAATTGCTAACTTCACAGATGAATAAAAACATTATTTTTATTTTTCAAATAGGTTATTCTTAGCCGACACAAAAACACAGAAGAAATAAAAAACGTATTTCCTGATAACGTAGAAATGAAGTATGAAATGTCTGAAGTACAAGGAAGTACTGTGATCTTTGAGGATGCCTCCAAAGAAGAAGTTGACTGCATTTTTCTCTGTACAGGTAATATTTTTTTATTATTTTTTCAAATATATTCTCATTATCAGAAATTTTATCAAATATGATAATGGCTCTATAGGACTTGACAATTTTCAGGGTACAAGTACAGTTTTCCCTTTCTGTCAGAGAAGTGCGGTGTGAGTGTAGTGGAGAACTGTGTCCAGCCGCTCTACAAACATCTCATCCATATAAACCATCCCACACTCTGTCTCGTCGGACTCCCCTACTACGTCTGTGCTTTTTCACTTTTTGATCTTCAGGTGTGCTCTAAGTATTTTAGTTTTTATATATATTTTTTTGATTATTTGAGGTATGGCCCTCAGAATTGTAGCTTATTGCCTATTGCGCCTACATGAAAGCTCTGGTTTCCTGCTGGAAATAAATAAAAATAAAGAACTTGTTTAACATTTATATTGATTAATTCGAGGGCGCCGGTAGCTCAGTGGTCAGCGTGCTTGACTATTGAGCTAAAGAACGTGGGTTCGTAACCCGACCGAGGCCCTTAGTTTATTTTATCTGGGAGGTAAAATAAACTTAAGCACGCCGACCTTCGGATGGGACGTTAAGCGAAGGTCCCGAGCCTGTACAATGTCAGGTACTCGTTAAAGACCCCTGCCCTAGGTGAATAAAAATTTAGGGTAGGCAAAATTTAGGACTCCCACAGTAGAGTCGGGCTCATGTCCACCAGAGTGACGAAAGAGCGGCTCTGGTAGTAGGCGATATGACCGACCTCGTAGTTAAATCCCGGGCATGAGTCATAAAACCTAACCTATTGTTTAATTCTACAAAAAATATATACATATAGTAACGGTTTCGGCTTACGCCATCGTCAGCACAAAGTTCAACAGTAACAGTTAAATTGGCTAGATTGGCACTATTTATACAATCTGAGGCCACCTGAGATTATCTGAGGCTGTGCCTTCACGACCCTGAGGAAGAGGGAAGTGCTGCTTTAATGGAAAACTCTTACCTGTGAAAATATTTGAGTTTAAACATGAATAACAAAACATATAATAGCATTAAATTCAAATAAACTAAATAAATGGTGTTCATAATAGAGAACAGAATAGTATATAAATATAATAATAAATAAATAAAATGATGGTCATATGAAATAATATCGAAGTAATAAGAGACAAGAAGAACATAAAATAAATAAATGTGTACATAACTTGTATAATAAATAAATACACAATATATAATTAAAAAATAATAATAATAAAAATAAAATAAAAGAAATCTAGAGCTTAACATTTGGAGTTTGAATGTAGAAGGAATTCGAGGTTCTGTCTTGTAAATGAAAACTCAATATTTCGGAAACTTCACATTTATTTCCTTCTTCAGGACCTTATAATGACAAGTGAATGTGTGTTGTGAAGGTGTTAAGAGTTTGTGTCCAGTATAGAGCTATGGTATCGTGTACTACTCGAGGACTGAGTACGAAAAGATATTGTCGACTCAATTAATCATTTGGAGTTTGGTCGTTTAAACAATTCCCATTTTGCTTAGCTCTATTAATTTCTAGCTGTTCTGGAGAGTCAATCTCACGAAGTTGGTGGTACACTATTCCCCCATATTAATGATTATGGAGGAATTAGATAATATAAATAATTGTTAAACAAGTTTTTTATTTTTATAAGTTTCCCACTTTATTGACACAATTTGTAAAACTGTACTAGAACAATAAATACCGCGTTTCGTATTACCCTCCATGAGAATGCTCAATTATAAAATTGCGTGCCCAGATTTTTTTATCTGTGATCCAGATAAATAATAATTCTCCCCTTTTTCTTCTAGAATGCGAGAGATATCGATAGGTATTAGTGATTCCTCTCAACAAAAAAATGCATTTGTTTTTTGTTATGTCAATTTGAGGATTGATGACGTTGGCAATGACCTTGGAAGAATGGGGTCCTGCCTGACTCAGCAGGGAGCTATGCAGGAGAAAGACTTTCAAGTTTCGGAGACCCAGCATCCAACTCGCCTCATCTCACCAAACAGCCAACGTCATCCCAACACTCTCCCTCTTCCCTCTCTGTACTTGGTCGTTCTCTTTGTCATTTGTATTATCCTTAGTTATTATTATTATGCTAAATAGTCCCGGATCTTGCTTTTAGTTCAACAATTCTAGTCTTGCCCGGATGTCCGCATCCAGGCTTTCCTCTTTAATCATAAAACTATAACAATTAGAGAAACATAATTTTTTCTCATTCATTCTTAGGTTGAATTTTACTCCAGAATGTATTTAGTAGAGACTAGATTTCTATGGTATTGCACGATTTGTTTCCTTATTTGAAATTTACACTAAATATCTTTACGAATCATACTAATACACGAGATACGATATTATACACTAAATTTTATACTATATATATATTTGCATAAATGCGTATGATTCCATGGGACGTAAGAACGTCCCGAAACATAGTTGGGGAATAAAGACACTTCCGAAGACTTTTTTTTGAAAAATAGTTATCTTAATTTTTATTAAATTGAAAAATGTGTCTACTTATTATGAACGTATCTTGTATTACTATTTTTATTTTTTTTTTTATATACTCATATATTTTTAAGTATTTATTTGTACAGTTTTTATTAATTTCATTTTACTTTTTTTAATGTTTTTTTTTGTTACTACTAATCATAGGTGTGTTAGACTCAAGTAGTTATAAATCTAATTTATAAGCTATCATAATGTATAAATTCATTTGACGTATTTAACGGAAATAAATTTATTATTATTATTATTATTATTATAAAATGAGTAGCTCTTCAACAATGGATCAGATGTTCATAAAAATTTATATAAACTAAACGTTGTCATGTTCATCTCATTGAACACTGTTTATTATAACGAATATGCCTAAAAAAAACATAGCATAGAGGATCAGCGCCTCTTAATGCATTTTTGGATTTATGAGAGTTACACTAAACTGCGCCAGACCTACGAAACTGTTCATAGCTTCGTAATTGAGTAATCTGTTATCTCCGGATCTGTTTAAGTCAGTGTTTTACTTTCTAGTGAAAATGTGGACTTAGAACTTTATTCTCATCGTAATATTTTAAAACACTATAGTCTCATCGTAACTGTAATTTTTAAAAGATGTATTTTCAGGTCACTGACTATACTAATGCTTTCAGGTGAGGTTCTTCCTGAAGACACTGAAAGGTGAATTGAGGTTGCCCCCAGCAGAGGAGATGAGAACAGACACGGAGGCTGAGATGGATCGCCGTCGAGAACAGGGCCTGAAGACCAAACAGTTCCACATGATGGGGGAGATGCAGGGGTCATACTACGACGAGCTGGCTCGACTGGGGGCTCTGAACCCTTTGCCTCCTGTCTTCGCCAGCCTGCACACCTTCTCCTCCCAGAGGCAGCTCGACGACCTCGCCTCTTTCCGGGAGGATGTGTACAGGATCATCGACAGTCAGACCTTTGTTAAAGTTAAATAGGAGCTGAGATGTGAAAAACAAAGACACTTACTGAATAAATATAGAAGCCATAATCTAAAAAAAAGAGAATTAGGATTTATTGATCTTATGTAAATGATACCTATTTTTATTTTTCCATAAATATGATAACTAACTTGGAAAGTAAATATGTAATCATGTAACCGATATAATGGAATGTTATGAAACAAATATTCATCGACCGGGATGTTATTGTTGAACACTGAAGTATTAATGTTGCTATAAATAAAAATATTCTTAATGATTCATTGTTACATATGATTTGTTTTGATTTTATGCCTCATGCCCGGGCATATACTTTGAAATCATATCTCCTACTAGCTGCAGTACCCGTATCATTTTCGTGGCTGTTCGGGGCAGGACAAAGAGGGGATGAGATAGGAATAAAATCAGCGAAGGTCTTCGGTGTGAACGATGTTGGAAGTTCTACCTTGGGGTGCGTAGAGAAATAGGTTGGTGTGGCTGCTGCCACGGGAGCAGGCGACGTACAGTTGTCCGAGTGAGAATTCATTTTGTAAGTCTACACCGGTTACTTTTAGGGTTTGTCCTGGGCCTTCGTGATAGCGAAGCAAATTTTGATTGGAAACTGTAACCGTTTGAAACGGAATGGGTAATCGGACGGTATCATTGGTATGCGAGGTATAAATACAGTATTTCCCTCGAATTTTTCTGTCAGCTACACAGAGTTATGTTACACGCTATCTAGAAGAACGTGGAGATTACCGAAGAACTAAACCAAAATCTGGATTGAAAACCGAACGTAAGTATTGAGTGTATCAAAAGTACAATAAATGTGCAATATTACAAACGCCTCCGGATAGTAAAGCGTGATGATATGTAGCCTAATGACTTCCTTGAAAAATATTCTAAATGTAGGTGAAAACCGCATTGAAATGTATTCACGGGTTCCGAAGTTTATCGCAATTACACAAAGAGACTAACACAAAGTCAGTTAGCTACACACAGAAATCGTATTTTATAGAAGTAGAGAATATAAGAAGATTTCTGGTTAGTCTGGTGGACATGAGCCCGACTCTGTTGATGTATCCTCTAAGTTGGCCTTTCCTGATTTAGTTAGGATAGGGGTCTTTGAAGAGTACCTGAATCGCACAGGCTGGGTACCTCTATTTTAAGTCCCCACAGAAGGATGGTGTGCTCAAGATTATTTTACCTCCCAGGTAAAAACCTAAGAACTCCGGAGGAGATTGAACTCATGATTTGCACAGTTGACAAGAGGCTACCTCTGTGCTACCCGCGCCATTTATTTCTAAACCACTGTATTTTAGAAGACAGAAATAAACAATTTGTATTAAATTTCCTTTAAGTGTTGCAAAGTAAATAGTTATACCAATTAAAAGCCGGGTCATGGCTACTATCGACACAAATTGTTTTAATTATTTAATTTAGTCTTAAATGTCAAAAAATATTTTGAAATTTCTAAGTAGAAATATCATGACTCTTAATATATAAATATGTCAAGGAAAAATAATTTTCCGCCAAATACGTTGTTCAGTACAAGATTTATATGATTCTCAAGGTTTTTTTAAATGTACAGCATAGAATATTATTTGTTGAAGTAAATGTTCTTCTATGTAGGTTTGCGACACTAATCTACACTTGATTTTGGAAAGTTGTCCATCTGGTCGGAGAAGAGAGAACAGGAAAATTTCCTAAAAGTATAGGTACATATTGTTAAAAATATCTCGAATTTTATTTTAGAATACACGATTAGAATACTTAAGGTGTATGATTAATTCCCTCTAACCTAGGTAGTTAAACCTAGGTACGCAATATTTACAACTCCCTTAGTAGAGTCCACCAGAGCGATGCCAGTGCACTCTGGTACCAGGGCATATGTATGACCTCGTAGGTAAAGCCCGGGCATGAGTCACAATAACTAACTAAGTAACAGGAAACAGCTATTTTATATATTTAGATATTTATACATAGATTTAAAATATGAAGTTTGGGTGAAATAGCCATATTATTTTGGCAATAGCTAAAGCTAAAATAATACAGAGATGTTTTACCGAATCACACATTGAAGGATTCCATAAGTGAACTATTATGTATTAATAAAAAAAAAGTTGGATTATTTTGTAATGTATTAAGATTCTGCCTATGCCAATGCCATGGATAATCAACGATTCCATTATTCCAAAAATATCTTTTATAAATTAGTTCTCCTTATAGATATAAATGTGTAGATTTTAGCTAATATACTAATTATTTCCCAACTAAGATCTTCATGTTTATTCATTAAGACAACCAATCTAAATATATTTACGACACTGCCAATATATAAAACTGCTCTTTCTGTTTACTTATTTTATATTTTTACTTTCCTATACCTTAGAAGGAAAATGTATTGTCCAAAAACTCGAGATCATGTTTAAAAAAAAAAAGATAATCTAAAAATTGAAATGTATTTCAATTGGAATGCATCCTGAGTCCATTTGTAGCTGCACGGACAGACATCACTTAAATATGGTCTGGTAATTTATGAAAATAGAGAATTATCTAAGTTTTTAAAGCCAGATTGAGGTCTTGTTCAATTGTCTGCAGTAACTCTCCGCCGATTCGTTATGGAAGACCAGAATAGACTGCGGATTGAAGAATTCCCCATTCCCTATGAATTTTTAGACACGCGACTCATAAACTTCACATTAACACAAAACTCAAGCATACACTCGTCTGAAACATCTCTATCCATTCATTGCAACACACCTCACAAAACATTAGTTCTCCTGTTACCATATGTTTGTCCAATATTTCATTGCGCCATGACTATAAATTTCAGAGCAAAATTCTCCATGTGTCTCTGAATGCACTATGGTTTATCCAGAACAGCTAAATCCATGAGGAATTATGAGTTTCTCTAGTCGTAGTCTATGTAAGGAGATCTGTTTTGACAGACTAGGCCTGTGTTTTGAAGCGACCCACTATAATCTTGGCCAGCCTACTCTCTAAAGAAGACTCAATCCAAAATTGTACCAAGACATTATTTTATTGTTGTAATATTTTGTGTAAAGAACTAATTTGTTCTGGTACAAATAAAGTTTTTGTTGTCATTTAGAATCAAAAAAGACAAATCATGAAGCATGTTATGGGGCATTTACAATTATTTTTGAGTTTTTCATTCATCCGGGATGTCTACGCACAACATTCGTAAACATGGCACTTTCTGAGTGGACTGTATTCGATAGGTGCTAGTTCATGAAGAAGCTAACTTAACATAAAATAATGACAATTATGGTTCCTTTAATATTTCTTAAACTCTATTATGTACTTACGGATCGGTGTAACTCTTGATACTGGATTTATAAGGTACATAATAAATGGGGAAACACTGATATGGAATTAATATATAATGCCTGGCCAGGCTTATATTAAATTGAACAGGGCTTGACTGCTCGTTTGTCTGTAAGCAAACATAAACTGAGAAAACATAATTAACACATTATGAACGGTCTCCCACGATGTAAACTACATAAGAAGCGAAGTACCCCATGTACTTACACACACTGAGTAGCCAATAACTGCACACAATACGGCTTGTAAGACCTTACTTCTGTCACGAGAGCTATTTTGGCACTACTGGTCCTAGACTCACACAAGAGTTGCACAAAAACTCTTGAGTCTAAACACACGAGTTGACTGTGGAAGCCGTACATTACACTACACAAACTGACGCCGGAGCCAAACTGGGCTGGCGCTGGGGCCGAACTGGGCTTAGGATCTAGTTGGTTCAGAGAGTGGGGGTAAGATTTAAGGATTATCTACTTCCCATGACCACAACAAATGTAAAGCCCAAACACGGGTCTCTTTGCCATCATCATCTCTGCATAATTGGAAGTCTACAATGGAGCCCGAGGTAGGAGAAGGTGTCGAGTGGAGTGGAGTGGGTCAGAGGTAGGTAGGAAGAGAAAGGTGGGGACTCTCTCCGGCAGTCTGTCCCCGAGCGGACTCACGCCATCCTCGTCTCTGGTGGTTCTGTGATCCTCCTCGGCCAGCACCACTCATGACGGACCATGATCTGTCTTCTCTTCATCTTCCTACCCCCGGCCCTCAGTGCCGCCGCCGCCCCCGCCACCCTATCCACCGATCCTGACTTCAGACCATATCTTCCGACTACTGTAAGTTTTTCACTTTTTTCATTCATACATTTAATTGAATGTTCTCGAAAAGGAGTTGTATGTATGTCAGATGAAAGCTTTGGTTTTCCTCTCCAAGTTATATAGTTTTTGATGGCGATAACATCCGCATTGTATATGTTGGGCACAAAGACCGAATTCGGTCACTGGTCGAATAATTTGTCCAAAACCTAGGATGCCCGACGTTCAAACCTCGAAAAAAATTCTACCTCGGTCCTTGGAAGTATAAAAACGGGCAAACCTAAGTTCGTGCTAATGCTTTATTACCAATACAGTATTTTCTTTCTGATTTTTCTTACAGCAATAGATAGATAAATACCAGCCAACTGGCCGGTGGGACAATTTCACCTCCCCTACATTAGTATTATTAAATGTATCTTCTTTTAAAACCCAAATTACGTTTCTTAAGATTCATAAACATTTTGAAAATTATTACAGAAAACTTATTTAAATGTTTCGAAATATTTACGAAACTACAACGTTTAGAAAAAATACTTTTTATAACCGCCTACTGAAAATATGGGATCTATTCATTTACATCACAAAACAGGTGAAATTGCACCCCAAAAAAGACATTGGTTCGAAATAATTCTTATATTCAATTATTTTGAAAACTGTCATTGCGCCATTTAAGATTTAGTAGCAATAAGCTTTGCCTTCCAATTAAATTTATATTTTGTTTAAAATATACTTTGAGTTGTCTCATTGAACATGAGATGTATACCATGTTTGTATCTCATCTGGTACAAAAGTTAGAGATGCGGTTCTCGTTATCGCCCTCATTTTGTAAATTGTATAAATTCGCTAAAAAATTATGTAAAACTATGTATACTAAACATTGTATTATTATCCTTTATTTTGAATATTTACAATCGGTAGATTTCACAATAAATGAATTACTTTTTGGGTTGTATATGAAGATTCTTAATTCATATATGTATAATATATTATTACAGCATCACTTCTCTCATTTATTTTCTGCTAATTCAGTACTGACGAGGTGTTCGAGTATAGAAGTCGACTCAATAAATATGTTTCATAAAAAGAAGATTCTGATTGGCTGAAGACATAGTTAACCTAAAGAATACTATTAGAGATACAGATACTGATGATTGAGTGCTTCTCGAAACTTTTGTAATTGCAATTTTTTTTTGATATGGCAAAAAATAACTGGGAGAAGTGATGCTGGAATAATATATTTTATTAAATAAATGTGATGTCATGAAGCAATAAGAAAAACAGTATATATAGAGCGTGGTCGAAATAATAAATTGTCTACGTATAAATGCCGTCTACCGTCCTCTGTATACTTAAATTAAGTTGTTTGACTTAGGTAATATTCAATATTCGTCCTGGAAACGAATAGTTTCAAAAAGGTTGTAAGTTTCGCTAAAAATGCCAATTAGATAAAATGTTTCACTGCCGAACGGTCCAAATAATTAATATGGTGTTTATGTGTTTTAATAACGAGTAATAGCATGAATTAACATGTATTAAGCAGGATTGTAACGTCTACACAATAATTACATCTACTTATATGAATAATTAAGTAAATTATCTGTGAGTGAAAACGGGATATAGTCGTAGTGCCGGCTCTGACGATATGGGGAAAGAATGTATTTTTAATATATATTAATATAAACGGATGTAGCAAATATTCATATTATCTTCCTTATCATCCTTCAGTGTCGTTTCTCTGCCGGGATGTATCTATCTAACTCTTTGTCTTCTCAGCAACGTAGATCGGATACGTACCGACCCAGTAGTTCTATTTTTCAAAATTGATGTACCCCAATAAATAAAGGAATGTAAACTGGGTTTGAATGTCTCTCAATTTTTGGAGTGAATTTAATTTTTAGTGACATCTCCATTGGTTGATTTTTTTTTAATAGCAACTATAAGAAGTATAGGAGAAGTTATGTAATCGGTTGGTAATTCGTTGTTTGATTTTCACCGGAATTGCATGTTTTCTAACTTCAAAACTAATTTCAAAAATGAAACTATATATATATATCACAACGAGGAAATAGGGAGAGACTGAAAACAAAAAAAACACTTGTCACTTGATGAAACGACACCATCGCCTCCTCAGGCAGGAGGTCACGCGGCCAATATTAATTATTTGGACCGTTCGGGAGTGTACATTTTACCTAATTGGTATTTTTAGCGAAACGAACAAAGTTTTTGAAACTATTCGTTTCCGGGAAGAATATTGAATATTATCTAAATCAAACAACTTAATTTAAGTATACAAATGACGGAAGACGGCATATATATATATATATATATATATTATACATACACAATTTATTTCGTATTATTTCGACCACGCTCAGTATATACTTTTGTTTCTTATTGCTTCATCACATTTAATTATTTAAATATATTATTCCAGCATCACTTCTCCCTTTTATTTTTTGCCATATCAAAAAAAAATAGCAATTAGAAAGGTTTCGAGAATCACTCACATCATCAGTATCTGTAATAGTATTCTTTAGGTTAACTATGTCTTCAGCCAATCAGAATCTTCCTTTTATGAAACATATTTATTGAGTCGACTTCTATACTTGAACACCTCGTCAAGAATTAGCAGAAAATAAATATGTGCAGTAATATATTATACACATATGAATTAAGAATCTTCATATACAACCCAAAAAGTAATTAATTTATTGTGAAATCTACCGATTGTAAATATATATATATATTTTTTTTATTCAATTATTTTATTACAAAATAAGACAAATGATAAATAGGCTACCTCCCAGAAGACGGAGTCTGAGTGTGGGAGGGGGAGCAGTCAGCTAGGACTGTACATCGCTGTTAATAATTAAATATATTGTTACATATTATTATGAATATATCAATAGTAATAATATATCAATAGAAAAGCAAATATATATACTTAGATATAATCAACAATAGTAATGAGAATGGACATGACAGTGACTCGATAAATTTATAAAGTAGGTACATATTAAGAATGTATAGAAGCAATACAAAAAAAAAAAGAGAAAGAAAAAATGAATAAATAAAAATAGAATCTTTAGTAAATAGAAAAAATGAGAAAAAAAAAGTGACTAAAAAAAGAAATATTCTCGTAATATAGAAGAAAAATAAATGAATAAATAAAGTGCTGATGGAATGAACCCGACAACCCGATGACCTGGCATTGAATTTTATGGTGGCATTCTCGAGTGAGAGACAAGACAAGTGGACATTCAAAATAAAGGATAATAATAATAATATATTATAATGTTAAGTACACATGGTTTTAGATAATAAAGCAACATAATAAAAGCGAATTTATACAATTTACAGAATGAGGGGGATAACGAGAACCACATCTCTAACTTTTGTACCAGATGAGATACACTCATGGTATACATCTCATGTTCAATGTGACAACCCAAAGTATATTTTTAACAAAATATAAATTTAATAGGAAGTCAAAGCTTCTTGCTACTAAATCTTTCCTTCCACATAGCAGACAAACTGCTGACTGTAACAAAGTAAATCTTGGAAAGTGTTAATAACTAGTTAAATCAGTGAAACGAGTGACAGTAAGACAAAGTAGGTTGGAGTGTGTCATGTTGGATATTAACCCTCAGAGTGACTGAGCCTGACGATCCTAATCATAGTTTAGCAATCACTGTTCGATTGACCTATCTATCCTACTGGATCCGCCTCTCTGCACATTACTGGCAAAACTACAGGCTTCAAGAAGTTGACATTTCTCATATACACGGTAGCCCAAATTTGCGACATGCCGGAAGTAAAATTGTCGTTCTTATAAAGTTTTGAATTTATATATGATCAACTTTATGTCGATACATTTATTTTAAGGGTTTTTGTATTAAGCCTTCTCCCTAACCCCCCTTCCCATGATTGTTTGGGCTGAAAATCAATAGGTCGTCCTTATGGGGTTTTAAATTTAAATATAATAAATAATTTATATATATTCATTATATCGTCAGTTATTAGCGTTTTTGAATTAAGCCTCCTCCTTAATTCCCTCTTTCCCCTTGACCTTCATTTAATGTCGATACATTCATTCTATCGGGAGTTATCGTGTCCACAGACACACACAGAAATATATATATTTTTTTTATTTTTGGAATCAGGGGTCGGATATCATGAAATTGATTACATGATTGTAATTGCTTCCAAAATTCGATTTTGAGTATTCAACGGAATTTCATGTTTTCTATTCATTTTCAGCCAAATTGGTCGAAGGATAATGGGGGAGTAGGGAGGGAAGGAAGGGGAGGCTTAACATAAAAACTCTTATAACTGCAGTTAAATTGAATGTATTGACTGGAAACATATGTAAATTGAAAAACAAATAAGGAAGACACCTAATAATTTTCAGCGGAATCAGCCAAATGGGAGGTGGGGATCAGAGGGGTTCAACTCAAAAATCCCAATGTTATGATGAATCGACACAAAATATAGAATTCAAAACCACTATTTAAGTCAAATATTAATTTTTTGGTCGATTGGTTTTGGACGAAGAGTATCAATTCGTGCTGAGGATACACCCCCGACCAAAACCTTGTTTTCATACAGATAGACATTTTTTGGAATCAGGAGGTAGGAAAAAATAAAATTCTGACGAAAACTCATCATCTAATTTTGACCGATTTCATAACTTCCCCTTACTTAGTATAGCTGGAGAAGTTATAACTGTTCGAAGACAGGTGGGAAATACTTAGAGATCTATGATCCTGTCCACTCGTCAAAAATCCAACGGGACTATTTTTTTTTTTTTTCCTGAGCTCTAATCCGGTTCTGAAGAATCTCTGGCGCCATCACCCTTGGCATCGTTTAACAATTAGTCAACAACAGTTAGTCGGGAAAGTACATGGCGTGCTTAGAAAATATGTTTGCCGATGAATTCTGTGTTTTTGAGAATCAATCAACAGCAAATAAACTACAGAAATTGTCATATTTATAATTACTTACAAAATTTTTAAATAATTACATAGCACATAATGGTCACAGGGAATAAATTGGTAAGTCTAAATTCGTAACTTTTCAGGACAGCACTTTTTTAATTTTGCATTAATCATGTAAATCCAGTTTTTGGAATAAATAAATTATGTTTGCATAATTATTAATCATCAAATTTTCATTCGCTCCTATAGTTAGAAGCTATATTCTAACTATAGGAGCGAATGAAAATTAATATTGTTAATCCTTTCTTGGATTTTCCCTTAGTTACTAATCATTCCCCATCACTTACTTAGTTATTGACCACACTTACCTAATTATTAACCATACTTTTCGAAATACTCATGAATGATGCCTCTCTAAAATTGATTTAACTGAAAACGCCCTCTTCACTTGGAATAGTCTGCCGCAGTGAATAAATGGTTAAATGCAGTTATCTTGTGAATGATTCCTCGAAGAAGTAGATTAAGTTGATTTAACCGAGAACATACACAATTTTATGAGATATCAAGAAACCCACTTCTTTATAATTCCGAAAGTATTAGAGTCCTGACCTCCCAACTTCTTCACAGTGCGCAGATGGCTTGGGAGAACATCACAGTACACTTAACTCATTTTGGGCAATTTACGACTTTACAACTTATTCCCTGTGACCATAGATAGATAAACACTTGGTTACTTTCTTGTACCTTCAGCATAAGTATTATAATCATGTGAAAATCCAAGATCGAGCTTTCATCGACATTCTGCGGGTACAGAGAATAGAATTTTGTGAGCACTAATGCAGAAACGATTGTAGCTATGAACTTGAAACGTGAAATGATTATGTCACACGTGATAAGTTAAATCTGATTACATTTTAGCCGAAATCTGACGAAAATTAAAACCAATTTACTCTGAGGCCAGTAATACTTGGTATACCTTGAAGAACATGAAGTCAAGAATGCATTAATGACAAAATAACAAGTAATCTTTCCATAAAATATATTTTTTCCTTTGCTGATATAGTTAAAGTTGAATAGGATATGATAATAAAGGACACAAAAGGCGAAACTATTTGATTTTAAAATGTAAATCGATAATTTATGGTTTCCAGATTTACTTTGTGAAGCTCCATTCTAGGAATAGATAATTAAAATACACAATTTCTTTGTCAAACTTCACTACTATATATAGTGAAGTTTGACAAAGAAATTGTGTATTTTAATTATCTATTCCTGTAAATCAATAGTAAATGTTAGAGTGTGTTTTCCCCATTCCTAAACCTGGCTATCAATGCAACATTCTAAAATGCAAATACTGCCTTAAAATGTTACTCTGAGTGCACATCCCTGTTTGGCCTTCGCCACTTCTGTGACTGTTGGCTTTTTGCTCTTAAACGACTATAGTTAAGACAATTTTTAAAGCGCCTAAATTGAAGAGCTAACTATGAAGGTGAATTTAAGAAAAACGGGCGCTATACATAGCTATATATATATAAGAACTAAAGTAACATTTTTGACTCAAGAAAAAACTTGGTTCCGCTGCTAGTGGACTATAACATCCGTGACGGATTGTAGAACACGGTTGAGGATTCCTTTTTAACTTAAATAACCTTGAAAACGCAGGTTCGTATCTTCTCAGAGCAGGTACCATTTTGAATCATTCAAAATCCGATTCAGATGACATATTCCCTAAACAATACTGTCCAGGATGACGATAGAACTAAGTTCCTCGTTTCAGATCCCAAGCTATGTTGGAAGACTCATATTATTTAAAAATATTACAGATTCGAAATTGATGGACATTTATTGTACCTTCTTTTGGACGCCATTATCTTCGTCATATTGGTCCTATCTCAAATCTTAGGTCATGTCTGCGATTGGAAATGTAATTATGATCATTTTTGGTAGGAACCAATTTTTCGATAGAACTAACCGTTTTCATGTAAATCTAGCGAACATCCAAAAATTAGCCAAAGTGACATTTCTGGACGGTTTTTGGCATGTATCTCACAAATCAAGAAACCAGCAAAAAATCAATATTTTCATATAAAATGTGTCTTTCAGTTTTTTCTACAACTTTTATTTACAGAGATTTTTGATTAGGTCATAATTATAAGCGGTATTTTGTAAAATGTACTTAAGCTCCGAAGTAAAGTGATCTCAATTTTCGACCAAAATCTAATCAAAGTTAGCACATGTGACATTTTCATGATATATTTCAAGTTCATCGCTATAAAGTTTTCTGAGTTAGAGCGCTCACAAAATTCCAATCACTTACACAGACAGACATTACCACGAAAATGGTCAACACTCCTTCTGATGAACCTTGATACGGGAAATTCCGTGGAATGTTCGATCTCAGATTTTCGCATGGTTACTATACGTAGGTATAAGAAAGTAATAAGTGAAATGTTGCGTTCAGCTCAAAGAACTAGGTCAACCTTACTGTTGTCATACCTTTCGGTGGATACCGTCGTCACTGGCTGCTGGTCGAGTACTGTAGACAAGCGCTTTCGATGTGAAGACATCATCTTCAAGCCACTGTTAATGATGTCCTCCCGTGGCACATTCACAGTACAGAGTACAACATTAACAGTGGCTTGATGATGATGTCTTCATATCGAAAGCGCCGCCCACAGTACTCGACCAGTAGCCAGTGACGACGATATCCACCGAAAGATATGACAACAGTAACATATTTACTGGCGGAACTGACCCCTTAGATTATATACTAGGTCAACCTTGTTTGAATTAATTTAATGAACAAAGTAATGAAATATATTATCTGATAACAAGACCGAGGTAAAATTGTAGTGAGAATTGGTAGGTAACAACAAATTTTGGGATATTGTAATATAGTAGTTAGTTATTAGGACCCATGCCAGGCCTTTAACTATGAGGTCATATCGCCTACTACCAGAGCGCTCTTACGTCACTCTGGTGGACATGAGCCCGACTCTACTTCACCTAGGGCAGTCTTTAACGAGTATCTGACATCGTACAGGCTCGGGACCAACGCTTAAGTCCCATTCGAAGGACAGCGTGCTTAATTTTATTTTACCTTCTAGATAAAATAAACTAAGAGCCTCGACCGGGTTTCGAACCTGCGATCTTGAGCTGAGTAAGCCAACACGCATACCACTGAGCTACCGGAGCTCTCAATATAATACAGAAGAACTCACGTTAGTTGCCAGTTACTCATGCCGCTGAGGCTTCCATATTTACTCCTTATGAACAATTAACGAGTCTATTTGTCTAGTTGTTACTGTAATTGGTCGTAAATGTGGAACTGAGTGAACAAGAGAGGGCACAAACGAGACCTCCAGACCACTTTCTCCGTACAGTTGTGACCGAGCACGAGTAAAGAGGTCTGTAAGTAAAAGTGCGGAGCGAGGCCCAGAGGGGCTGAATGAGAAGCAGTCAGCCCTGGATTTTCATAAGAGCTCCAACATCCTGTTTTCTCCTTGGCCCAACAACAAAAGTCAACACCTCAGATAAAAAATAAAAAAACAACTTATTATAATAGTATAAAGTTGAGGTGGTTTTAGGACAATAGGAGACATCTCTATGAGAAAAATGGAGGGGGTAACCTGAACGGAGATCTGTCCTCAAGGAGACACATCAAATCTCCTTGGGATCTTGCTCATCAACGCCTTAGGCAAAGGGAGCTTTCAAAAGAGTGTGGTAATAAAAAAGAAGGCTTAAGAAGCAATAAAATGAAGGTTTAAGTGTTAATCTTAAATAAATGATAAATAAATAAAAATTAAATTAATAATTGAATTAATAATAATGAAATAATAATAATTAAATAAAAAATAAACAATTAAAACAATAAATTACCACATTTCCTGTAGAAATTTGATCTTTCTTTTACTAAATTTTGATTTCTACAGTAGTTTTTCGAAAAGGGTCCTAAAAAAGTATCAAAAGTTCAAGACGTGCAATTTTGAAAAAAGTGCACGTATATTAAAAAAAAAAAATTCAATTAACAAACTTTTCATTTGGATTTCTAAAGAGATGACATCTTGTCTTCTAAATTTTGGTTTTCAAATAATCTTACTGGGCCAACAGGGAAAATGAATAGAATAGAATTTACTAGAACAAATAGTTTGGGTTTATTTTTTTTAAATCTACATTATTAAAATTAAAAACTAAACATTGAAACAAACAAAAATCGAAAGAAAAAAAACTTAATAACTAAATTCTTAACACTAATTCAATCTTTTTGTTTTATATTTTGGGCCATTCTCTAAAATTAAGTTATATATATCTGGGCATATATCCTGTACATATAAACAAATAAAAGTACCTTCTTTTTGGATCAGTTTCACTGTCAATACACTTCTATTTAGTTCATTACAACATAAGCCTAAACACCACTGTCCATGTTCACTCAGACCGACGCCATAGAACCCAGGCCTCGACTCTCTCTACACACACTAATAAAACAGCTGATGGCCGTGATTTGTTTTTTACTGGCATTTGTTTTAAAAGAAATGGTTTCTTATATATATAAAAATAAATATAATTAATTTTTTAATGTTTATAATTTAATCATTAGTGTGTATTATTTTTATACATCACAAGAGTTTCATAAAATTATAAAACAAAAAACAAAGTCGTCACTGAATCACTGACAGTATACTTCCCCAATAGTTGATCTACATGAGGGCTCCTAAGTTCTCATACTAAATTTTGTGTCGATAAATTCATTATCTCAGCAGTTATTAGGGTTTTTGATTTGAGCCCCCTCCCTTGAACCTTTCCTTCTTCCGATATCGCTGAAAATTAATAACTGTCGTTTTTATGGGGTTTTGAATGGATATATAAACATTTATGTTGATACATTCATTACATCGGCAGTTATTGGGGTTTTGGAGTTAAGCCCCCCTCTGAACCTTCCTCTCCTTCTGCCGATTCCGCAATTACCAATTACAATTATTGGAATTTCTGAGTTAAGCCTCTCCCTAATTTACATATAAAATTTCTTGTCGATACATTCATTCTATCTCGAGTTATCATATTCACAGACACTCACACAGACATTTGTTTTTCATATATTGTTATCCCGTTGAAAACTTACATCGCTTTCTGACAGATAAGAAAACTTCTTATAGCTGGTGAAATAAAAACGTGTTTGCTATGTAAACCCATCTAAATTAATATCGATTTGCTGCTATCTATTGGACAGTAAAATAACTCTAAAACTGCAGAAATGTTCTGAAACCAATCTACCGATTTGGCTAAAAATGTATCGATACTCAGAGACTTTTGAATCCTAATACTAAATTCGATACATTGACAGTTATTAAAGTTTTTGGGTTAGAAGCCCCTCTTCCCTCTTGCTGATTTCGCTGAAAAACTGAAGGTGTCGTTTTCTTGATTTACATATTAAATTACATGTCGACATATTCATTACAACTGCAACTATAGACGTTTTTGTGATAAGCCCCCACCCTAATTTTCCCTTTCAAGGAAAACCTTGAATTTCTGGTGAAAATTCAACTTTCGATTTCTGTCCCTACATAACTTTCTTTATACTACATAGACGTGGGGAAGTAATAAACAAGATAAGATTGTCCAAATAAAAGTTCTCTCCCAGTTGTTTGTTTGTTTTGGTATATTTTCATCAACGTTCAGTCTACAACGTTTGTTGACTGAACGTAATGTAAACAGACTGGTAATCCGTCTCTCAGTTTGATACTCAGTCCCCTGCTATGGCTGCCCGAGAGTGGTCCTATTATTAGTTGTTATTTTTTATTGCCGTATTTTATTACGGCCCTCTTTTTTATTTGAACTTCTCTGACTTGGGATCTGCCAATGTCCCCGTTCAGCCTTGTCTTCATTCAGCCGACGAACTTCCTTCTTCAAATTTCACCATTCTTTGAATCTCATCATTCTTCGAATTTCATCATCCTTCGATTCTCAACATTCTTCTAATCTCATCATTCTTTGTATGTACTTTTAATTTCACTATTTTCACCACACTGTGGTTGTCAACAAAAAGATATTTATCATTTTATTTTTCTTCGTGAGCTCACGTTAATATTTTCAATTTTAATTACATATTGTTTTAATCATTATTTATTACGGCATTACTTTAATTGTAGGTCGATTATATTTTTTATTATATTACTTTTAGTGATTATTTTTTAACAATATATATTTATATATACACTCTATCAAAAAAATCTGTGAACACTCACCTGGGTTTCCTTCAATTTGTAATTGTGGGCATAGGAAAAAAATGTTCACATGGAAATTACACTTGTTTAACACAATAATCAATAAACACTTTATTTCCCAAAAGATAACACAAAATATTATTCAACTATACAGTATAATAAAATTTTAATTGGAAATAACGTCCCTTAAGGGCAAAAAAAGTCTGTGAACACTTACCTATATAAACAGAGATGAGCCTACAGCCAAACAACAAGAAGGGATTAGCTTCATAACAACTGTCTCCTATCAATGGAAGTGCTCAGTAGTATTTATTAAGCCATCAATATGGAAGTGCAAGTAGCAGTTCGTGAATTGATTGTTAAGTTAAGAAACGAAGGAAGAAGTATTCGCGAAATAGGCAAAATAGTAAAGAAAAATCCTTCTACAGTGCTTAATATTATTTAAAGATTCAATGAATTAGGCTGTGCTTCCAGCAGACCACGATGTGGACGCCCTACCAAGTTAAATCGCCTTCACACACGGGAAATCTTAAAAACTGTTCGTGATGAACCCAGTACCAGTGCGCCAAAAATTGCACAAATCTTGTTACGTGACTATGGCGTAACAGTAACACCTCAAACCATAAGAAACAGGTTACATGAGAATGGTTATAATGGTAGGGTTCCTTGGAAGAAACCATTTATAAGTGAAATGAACCGTAAGCGCCGTTTACAGTTCGCAAAAGAATTTGTTCAAAAGCCTCTAATGTTTTGGCAGTCAATCATTTTCTCTGATAGTGTAAATTTAGTGTGTTTGGATCAGATGGACGACAAAAAGTGTGGCGAAAAGCAAAGGAGGCTTTAAAACAAAAAAATTTACGATCCACAATGAAACATGGAGGTGGTGGTATTATGGTCTGGGGATGTATGAGTAGTAGAGGAGTTGGAAATCTCTATGTTATTGATGGAATAATGGACAAGTATGTGTATATTGAAATATTAAGAAATCATTTAAAGAAAAGTGCCGAGAAATTGGGGTTGGAAAGAACATTTCTGTTCCAGCAGGATAATGACCCCAAGCACACAGCTCATTCAGTTAAGGAGTGGCTTCTATATAACGCACCCCGACGCCTTAATACTCCTCCCCAGTCCCCAGACCTTAATCCCATAGAACATTTATGGGATGAAATTAAACGCCGAATAAGAGTACGTGGCGTGAAAAACAAATCAGAACTGAAAGCAGCCGTTGCAGAAGAATGGGGCACAATTTCCGAAAAAGTGACTTCAAGATTAGTAGGATCCATGAAAAAAAGATTAATAGAAGTTATAAAGAACAAAGGAGGGCCTACCAGCTTCTAAAACATTTATTATTATTGATTTAAAAAAATAATTACCTCATATTATAATGTGTTAACAGACTTTTTTTGCATTTAAGGGACGTTATTTTCAATTAAAATTGCATTACACTATATTGTTGAATAATATTTTGTGTTATTTTTTGGAAGGAATACCAAGGAACCCTACCATTATAACCATTCTCATGTAACCTGTTTCTTATGGTTTGAGGGGTTACTGTTACGCCATAGTCACGTAACAAGATTTGTGCAATTTTTGGCGCACTGGTACTGGGTTCATCACGAACAGTTTTTAAGATTTCCCGTGTGTGAAGGCGATTTAACTTGGTAGGGCGTCCACATCGTGGTCTGCTGGAAGCACAGCCTAATTCATTGAATCTTTAAATAATATTAAGCACTGTAGAAGGATTTTTCTTTACTATTTTGCCTATTTCGCGAATACTTCTTCCTTCGTTTCTTAACTTAACAATCAATTCACGAACTGCTACTTGCACTTCCATATTGATGGCTTAATAAATACTACTGAGCACTTCCATTGATAGGAGACAGTTGTTATGAAGCTAATCCCTTCTTGTTGTTTGGCTGTAGGCTCATCTCTGTTTATATAGGTAAGTGTTCACAGACTTTTTTTGCCCTTAAGGGACGTTATTTCCAATTAAAATTTTATTATACTGTATAGTTGAATAATATTTTGTGTTATCTTTTGGGAAATAAAGTGTTTATTGATTATTGTGTTAAACAAGTGTAATTTCCTTGTGAACATTTTTTTCCTATGCCCACAATAACAAATTGAAGGAAACCCAGGTGAGTGTTCACAGAATTTTTTGATAGAGTGTATATACCTTTTTTTGTTTTAAGAATTGATATTCTGTTTGTTTTTATCGTAGATCCGATAATATATAATAATTATTTACCCAATCTTTTTGACATATTTTAATAAAATTTTATTTTTAAACTCACGTTAATTTTTAATTTTATTATGAACAACAAAATTTATTTTTTTTGCTTTATTGAATATTTTTTCTTATAATATATTATTCTTTACATTGTATTTAGTATTATTATTTTTTTCCATTTTGTTCTCCGTTCTCCTATCATATACTTGTCCAAGAATTAGGAAGCTCCGGCGCAATTAAATTTTTTGAGGATTTCCATATTCAAAGGAATAGGAAGCCTTGAAATAAACATCTTTTATAGACTTTACTCAGCTTCTTAACAGCACGAGAGCTTAAATCAATTACAAAACACCTCTACAATATCTACTGATCCTTTGAAACTCTCTCAATAGATCAAATCAGAGACTCAATCCTTTTGAAAAGAAAAGAAAACTATGTAGGAGTACATTCTTTGCAAAAGAATTAAGGTGTGTCTGGCCCTGTGTACCTAATTCAAAGAAATATGATGTTCGAAAAGAGATTTGCCAACAGCAGAATCTAAGCAGACATTGTGCTGTTATATGTGTCAACTCGACTGGCCTCTACTAAACTGAACTGTCTTTCTTCTCTGTTAAGCTGGCTGGAGAGGGGAGTGGAAGTTACCACTCGGCCGTCATCAGCATTAAATGACTAAAATGCAGCGGTTCATTCCGATATTAAGTTTTATCGTTTCGTAGGATGAAATAGTGCATTGGCACATATGATTCGGTGTTACCTCATTTTTTCAAACAATAGATGCCTTGAGACGTTCTTCCGGTAAGCAATATAATTAAGATTTACTTTTATAAAGAAACTACGTCTTTTTGTACTATATTGCACTAAAGTATTCAATTTATCAAGTTAGTTATTGTGACAGATGCCCGGGCTTTTACTATGAAATCATATCGCCTGCTACCAGAGCGCTGTTTCTTCGCTGTGGAAGACATGAGGTTGACTCTACTATGGGACTCCTAAATTTTGCCTACCCTAAATTTTTATTCAAATATGATAAGGGTCTTTATCGAGTACCTGACATCGTATAGACTAGGACCATCCCTTAATGCCCTATCCCAAGGACAGCGTGCTCAAGGTTTTTTATTGGGGAAGCAAGCAACCTCTGACTTGCCTTCTCAAGATCGAAACCTGGCTGAGACCTTTAGGTTTTCTATCTGGAGGTGGAAAAACCTTGGATCACACCGTCCTTCGAATGGGACGTTAAGTTAATAAAAATTTGGGGTAGGCAAAATTCAGGATTCCCATAGTAGAGTCCAACTAATATTCACCAGTGCGACGAAAGAGAACTCTGGTAGTAGGCGATATGACCTCATACTTGGACATGAGTCACAATATAACTTTTATAAATTGTATACTTTAGTACAATATAATACAATAAGAAATAAATAGTCACATTTTATGACAGATCACTATTGTTTTGAATTAAGCTGTTATATTCTGTACATTTTTTATTATTATTTCTTGTTGTATATTCAAGCTTAATTATTGTTCTGCAGAAATAATGTAAAATTTATCTATATGATTTTGTTTTTTTAATTTGTAATCTTATTATAATATATGTCTATTTAACAAATTGTAAATTGTATATTGGGCTGAGTTCCGTCAATAAAGATTATAATTATTATATACATACATACTTTTTATATCTCCTATCTTCATCTTCGTAAAGGATTAGATGAAAAAGCGATCTGCATGTGTTCAATTATAACCTAGACTGGGCTATACAAGCAAAACGTAAATAAAGTAAAAACAATAAAAAAAAAATTGTTTCAAAAATTCCTGTTCCTAAATGCATTTTTACGGACAGTTATTCAGTGTTACCAACAGTTTGCTAACTATGCAACTCTGGCGGAAGACGATGTTTTTGGCCTACCACGGTCGCCACATTGTATATATTAATATTAATTCCTGGCTAATATGCATCGACCATAAGGACAAAAAAACAAAAATATGTATTAATTCCTCATGATTAATAGAGTCGACAGTATCTTTATAATGCTGGCCCTAAAGAAGGAAGTAACGTTTTCAAAACGTTGGCCATATACTGAGCTTTTTCTTTACATTATTCAATTTTATATTTCATAATGGGCTCATATAAAAACAATATTTATATTTCTCCTCATTGCTAAATTGATTTTCCTTTGGCATTTACATAATAGTTGCCACGCAAAAGCTCTTCTTCCCGACTCTGCGGCATAAATACGTTTACATAGATTTAACTGTTATTTTCCATTTCTTTTCTTTTATATATGCTCAACTACGAATCCCGAAATTATGGTTTATTCAAGAAATAATAAACCCCAGTTGAAGCAGAAGAGAGAAAATGTTAACTAATAATAATAATTGTTTAAAAAATTGATAAAAAGTTCATTTTTCATCTTAACAATCAGTCTTAGATTTTTTAAACATTTTTTTTTTTTCGTAATCAGCCTTAAAAACATAAAATAGCCAAGTATTATATTTTTGACCAACGAAAGGTGATTTTATATCACTGCGTCGTTTGCATGCTGCTTACAGGAAATGAGTTTTACTCTTATCGTATTCTTATCAATATCGCTCTTTTATCCATTTACATGTCTATTATATTAAATAATAGCAACTTTACACGTCTATTATATTACATAATAGCAACTTTTAGCTATCGAGAATAGTAGAATTATTGCTGTGTAAAACCTCACTCATACAGGTAAATATAAGAAAAGGATAATGAAAACACAAAATAAGGTTCGAAGGTTCTTGGTCAAACTTCATTCAGGAAATCTGATACTAATCAGAGTATTTCATTGATTTCAAGGCAAGGTTCCACACTTACATTCAAGAAAAATTTTCGAAACGAATTAATGTGTAATTTAAGAAATCAAGGTCCCTAGTGTGTAGGCCAGACGTCTTGGCAGCTGCTCAGCGCCCTGAGATCAGTAAGCCTAATGAATACAGAATGACTTCTAAGTTGAGAAATGCAAACATATTGTGGAAACTTAAAGTAAATAAATAAAACAAACTTACAAAAGTATTGTCTATTCCAATTTTATTTCTTGAAATCATAACAAAATAAATAGTGACCAAATAATGATAACATATATTGGCTAAGATATCTGAATAATATCACTATCACACTAAACATACTTATGTACACTTGTGGAAACAAAACTAATTGTAAGGTGTTAACAAAGAAGAGTAGATAAAATAAATTTGATTACTAATAAAAATATTATTTTTAGTAGCACTTCATAATATTATGGTTATTCATTTCGTTATTAATATTAAAGATGGGAAACATCGTCTGAGATCAATTTTATGAATAATCTCATGTCCATTAGTAATCATTTGTTAATTGTACAAACATCATTTCATGCACATATACATTAGTTTATCTTGTTCGAAGTTAATAATTTTATCTTTATTATTATAGTTTTACCACTGTTATTAGACAGGCAAGAAAACATCTTAGACCAAACAACTTCCTTGTTAAAATAAAACATAAATTTCTTATTTTGTACAATAAATATGTTTGTCACTTTGATTTACAGTGTATCGAAAATAATATAATCCATAGAATTTTCCAAACACCTGGATCAATCAAAATATCTCCAAAAATCAACTCATACACAATCCAAAATCGATTTATAAAATATAAAATAAAGATTAATTATTTTTCAAACATTAAATAGGAATTCTTTCTTCTAAAATTCCTAACTGTACAGTTTGAAAGATGAAATTCCAACCCCGTTCTTTGTCTGATATTTAAGACTTAGTTAATAACTAAAACTGACTGACGATGGTGTATTTCCAAAACCGGTAGTACATATACAAAAATTGTTGTGGAAAAGAGAATATAAAAAAAAGAACAGTATGTTTTATTTATTTAATACAGAATGGACGTTTCATGATATACTGTGAAGGGTGCATATATTTATTATTATTGCATATATTATACTTGTGGTGCATATATTTTATAGAAAGGGAAGGAGGCAGGGGCGTAGCCAGGGTGACACGTGCCCCCCCTGGCCAGAGCAAAAAACCAAGATAAAAATTAAATAAACTAAAAAAATTGTTTTTATTAAAAATGTATTGCTTGCAAGTTACCAATAGGATCTTCAAATTTCACGTGCGTCCGATTCCTAAATCAGCAACCAGCTGTTGTTACATAAACGTACATGTACAAAATAAGTCATATTACATTTATTTAAATATATATGAATTCGATCATTTCATTTCCTCGCTTCATTTTCATTTATGTTATACTTATACTCTTGAAGCTGATTTTACATGCGCACTAAAAATGCAAAGCACAGCAGCAGAAAATGCACGCTATTGACTGTGAGTCATTTAATTCTAAAAGCACAAAAACACAGCGTGGATTTGCTGCTCATGTAAAGTCAGCTTAAGTATTACAGTCAGTGGTTACCTCAGGGGGAGCTTCTAGGGGTCCGAGGCACCCAAATTAATAACAAAAAGTCTGCAGCGCTAACCACGGAAACTACGGGCTATGCCCCCGGGAGTCTATATCCCCCACGCCTGTAGCCTAACTTTGCCCCCCCTGCTCAAGGAAGGAGGTATACTATCTTAGTGTAATAATAATATGTGAAGGTACAAAGAAGACTCTTTGGGGGCTGTTTGTTCCAACTTCGAGTATGTGCTGCCCAACATTACGTAGGATGAGAGCAGCCCTGTTGACACCCACTGACCTGGTTTCTACTGTATAATCCCTGGCTTGGTACCGTTGTCTCTTCCTCCTTACGTATAAACACAATTATATTACTGATGGGTGGCTATCTAGCCATCTGTTATTTTCTTTCAACTGTTGCAGACATGCAAGGTTCACCTGAAAACAATAAAAAAAAGTTGCAGACTTAAACATTAAAAAAATATGTTTATCTACAATAAGTGTTTTTGAACTTTAATTAATGTGTTAATGTTCTTACCAAGTGTTATACTTAATGCGATTATTTTCGAGAGAAAATTTTATTTCCATAAATAAAAGTTCAATTTGATATTTGTATTCCCCTTTCATCCTCCATAACATAGAATAATTTAAATTAGGTAGATTTTCATGAAAAAATAAAAATAAAATATGAATTATCGCTACTATCGATATTTTCCCACATATACTATTGGACTATAGATAGTGGCCAACTATCGACTATCGCCCATCCCTATGTAGGCTGGACAGATTGTTAATGGGCTGCAGTTGCAATTACTAGAGACGGTTGTGTATTGAAGTATTGGTAGATGTTTGTGGTATGACGGTGCGCTGGATGCTGCGATGTATGAGGATGAGGTTGCCGCCATGTGCTGTTCCGTCAGGATGATCTGTTCTGTATGTTATATAGTCCGTGATATGAAAGTATAGTTTGGAAGTCAAGTGTGTCTCAGTAATTAGTGCTACGTCTGTTTTTTTTGTCGTTTAGAAGTATTTCCAGTTCATTTCTATGGGAGTGGCCCATTGGCATTCCACAGAGGAAGTGCCACCTTGTTATTTGTATGTGTTTTGTGAATCATTTTGATAGTCTTGGCATGAGCTTTGAAACAAGTGTTGTAAGGAGGGTGATGACAGATTTGAAGTGTGTGTTGGCGATGTCGATACTACCGGACGCAGGCAAGGGAGAGAGGGCTGTCTCCGAAGCGGCCGCTTCTCTGAGAGGTGGTGGCCCCTTGTGCGGCTTCTAGCTGATGCCATACTTTTCATATAGCCAATAATGTCAGTTTGAAATGAATTTGAGAGGGGGTGTGGGAAGGAGAGTGAAGTCGTTGATGTAAGAAAGTCCTGTTATTTACACATATTCAAGATTGTATATACTCTATAATTATTGCTAAATGCATTGTAGACGGCGGCCTGATGATGAGGGAAATCTAGAAAGCCTGTTAGTCGTATTTAAAAAAAGAGAAAACTTTTATGAAGAATTGTCAGGATGAAGATACAGTGAAGCGTCGTTAATCCGGATCGATCGGGACCGGGATCCATCCGGATTACTGAATTGTCCGGATTTTCAAATGTGCATTCGATAAATGTATACATACGTATATGTATCGACTAAAGGTATATGACGCTCGAGAGTCTACTGTATTGCAAAATAGAGGCTGAAGGGTTCGAAAAATACAGTACACAAAATATTTTAATAAATATATTGAATAAGAACATGTACATTATTAATTTAGATTAGTAACTCTACAATACTTTTTAGAAAAAAAAAACTAGAATCTACAATAATTAATGGAAACTTACTGGGTAAAAAAGTCCTTAATTGTTTTTTGTACAAGAGTTGACGTACGTTTCTTTGCAGCCATGTCTCTCAGTCTTTTAGGAAGTACGAGTTGTGTCGCCGTCCCCTCAGGTTGCCTCTCTAACCACACACCTCCCACATCCCACCTGCTCTCACAGCCGAGCCGATCCGGATTTTTAACGTCCGGATTTCCGACGCTCTACTGCATGTATTGGCAACCTTTGACATGTTGCGGGCCAAACTTTAGTGTGCAAATACGTTCGCGGGCCACGTAGATGGTTCAAAATAAAATAACGTCGGACTTTAAAGTAATGTTCATAATTTTTAGCGATAGATATCATACATGAAATTATAAGACAATGATATTATAATACAATTTATTCAAATAACAAAATGAAATGAAAAAAAATAGGTACAATATTATAATTAAATCGTGAAATTTGGAATTATTACAAACTGCGAAAGTTAAGTAGCGACACCGAAATCAATGAGACACTTGAGCTTGAATTCGGGAAACTAATCCATTGATGTTTGGATTATTTCCACTGATACAAAGACGTAAAGAATTTTCCAAATTATCTTCAGTGAGCCTTGTACGATGTTTTGATTTATTAACTTTCATCATTGAAAAGAACTGTTCGCATTTATAAGTACTGCCAAACGCACAAATCAATCAATCTTCTTGCGAATTTTCTAAGCTGCGAAAAATGGTCTTCTTCGAGGTATTTTTTTGTAGAAATCGCACAACTCCACGTCAAACCCCATCCTACTCGATCTTCCTAATTTGGAGTGAGTGTGAGTAAGTAGTGTAATATATTTTTTTTTTAATTGGGTTTTTCAAAATGTCTCGCGGGCCGGTTGTTGCCCACATATGCTCTACTGTATCTCCATCCAGAATTCCAGAACTCTGTCATAGAAAAGACGCAACAGCAGGAGTTTCGTTACTCCCTTGTTACAACAGCGGGGGCTTCGTAAAGTCATTTTTCCTCTAGATCAATATTTATTTATTTATTTATTTCTACAGACAAAGCCTATTATTACACATGAAAAAAATATATATATATATAATAAAATAAAACAAAATAAATGGTTTACAAATAACCTCGTAAAATACATCATAAATAAAACAAAAAGTAAATAAATTATTTTTATATGTACAAATAAATATAACAATTATTTAAAATTTACTTTAATTAACAAAAACTTAAATATTACAATTTGGTTATAAAATTAACAATATATTAATAATTATGGAAACAATAAAAGAAAAACTGGTAACTAATAGCTAGAAATAATAATAAATGAAGAATGTAAACAACAAACAACATAAATATATGAGTGTAAGAATATACTTTACTAGATCTGGCTAATCCATAATAAACATCAGGAATCCCTGAATAGAATAATATTTTCTACGTTGCACAATCAAAGAAAAAAAAACATGAAAAAAGAAAAAGCAACCTTACTATAAAGTCAAATAGGCTTAAAGTTAATCTGAAGAATATTAGTAGATATGACTACATTTAGAAAACAGCCTTCCAAAAGAGTAATTTCTTTCTAAATCTAAGAATGATGGAACAAATAAAAAAAAACATTTCCCAATAATAACATTATGAAATTAAAAATAATGGGACTTCATCGATTAAAAGGAAAAAGTGGAAAGTACAATGCAATGGTTACAATCCGTACAAGGAGAGAGTTTTGAAATACTAATAAGTGGTAAGATTACTTAAGAAATCTCGAGAGGCACAGGAATATGTTAAATCCGCTGAGTTTTCCCATGAGAAACTTTTACTAAAAATATAATATGATGTGATAATATGCCAAAATGTTCATCCACCGTGAATTTAGGAATTCATTAATTATCATCTTAACGAATGAATGATTGTATGTATAAGTATAGAATAAAGTATCACTTCTCTTGGTGATGTTTCCTGTTTCAATACAAAAGAAACTTAGTCCTAAATATAACCAATAGACTCCTCATATACCAGAGCTGGGCGTTATTTGAAATAGATTATTTTGACAAGTATTTCAAATAGCATTTTAAATAACTGGTTATTTCATGAAACCATTTTGTTATTTAAATAAATTATTTTCTAGGACAATTATTTGAAATTAGTCTGCAAACTGATTATTTGTATTTTGTTATTTGAAATAATGAAATAATTGGATATAGTTATGCTAAACGATTACCTTGTAATTAAAAATCGTTTTCCAAAGTACAATGCGCCCACTACCATCTTCAGCTCCGGTATAACGTAACACTCCGACAAAACTGTTTAACTATTTAAAAAAAAAATTTTAAAAGCGAATAGCATTACACATTTTTTTTCATTTCGAGTTGTTCAATTATTTCGATAAAATAATTAATTCAGTTGGTTTAATGTGTTATTGGCTTTTTTGTTAATGGGGTCTAGATTTTACAACAAAATGGGCCTAAAGTACTGGTCTGATTTCGTCCACATTCTGCACAATTTTTGAGTAGACCTATTTTGTCTTGACGACAGCTTTTGTTTTAAAAAAGTGTTAGCAATTAAACAAGTTTTGAGTCTCTTTTGTTAAATTTATAACCAGTTTATCGAGAAAAAAAAAATGTTGTTCTTTATTTCAAAATTTTTTAAAACTTTTTTTGCTCTGGCCAGGGGAGGGGGGCACGCGCCCCCCCTGGCTATGCCCCTGTATATATATTGGTTCAAAAATTATAGAGAAAATTTCCAAAAACTATGGTCGGGCGACCTCTTTACATTATAGAGTAGAGGGCATAAAAAACCCATGGGGCGATACATAAAATAGCTCGTTAACGGTTGATGTTTTGAGGTTAATGTATAAAACCAAAAATGTAGGAAATCAAATTTCCAATGTTTAATTATATGGATATTTGACGCTTCTATAAATTGAGGACCCGACCGAGTCCCGTAGGTTTTTTTTCTCTGGGAGGTGGAAACACCTTGAGCACGCCGTCCTTCGGATGGGAAGTTAAGCGATGGTCCCAAGTCGGTGCGATGTGAGGTACTCGTTAAAGACGAGTACGTGAATCTAGGTAGGCAAAATTTTGGACTTCGACAGTACTAACGCTCTGGTAGTAGGCGATATAATCTACTAATTATATATTGGGAGAAGGGGGGAAGGCGTTGCTAATAGTTTTGAATTGAATATTTAGTAGAAATCTGTTAAAGGTCTTACATAGGCCGTGAGGCATCATTTCCAGTAATTCTGAAGGGGATGGGTGTGGTGGGGGGGGGGGAGTAAGTCACAAACCACGTCTCAAAATCATTGAAAGTTCGACTTATTTCTAAAAACATGAAACTTAAGGTTACTAACCTGTTTAAAGTTACTCCGGGCGAAGCTGAGCAACCTGTTAATTTAAAATAAATAATTGTATACTCTCGAAAGGAATAACTGAACAATAAGAAGTTTGGCAGCCAGAGGAGGAGCGCTCCACATTCCATCATCTAATCTGAACTGATTCGTTTAAAGTAAAGATGAAGAGAGTGAAGATGAGAGTCAGGAATGAAGATGATGATGGATGATAAAACAAGGACAAGGACAGTCCTTCCCGTTAGCCCCCAAACACATTCCCGTCTATTAGTTCTATCCGGACCTCAGTCGGCTTTCCAAACGGAACCAGGTGGGGTCATTCTGGAATTTGTTAACACCCTTACTCCAGGACTACTCTAGCATCACATATCGATATTACCGCAAACAAACACGACCGAGATAATAAAACAATGGTTTACATTTCACAATCATATATTTAGTTTAAGTTTAATTAAATTTAATAACTAACAAGCAGGTACCATACACAAAATATTAGTACGCGTTGTAACAAATTTAAATCAACAAATAAACTTTTTAAGCCTTAATTCTTATTTTTTTTCAGCAAATCGGTCCAACACTTTTTCAGCTGATATTTTGTTTTTTGTTATTTCATTCTCGTTCAGCTGATAGCACTAAATGTACTCTAAAAAACAATTACTTTCCCTGTTTACGGCTTTCATTGAATACATTCTAAAATATGCAGTTAGTCCTAATAGTCTTTTTATTTTAGGTAAACATTGCATCGCCATGCGAAGTTTTTGGGAGAGATTTTAAAATTGCTGCGCGTTTTTTTGTGTTGCTAACTAAACTCTAATACTTCGCCGATTGGCAGCATTCGTTGGAGTCCAAACTTTAAGAAAGCGTAATTTGAATCCGAATAACTTTTGACTGGGAACTGAAGCTTTCAATATCCTTGTCTTGACTGTCTTGTCTGTGGTTGAGTTGTCGTTATATATTATAATTTTTTTTAATTAGGTACATTAGATCGCACTTTTCTGGGGGAACCGGGCATTCTGAGGCCCCCCTTGCTACGCCAACGGCACTCCATCGTCTTATCGAAGTTACCCCACTGGTAGAGCTATATTTATCTTCCCCTTGGGGAAGAAGAGAATTAAGGGGGAGGCCAATAACTTTCTTTGAAATAAATGTATGGAAACAATATTTCATAAGCAAATTCATAACCACATAAGGTTAATTAATTTTCCGGGGAATCGGCCTCAAAGGAGGGGGATCGGAGGAATGTGGCTCGACTCAACGAAAGAAATGAGGGATCCACTCAAATACCCTGCCCCCAATAACTGCCAAAGTTTAGTACAAGAAAGTATTGTGATCGTACAAAAATCCGAAATTGAGTTTATAACAGATTTTTCAAAAACCAACCCTGAACACTTCTGTTTTCATTTTCACGGTGGTGTCTGTCTGTCTGTGTGTGTGTGTGTGTGTGTGTGTGATTGAAAAATTCTGAGCTATGGCAAAAAACGATTGTAACTGTGAACTCAAAATTTGGAATGAAGGGTTCTCATGTGCTAGTTAGGTCTGATTAGATTTTGGCAGAAACCAGAAGAAAATGAAGACACTTTCCCCCAGGACCTAACTACATTTTACAAGATACCGCTCAAGTTTATAACCTAATAAAAATTCTTTTCAAGTAATAGTTGTAGAGAATACTGAAGTAGGTACATAATTTATATGAAATATTATTTTTTTCATTTTTAGAATCAGGGGGTCGGAAAAAATGAAATTTTGGTGAAATCATCGAATTTTTGACGGGTTACCCCCGTATAGGTGGGGAAGGAAACCGAATGTTAACATATTAAAATTCACTTATTAAATTTTTACAATTCTACTAGTCCATATAAAGCTTGACAGCACATATAACCTAGTTCTATATTAAATATATACAAATTTTGTATGTTTACATATTAAAGAGAAAATGCCACATATAAACGGCAACTATAAGAATCAACCCTCTCCCTCAATTGTATATTTATACAGTTTCTGTCCTGATAGACGCTAAAACAGCCATTGTACGAGGGTCGTTCAATAAGTCCTTAGGAAATCCAAGAGAATGGCTCGCGGGTCACTGAAAATCGTTTGTTTGTCGGAAGCATCATGACTCAGTAGACAGCTGTTAAATTTTTAGCTATATCGATCATGTGGTTTTATTTTTATCGTCGATTGAAGCAGAGCACATTTGTTTATTTAAAAAAATGGAAAAAAGTGAGTTTCGAGTGGTGACAAAACATTTATATTTAAAAGGCTTAACACCGAAAGAGATCACAGCCGAGTTGAATAAAGTTCATGACACATCTGCCCCTGCGTTTGCCACTGTTTATAATTGACTAATTGAATTTAAACGTGGCCGTACATCAACAAAAGATGAAAATCGTTCGGGACGTCAAGTAGAAGTGACTACACCTGAAATGATCGATAAAATACACGATATGGTGTTAAGCGATCGGCGACTTAAAGTGCGCGAGATATTAGAGACCACAGGCATAACACAAGGTACAGTGTTTTCAATTTTACACGGAAAATTGGGTGTGAAAAAAATTTCGGCAAGATGGGTGCCGCGTTTGCTCACAGAGGAGCATAAACGCAATCGTGTGGTTGACTCTCAGGCTATTTTGGCGCTTTTTGTCGCAATCCGGATGAGTTTCTGCGTCGATACATAACTGTAGATGAAATATGGATACACTACTACACTCCAGAGACAAAGGAACAGTCAAAACAGTGGGTTTTTGAAGGCGAACGGGCTCCGAAGAAGGCAAAGACGGTGAAATCGGCTGGAAAGGTTATGGCCACAGTTTTTTGGGATGCACGCGGAATTATTTACATTGATTACTTGGAAAAAGGAAATACAATAACTGGAGAGTATTATGCGTTGTTATTGCACCGGTTGAGTGAAGAAATCAAAATGAAACGTCCTCATTTGAAAAAGAAAAAAGTCCTCTTTCATCAAGGCAATGCACGGGTTCACACCTGTGCAGTTTCAATGGCTAAATTTGTGGAATTAAAGTGCGAATTGTTACAACATCCACCATATTCGCCAGATTTGGCCCCCAGTGACTTTTTCTTATTTCCAAACTTGAAAAAATGGCTCGGTGGACAACGGTTCGGGACGAACGAGGAGGACATCGCCCAAACAGATGTACTTGATGTTAACCTTCATTTGTTGTATAGTATTTGACCCTAAAATTTCTATAAAACCTTTCCACCCATCCCTATCAAATTCATTTCGCCCTCATTTCAAACTGGCATTACTGGATATAAGAAAGTCATATGAAAGTTATGGCATCAGCAGATTTCTTTGTTTCATTGTAGGTTCAACGTAATTTTGAGAGTGACCTCTTTAAACACAGTAAAGCCAGTTTGAAATGAGGGAGAAGTGAATTTCCTAGGGAGGGGAGACGAGGAGTGATTCGTAAAAATGGAGTGGTTATATGAAAGTCATCTTGTGGTCACATAGAACATTTTTTTCTTCACCTCATCCATATATTTAAGAGAGTGTTCGTTTACGGTCCCTTAGAAAATAAAAAAGTATATTTCTTATTTTAAAATGTTCAAATATATTTTTCACCCAGATCCCTAAACATCATCTGTTACTTTAAAACAGTTAGTTATTATGACTCATGTCCGGGCTTTAACTATGAGGTCATATCGCCTACTACCACAGCGCTCTTTCGTCACTCTGGTGGACATGAGCCCGACTCTACTATGAAAATCCTCAATTTTGTCTACCCTAAATTTTTATTCACATAGGGTAGGGGTCTTTAACGAGTATCTGACATCGAATTAATCACTTTCAAGACATTAAAATATTGTTTTCTTCTAACACCCTACACTTGTATTCCAAATAGCGAACTACTCCAAAGTGATAATTATAAAATGTATTCCTAATTATTTTCCAAATCATCAATGATAAAATATTAAATTCAAAATTTAAAAAAACCCCGACACCAAGAACAAACATTAAAAAAGGGGGGGCTTGAAGAGCTTGGGGGGGGGGCTTATAAACATTTGAGCTCAAACTCTTAAGTCTCTAGCTGTAATAGAGGTCAAGATCCCTACACAGGTTCTGATGAAATCTGAAGATTTGAAGAACGGCATACTCTATTTTCACCAAACATGGCTAAGAGCCATCTCGCAAATAACATCTTTTGAAAAAAAAAAAAAAAAGCTTTTAAATCGGTACAGCCATCTTGGAGCTACAGACAGACGAAAGCTTCAAACTTATAAAACGTCTCCTTTTACGTCGGGGGTTAAAACATTTAAAAAGAAAAAAAAATTCCAAGTTAGTACATGTAAAAATGGTCAAAATGTATTCAGGGGATCTTGAAACGTGAAATTCCGTCGAAAACTCGACCTCGGATTTTTCCACGATAACAATACAATGGTATAATAATGTAATAAAAAGCTATTCGTCTGCCTTTTGTAATGTAAATTTTTTTTTAAATTAACTTTCCGTCGCGTGTATTTCTCTCCTCCCAAAAATATGTTGTCATATTTATGGAATCTGCAGGTCGTCTTAGAATGATATGTCGCTAAATACTCTTAAAAAAAATTTATTTGTTCACATGTTCTCTGGTAGGGCTTACCTGATCGATTTTATTGTACACCATTTAGACTATATTCTAAATAGGTTAGTTTTTAAGGTAGGTATTCTATAAAATTCCCTAACATGGGTTCAGCCGTTATTTGGTAATAAAACAATTAAACATACACGTAATTTTATTTATGCATATATGTGTATTATATTATTATTGTTTTATATGGAAATCTAATACATAAATTACTTCTAGTAAGTAGAGTTGGCACATTGAACGTAATAGCTGTGTTCATAGTATGCTCTGATAATTTATTCAATTTTTTTTTTTTTTTTTATAAATTATAATAATTATTCAATAACTGTTAGTTGCCTGTTAATTGCAATGAAGAAATGTCTGAAAGTACCTCTAAAAGCCTCAGCTAATTCGTGACATTAGCCGGTACATTACACCCGTTAGACACACTACATTACTGTGTCTTACCGTTGTTTAAGAGCCAGAGGTAGGTTATGAGTTACGTATTCAGTTTAAAAAAAAAGTCGTCGGTGAATCACTATGTACTTCCCCAGCACGAATTAATCAATTACGTTTTCGCTCTCCCTTCAAAACCACTCCATTATTTGGGCTAAAACTCAATATTTGACTTGCCGGCTTCCAAATCTTCATACTAAATTTTGTATCGATACGTTCATTTATTAAAGTCGAGCAATATAATTAAAATTTTATGTTTATAATTTAAAACATTTGCAATGATTGGAATTTTAGAGTTGAGCCCCACTCTGATCCCCGTTCCTTCTGCTGATTTCGCTAAAAAATAAATGGGTGTTGTCCTTATGAAGCTTTGAATTCACATATGAAATTTCATGTCGATACATTCATTACAACGACAGCTATTCAATTTTCTGTGTTAAGCCTCCTCCCAATTCTCCCCTTTCATTTGACCGACTTGGCTGAAAATTAATAGCTGTTGTCCTTAGAGGGTTTTGGATACAAATATATTATTTCGTGTTGACACATTTATTCTATTGGGAGTTATCGTGTTCAAACTCAGACAATTTTGTTTTTTCATTTTTTGAATCAGGAGGTCGGATGAGATTCTGTTCAAAATCCGCAACGAATTTCTGGCCGTTTACATGACTTCTCCTATACCTCGCTTAGCTGGGGAAGTAAAAATATTTTATTTAAATTATAAAATTTTCTGCGGAAATATTGTGAAACACTTGATAATAAATAAAGAAAATCGTACTTTTTTTATATTATTATCTATTTTACAAAATATATATACAATATGGGAGTACTTTCGTTATTACTACCATCTTCAGCCACGATTTAACAAATAATGACTAATTGAATTCAGTATTTGTTAAGTCGTGGCTGAAGATGGTAACAATACCGAAAGTACTCCCATATTTTATATTACTCCTATATTTAGCAAGATATACAATATTATTTAGAAAAAAACATACTTTTCCTTTATATTTTATTCACGCCATTCCACTTATACAAGAATTATCCACGAACACCCCCCTCACAAATCAATCACGAAGCCTCAAGCGCATTTGGCAGAGGGACCAGCTCCAGGACTACTCTGGACTCCTCTTCGGTCACAAACCTCAGCATTACTGCCACGCAATTGACACTGCACTAGTTAACGCTTAAGTGCTAATGACAAATGTTTTGAATGTTATGCCATTGTAATTATTTAAATAAAAAAATATATTTTATTTAAAGTTATTTATTTCCGAATTCTTTGTTTTTAAATATAATTTTTTTTTCTTTCTTATACTTTAGTGCAAGGAAGAATAGAAATGGTGCAAAAACTTTGTGTGTAAATGGCTTGCATTTAAATTAGATTTACTAATAATTCTGTGTTTTTGAGAATCAATCAATAGCAACTAAACTACAGAAGGTGTCATATTTATAAAGTAATTACTTAACAGATTTTTAAGGATAAAGTACCTAGAACGATAAACAAGGTCATCTACATATATGAAACTAAAGTTTAGTCTGTACAGGGTCAGATTACTTTCTTATTCTTTTAATAGAAGGAAAGTATTGTAATCGTGCGAAAATCCGAGATCGAGTTTTCAACGTAATTACAGGTTTTGAGATTCCCTGAACTCAATTTGACTATTGTCCTGATGATGTCTTTCTGTGTGTATGTGACTGAAACTTACAAACAATGGGCAGTTCAACAGTATCTTTTATCTTATAATATCTGTTGTCGGGTTCAAGGACATAACTTGTCAAACTTCGGTGATACTGTTCGAAGAGTAGGGGGGTTCAGGAGAGGGGACGCAATTCAAAAACCTGAAAATCTGCCGATCTAATGCATTTATCGACACAAAATTTAGTGTGAGGATTTAGGAGCCCTATGTAAGAACTGTTGAATATTAGCTTTAATGAGTTAATAGATTAATTTCTTCTGGGAAAATACACTGCCGTGATTCATCGACGACATTTTTTTATTGTTCTCCAAAAATTTTAAGATTTAAAATTTACTAAATTGCCACAGTATTTAGTAGGTTTACAAACGTACATTCCAATAAGAGGTTGGTTGGTTGATTTATTTGGGGCGAACAACTGCTTTGATTATTATCGCCCTACCTTGTTATATTCCTTGTCCTAACTGAGCCAGCGAACTCTTTATACAAATGACGCAAACAGCCATGATGGGAACCCACAGGAATAAACTCCAATAAGAGGAATAAACTAATTACATTGTTGCCACAACAATAATAATAACGTATTTTCCAATAAACCATAACATGGTAATAGGATACATCATAAAAATATTTACATTAGGATAGCTTACAATCTAGACACTTAAACAGATATTAACTCTTAGAGTCATACACGAAGACAAAAATAAATGAAGAAATAAATACTTGAAAATATATGTACGAAAATAATAATGTTATATAGTAGATAAAATATATAATAAATACAGTAGATGATTTTTTTCAATTTAATTAAAATTAAGATAATATTTTTTGATAATTTTTCCGGAAGTGTCTTTTTCACGACGACGTTTCGGGACGTTTTCGCGTCCCATCCTCAGATCACAATGTGCGAAATAAAAAAAAAAAAATAAATAACAATAACAATTAAAAAATATAAATATATATAATTAAATAAAATGCTAATAACAATATCAAACTTGTGTTCGAAGGAGGGATGCCAACACAAGGATGGTTGAAGCCCAGGTGATACTCAAATTTTATTCTTCTTAATGCTAAGAAAAAGTAAAAAAATATTAAATTAAAAAATGACATTTCCTTTCACATGTACCACAACCTCAGGATACGGGCATTAATAATAACATTCATTACTTGTAACCATTGTGTCATAATTATGAAATATGAGATGAAGTAACGCGTTAAAAAACCAACTAGTTACATGATATCCACTGTTATCTGAGTGTGTCACTTGTCTAATTGAAGGTTAGTTAGGAGTTGACCGGAAAATATTTTGGAGAAACCATCCGGGAAATGAGTCACATTATAAAAGCAGCCGTTTTGTTTTTTATATGCTTCTGTGTTTAGGTGCAGGGTAATGGAGTAGCCAAGTTTCCTAGTACTGCACTTTTCATAGGATATAATAATAATAAATTTATTTCCTTTAAACCAATACATGGTAATAGGATACGTCAAAAGAATTTATACATTAAGATAGCTTATAAATTAGATTTATAACTACTTGAGTATCTATGATTAGTAGTATTTTTTTTTTTAAATATTTTTATTTTTGGCTCCAAGGCGTAATTGCCCTATGTAGCCGGACACAAGATGTTTGAGTTCTTTGGGGGACAGAGACCCGGGGCGGAAACAGAAGGCCCCCACCGACGCACAATGGGCCAGATCCCAAATCTAGCTGGACAAAAGTCCGAAAATGAAGTGAGAGATTTCGGGAAGAAAACAACCTGGTTCAACAAGTGGTATGTGAGAGAGAAATAAACAAAGGGAATTAGAGAGGACGAAGTCAATACAACGCAGCGACGTAATAAACAAATCATGCAAACAGCTGTATTATCTTGGAGGCGAGGTAGTTTGACTACATCACTTACCTGTGAGTGTCGCTTCCGAACATTACTGATCTTTTCTTCATAATTCTTCTATGAAATACAATCAAAAAGGTAAGTCTTAGCAATTTTTGTTTTGTCTTAATTCAATTACAAAGTGTTGGAAGGGCCACAAGAATAGTGCACATTTAAAAAAAAAAAAGTTCATTCTAGTTCATAAGGGCGTAACTTTTTTCGTACCTCTTAGTACCTCGTAAACGATCATTATTCTTGTTCATTGACTAATAGATAATAGGATGGCACTAAATTTAATGACCCGTTTTGCCCCGTTTTTTTTTTTTTTTCACTAATGTTATTTGAAACTGCAGGTGTGAAAATGTCTATATGCAGAAATTAGTTGTACGATGTGTTGAGAGTCAGCAATCGTCCTATTGGAAATACCCTCGAACAAATTACATTCCTTGTTGACTATATGAAGAAAAAATGTGGACTCGGCAGCTATTGATACTCCAAAGCAAGGAGGTGGCAATACAAATGATAGCAGTGCAGCTCGAAGGTTTTTCCAAAATCCTTCCTTAACAGCTGAAATTACTTGCGTAGATGAAGAATTAATGGAAAGGTTTAGCATACTCCTACAGGCTTTGTCATCAGTTTATGATATTTATTTGGAAGCCTTTGAAACTTTCGCTGCTGAAACTGCTCGTATGATGAACGTCTTGCTGCATGATTGGTACACCTGTCAGTGTTCATAAAATACTTATACATGGAAGTGCTCTTATCAAACATTTTCTAATACTTATCGGAAAGCTGGCCGAAGACGTTGAAGAATGCCAACATAAGGAGATAAAAAGATTCAGAGAACAATTTTCTAGATAAATGGATGGATTTTCTACTAACTGACATCTTAAACAAGCTGCTCATTTCGTCTCATCCTTTTATTGGCTCCCTCAGACCACTGCCTTCCAAACAAAACTGGTATAAGTGAAAAAGTAAGACAGTTACTCTTAATTTCAACAACGATTTCGGCAGAAATTAGCAGTGAAGACAACAATTCCATTAGTAATTTTAGTTTGAGCGACTTGTCGCTCTAATTATAATAATAAAAAAAGTAATTTGCAAACCATAGTGTTTTTCGTTATTTTTCTGCCCATCTGAATGATTGAAAAATAATAATTTATCAGTAACTTATTCACAGGACTTTTGACCCGCTAGATTCGGGATCTGGCCCACTGTGCGACGTAAGCCATCAGCCCCACCCCTTCCTATCTTTACTAAATTTCTATGTTATTCCGTTTCATAAATTGGAGTATACTAGGAATGAATTTGGCTTTAGAATTTACTAATTGTTTCAGAAAACTTTCGGCGTTCATCAACATTTCGCATCCCTGACGTGAATCATCATATTTTTATTTTAGATAAGTAGTAATAAAAAAATTATTAAAAAAAGTAAAATGAAATTATTAAAAACTGAACAAATAAATACTTAAAAATATATGAGTATAAAAAAAATTAATACATGATACGTTTATAATAAGTAGACACATTTTTCAATTTAATAAAAATTAAGATAACTATTTTTCAAAAAAAAACTATTCGGAAGGGTTTTTATCCACGATGTTTCGGGACGTCTTTACGTTATATATCTTAATTCTACTTTTACCCCCATTTTAACTAGGGTCTAAAGAATGATAAAAACGAAAAAAGATAGTTGTAGCATCTGGAAAAGCTAATTGAGCTTAGCGCCATTTTTTACGAAATGGCGCTAAGCTCAATTAGCTAATTGTTTTTTATTGTTAGAATATAAAATAATTATATAGGGAACTACATATATACCATGACTAAGACATTGAACAGCCAAATTAATAATGACGATAGTCGTAATAAAACATAAACCTAGATATGAATAATCTTTAAAAATAAGTATAAATAAAAAATTAGACAAATGTATGAAAGTGAAAATGTATTTGGAAAGAAATGGCAAGTTAAATTTGATGACACTCTTTGATCTCACTCCTTTTTGAGGCTGAATAATTTAAGGAATTTTTGTACTGGAGACCGTGGCTCGTTTTTACATTAATGTTTTTGGTGAGAATTAGTCTTACACTTTCTTCCTCTGATTGATATGACACTGAGCGTTATCTTGGCAGTTCTTGTTGGAAAGGTTTCTTTGTGTCATTGTCTGCTTTCTCGGGTTATCTGGAATTGTTTGTTACCCTTTTGTGGAGATATTATAGCCTTGATGGAGGTATGGTATGGCTTGGCTCAGTGGAGGATTATAAAAATATATCGGCCAAAGCTGGGTTATTAATCTGAATTGACTCTTGAAATCAATGGAAGTTAGTTTTTCTGAATACATGAAAAAAAAAATGGAATCTATATAGTTAGGTCATCTTCAAATATTTGAACGAACAATTTAAATGAACGGCCCAGCGTGCCCTTTGGCTGTTACCCTGGACATCCCATTCTTCCCATTGAACGCCGACTGATCTCCAGTAGATTAATTAGTCAGGTCTTTCGTCGTTCTGGTGGACTTGAGCTTGACTACAGTAGAAGAACTAAATTTTGCCTGCTCAGGTTTAGTTACCTAGGATACCACTCTTTAATGAGTACGTGACATCACACAGGCTCGGGACATTGGAATGACCCATCCAAAGAAAAGCATGCTCAAGTTTATTTTTTACTCCAGATAAAAAACCTAAGGTACTCGGCCGGGTTTTGAACCCGCGATCTTGAGCTCATTAAGCAAGTACGCTACCACTGAACTACCGGCGCACACTGGGGCTCGTATGCTCAACACGAAAAAAATACTTAAAAAATTCCCCGACCCTTCATTGAGTACTGTATTTTGACAAATACATCAGCTTCTCAAGAGGAGGTGAACACTTGTTGTAGATCATACAGCTTATGAGAAATATACAATTCATATTAGGTACCTAACTGAAATTAGAAATAGCAATATCTTCATTTTCTTCGAAAACTTACTAAAATTAAACTTCTGCGTCTTCTTCGGACGAATTTATAACTTTAAAATTAAGTTCCTCTCAAATTCGCAAATTTTCGCAAAAACTGATTTCATTTGATGGTTATCTAATGAAAATATTTTAAGAAGGTGAAAGAGCGAGTGCCCGACAACAAAAACTGATTTTTTTTAGTCGTTTTTTATTAACCAGTGACGCTAATGATAGTAATTATAATGCAGTACACTTACCTTGAGAAGAGATCTCCATATTTAAGACAATGAAATAATTAAAAAGATTGGGTTTTAACACGTTGTAAATATAGACTGAGGCAATGTTGAGGGTATTAAAAGGCTGCAATGGTCTTGTTTATGTTTGAACAGGTGTATGCAAGTAAACCTACCTTGACTCCCTCCTAAATCTGCACCTGTACGGCGCAATCAGTCATTTCTTGTATTATGAAAATACTTCAATTAATGTTTGGAAAACCATGGGCATTGCTAGGCTCCAAATCTATCGAATGTGTATGGTATCTGTATGGAAGGGGGGGAAGGAGAGGGGGCGTTGAGTTGAAGTGGGGCGAGGTGGGGCGCCACTTTCTCTCCTGATCTGTGTGTGTGTGACATACTTCGGGAGCATTGTCAGGGTCCCTAACATTGGTGACCCGTATCCGGCATGGCAAGGACGCAGCCATGACCTCCACTACACACTACAGACTACAGACTCACATCACTTTAAACCGTCCCACTCTCCTGCTCCTAGATGGTCTACTATGATTGTGCAGTATAATATAACACATTCCTAACAAACAATATCTCACACATCGAGGGCGCCAGTAGCTCAGTGGTATGCGTGCTTGACTTCTCAGCTCAAGAACGTGGGTTCGAAACCCGACCGAGGCCCTTAGTTTATTTTATCTGGGAGGTAAAATAAACTTAAGCACGCCGTCCTTCGGATGGTTAAGCGATGGTCCTAGGTGAATAAAAATTTAGAGTAGGCAAAATTTAGGACTTCCACAGTAGAGTCGGGCTCATGTCCACCAGAGTGACGAAAGAGCGCTCTGGTAGTAGGCGAGATGACCTCGTAGTTAAAGCCCGGGCATGAGTCATAAAACCTAAACCTATCTCACACATCCATAAAAGACACATTATTAATTAATTAGAGACTGCACTTAAAAAAGTTTCTATAAAATGAAATAAATTTTTTTGTTTGAAAGAAATCCTCTACAGATCATCAGCTCTAGATATAATTCTCGCCGTTTGGATACTGGCCTGACTTTAGATTTCAAACAAACTTCACATTTTGAATCTGCCTATTCAAGAATAACATTTAGGATAAATAAATATTTATAAACTGAATAGAAGGGTTTATTTAGTGGACAGATAGAATATATTTTTAAAGGTTATTTATTAACGAAATAATTTACAAAAATGCTCAATTATTACACAGCCACAGTTTTATTTACAATTTTTTTTGAAAGGCAAGTGAATATCAGTGCATTAAAGGATTTTTCATCTTTGATATTACCGTAAAAGAACAACTTGAAAAAGTATAGTAAAAACGGTCCACCAAAAAACAACTTAAAAAAACTTTACATTATAAAGAAATGGAAATTTGATTGCTTATAAATGCTCTTTTTTGGGGGTGGGGGCGGGTGGGTGGGGGGGGGGGGGGGGGGGGTATATTTACAATCGGTAAAAATAAAATCATAAGTAAATTTGATGAAAATGATAGAGTTAGTTAGTTATTATGACTCATGTCCTGGCTTTAAGGTCATATCGCCTACCTACTACCAGAGCACTCTTTCGTCACTCGGGTGGAAAAGAGCTCGACTCTACTGTGGGAGTCCGAAATTGGCCATAATTGCATCGAAAGTGGTAAAAACTGCTTTGGTAGCCATGACTAGGTTAGGTTAGGTTTTATGACTCACGCCCGGGCTTTAACTACGAGGTCATATCGCCTACTACCAGAGCGCTCTTTCGTCACCCTGGTGGACTCAATACTGTGGGAGTCCTAAATTTTGCCTACTCTAAATTTTTATTCATCTAGGACAGGGGTCTTTAACGAGTACCTGACATCGTACAGGCTCGGGACCATCGCTTAACGTCCCATCCGAAGGACGGCGTGCTTAAGTTTATTTTACCTCCCAAATAAAATAAACAAAGGGCCTCGGTCGGGTTACGAACCCACGTTCTTGAGCTCAGAAGTCAAGCACGCATACCACTGAGCTACCGGTGCCCTCAATATATACATATGTATTTGAGTGTTGGGTAGATGGACCGCAAATAATATAATATATTATTTGCGGTCCATCTATCTATCTATATTATTTGCGGTCCATCTATCTATCTATATTATTTGCGGTCCATCTATCTATCTATATTATTTGCGGTCCATCTACTAACTATATTATAGTTAGTTGAGCTGAGTCACTTTCCAGATTTGCTTGATTCGATACTAGACTAGAGACGAACTGCCTTCACAAACAGCTGTTTAGCCTTCATGTTGCCTAGTATGGACCTTTCCGATAGAGGAATGAGCATAGAAAAACTTGTAAAATGACCTATTTTATTTCTATATCTAGGCTGCTTCTTATTTTTTTTTCAACTATTTCAAACGTTAGGAATCGTTCCAAAAAAAAAAAAAAATATATATAATAAAAAGAAAAATTATAACAAATATTTTTATTGCTAAATTGTTTTTATAACATGACTACTTTTTAGTTCCCAAGGAGCGTTTCAATTAATTGGGCCACTCTTTATTTATAATCTTTATGTATATTGTTTGTATATAAGTTGAGAGGGGAATCCAAAATAAATTTTGGAATACCCAAACTAAAATACCGGGTTCAAGGGAGTTCCTCATAGTATTTGAGAATAAATGACCAGGATATAAAAATAATAAGATAGATTAACGTATGAAAATGATAAAAGAAAGTAATAATTGATGGCAAATGAAAATATAAATATAAACAAAAAGAAACCCTACTACAAAATAAAATAAAATTTAATATAATATTTAAGGTGATAAATATTACCTACCAGTTTAGAAAAGAAAAAAAATCCTAGTATCTGCTCGGTAACAGTCGGGGGAGAGTTTGTTTGATGGAGAATATTGATATTGATATTTTGTATACTGATGGTAAGCAATATGGTTCACAAAATGTTGTACGATTTTTTTATTTTTTTATTGACAGATAGGTATTCTCAACTGTATACATAAGTGTCGTTCGGAAAATGGTGTGTTACCACGCACTCAACCATATTTCCTCTTATTTTCCTCAAACCCTGATGATGCAGAATATGCAAAATCGGTTTTAAAATCAAACAATTTTTGAACAGGAAGACAATCATTTTATTCACCTTATAACGAAACATCCCTCCGCAACCCAGTTTTTTTGTTCAAAAATCGCATTACTCTTGTACCGTTCTCGAGATATTCGGCTTTGTGATACTCTTATTGGATATTAAACAAGGTAATATTTAACTATTTGTTTAAATAAATAACTATGTTTACAATTCATCACACCGACATTTGTACTCAATATTTTCCACTTTTAACATACATCTGATGAAGAAAAAATAAATAAAAGATACCACAAACACTGTTGTAATGATGTAACCAATCAATTCATTGTTCTAAATTGTCTCAAATCGATATTACTTCCCCAGCTCTAGGAAAAGTATAGGGGAAGTTATGTAATCGGTCAAAAATTCGATGCGGAGTTTTCAACGGAATTTCATATTTTCCGAACTCCTGATTTCGAAAATAAAGTATAAAAATTATTTCTGAGAATTTCTGACCTATTACACAACTTCCCATATATTTTGAACCAACATTCAAAATACCAATGGACAATAGAATAGCAATAGAATAAATATTAAATTCAGAAAATACTGAATCATGAAATTAATAAGATACTGCAAAAATAAATAAAATATCTGTTTTTTTAGGCTTCTCTGGGATTAGTTAGTTACTTTTTCGCGGTATTTCTTCCAGTGGTGTCTCAAACTTGGTTTAACAAAATTTCGGGACACTTCTTCGAGATACAATATATCTTATAACTAGTAGAGACGTAATTGGCAAATCGAACTAAGCGTCTCTACCGTCACCTGCTTGAAGATCGTAGTTATGTAATTGGCCAGAAATTTCTTACATTTCTTCTTTCTCATCTTACAACAGTAAAATAAAATAAATTACTATTTGTAAAATAATATAAGTTCTCATCGGATAAGTGAGCTGATATAGGATGAGGTGAGAGGTTGTCCTGGCTAAGCCGCTCTGAGATGATGGGGGTCGCTAAGTGATGAGATGGGGCCATTTGGTGATAAGATGAACAGGACGATGTGGCTGTCAATAAATAAAGGAACGATATAGTCTTTGATGGCTCACAGCGAGCTACTGAAGGGAATTGGTAGATAGATACTACGTTTCCATGGCACTTCAAAACTGTTTTGTAAACTGTTTTGATTTTCAAAACCCGATGGAAACGGTGATTTCGAAACAGTTTTGGTTCAAGGTTAAGACAGGAAATTTTTGGTTTTGAGTTGAAAACTGTTTTGAAAAAATACTATGGAAACGGGTGTTTTTTTTTTTTTTTTTTTTTTTTTTTTTTTTTTTTTTTTTTTTTTTTTTTTTTTTTTGGCCTTATGTACGATGCATATTAGCCATGACTCTTATTAATGGTGTTTTACCTAATTATTTACGACATCCATGGCCCCGGGAGGGAGTTCTATCTATGAAATAAAACTCACTCCCGGACGGGATTCGAACCCGCAAACCAAGGTGAGACCATGCGACCAAAGCCCTACGCTCTAGCCCACACGGCCACCATGGCTCCTACTCAAGTAGTTATAAATCTAATTTATAAGCTATCTTAATGTATAAATTCTTTTGAAGTATCCTATTAACATGTATTGGTTAAAAGAAACTGGAGCTTATATGATAAGTAAGTTAAAAACAGTTTTGAGGCATGCTCAGCAACCACGTACACAAGTAACCTTGTCTTTCAATTTTATTATTTATAGGTACTATAAAAAATAGTTAAAACTATAAAAAATAGATTAATAAACTTTTTAAAACAAAATAAGCACAAAAAAAAGCGAAAATAGAACAGACAAATAGCATAACCTATTCGAGATAATAGGGCAAGGAGTTTATACCTTCAAAACTGTTTTAAAAACAGTTTTCAAAACTTATCATGGAAACACTTTTGATTTGAACCAAATTATTTTTCAAAAATGTTTTGAAGTGCCATGGAAACGTGGTAAGTGTCTACTGAGGTATACACTAGGATATGCAGGCTTAGAAACACAGAATAACTTAATATGGTATATCACAGAATAACGTAATATGCAATAACAGTAGGGAAGAGCCTGTAAACAGAACCGACCTTAGGTTGATAAACAATTACACTATACCCCCCTGATGACTTCACCAGGATAAATATACACTGAATTATGAGCGAAATATAATACAACAATTATAAATGTCAATGCCTTTATAGTGTTCAAGCTAATAAAATGAATAAAACAACAAAGTTGTTTAACCTAACCTATTGTCAAAATCCACAAAAATATATACATATGTACATAAAGTGTACCGAATTCGGCTTAAGCCAACGTCAGCACGAAGTCAATCAAATTTTAATTTCATAGCTATATTCGTTTCTGCGGTAGAGAGCTCACAAATTTTCAATTACAGATACACACACAAAATGGTCAAAACGTATTCAGGGGACCTTGAATCGTGAAAATCAGGTAAAATCTCGATCTCGGGTTTTCGCACGATGACAACACTTCCTTATACTAAAAATATAAGAAAGTAAAAATACTAAAATGTAAAATTAAAAAAAAAAATGCTGAAACAGATTATTTGAACATTTACTCATAAAGAAACATTTTTACGTAAAGTAAACATTTTGTCTGAATTGATAATATGTCTTCTTTGTACGTCTAAACTATGGTTATACGTAATTATATTTATTAAACTGGACAACAATTACCTAAATTAATGATAGTTTCATAGAAACTAGACAACTCGGCCAAGGATTACATAGAAAATATTTTGCAACAAAAAAAACACAAGTGACCTTTCTAATCTTCAATTAAAGTTTTTTTTTTTTGTTTCATAATTAATTCTAAGCTTCCACATATTAGTCACATGTTCGAGATCAAAAGAGGGAAAAAGTAACAGAAAAAATGGATCTTTTCAGTTTATAACAACTAAAAGTTTCTGTTTCCTTCAATAATTGAGGACACAACAGGTCGGGAAAAAAACTTTTTTTTGTTGTAAAATTCACTTTTTACTCATTTTCAATCGATTGAAAGAAACTGTATCGATGAGAATACAAATTAGTTAGTTATTATAACTCATGCCCGGGCTTTAACTACGAGGTCATATCGCCTACTACCAGAGCGCTCTTTCGTCACTCTGGTGGACATGAGCCCGACTCTACTGTGGGAGTCCTAAATTTTGCCTACCCTCAATTTTTATTCAACTAGGGCACGGGTCTTCAACGAGTACCTGACACCGTACAGGCTCGGGACCATCGCTTAACGTCCCATCCGAAGGACGGCGTGCTTAAGTTTATTTTACCTCCCAGATAAAATAAACTAAGTGCCTCGGTCGGGTTTCGAACCCATGATCTTGAGCTCAGAAGGCAAGCCCGCATGCCACTGAGCTACCGGCGACCTCAGAATACAAATTAGAAACAGTGTTGAAGACCGCTTTTCAGTTGAGTAGGTATGTGAGATATCACATATCAAGTGGATAATGCTTGGCTTTTAAAGAACTTTCATTCTTATGATTTCAATTGTTTTGAGAATGGTGAAAATGTTAAAAGTTTCTCCGGCTGTTCTCTGGGGTATAATGTTTAGATTTTTTGGCTGTAAGATTAACAGGGTCAAAGAGTTCATAATTAACCAGAATGTTTGAACAGAACGAAAGTGGTTGTGACTGACATGCTTTCTTGAGTATTTTTTTTTACACTGAATTAAACAGTTAAATCCTTTTTAAAGAGTGGCATTCCGCTTTTGTGCCATTTGATGATGGAATTGATAGAGGCTATCATCACAATGATTAGTGAGTTTATTGAAGGGTTTTAGTTTTTTTATTATTTAACTTCTTTCATTAATATAAACGTTGAAACATTAATATAAACGCCCTGGTCCAGCAGAGCCAGAGAGGGCCAGGACAATTAGGGAGTGGCAGGAAGAATGGGACAAGTCCACAAAGGGACGGTGGACCCATCGGCTCATCCCTCGAGTCGAGCCTTGGCTCACCAGAAAGCATGGGGAGGTGAATTACCACCTCACCCAGGTACTCACGGGACACGGTGGGTTCCGGGGGTACCTCCACAAAATCGGGGCAGCAACAACACCAGACTGCCCCGCGTGCCTTGGTGAGACGGAATCGGCGGAGCATGTCCTCCTCAAATGCCCCAGATTTGAGGAGGGAAGGAAAAATCTGGAGTGCAGCATGGGCGCCCCGCTGACTGCTACCAGTTACGTGGACGCTATGCTGCGCTCCCAGGAGTCGTGGGATGAAGGCTGCGATTTTGCAGCGCTCATCATGGGCGGGTTGGCCCTTCAGGAGAGGGCTGACAAGGAACAGTAGCGGTAATAAAACAGAAGAAGGGGCGTTACCAGCCACCCTTCCTCCCTTCCGCGAAGTAATGACAGACCGTCAGTTCCGCGGAAGGGAATCAGGATCGGCAAGGAGGGGGTTTTAGTGGGTATGGTGATGGTGAACCGTCTCGAGTCCCACACTATCCAGGGCTACCTTCCCTGGATGTGCGTCACAGCATTTCCCCCTCCAATGCAAAAAAAAAAGAAAAAAAAAAAAAAAACGTTGAAAAAATCTATTAGCGATTCATCACTTTGAATCTCCTGTTTATCTGGGTGGTTTTTAATCAGGATTAAATTGTGTTTTTAATTTATTTTAGCTAATTAAATAACAACTAAGTAATTCTAACTGAAAATAATATAGAAACTGTTAGCTGATGGGTTGTACGCATGGGCGTAGCCAGGATTTTGAGCAGGGGGGGGCAAAGTTAGGCTACGAGGGTGGGGGTATAGACTCCCTGGGCACAGCCGCAGTTTCCGTGGTTAGCGTTGCAGACTTTTTGTTATTAATTTGGGAGTCTCGGACCTCTAGAAGCTCCCCCTGAGGTAACTAACCACTGATTAATACTTAATTTGACTTTACATGAGCAGCAAAAATGCAAAGCACAGCAGCAGCAAATGCACGCTGTGGTTTCAGTGCTTTTAGAATTAAATGACTCACATCCAATAGCGTGCATTTGCTGCTGCTGCGCTTTGCATTTTTACTGCGCATGTAAAATCAGCTTTAAGAGTATAAAGTATAACATAAATGACGTTTCGAGCGAGGAAATGAAATGATCGAATTCATGTATATTTAAATAAATGTAATATGACTTGTTTTGTACATGTACATTTATGTAACAGCTGATTGCTGATTTAGGAATCAGAAGCACGGGTAATTTGAAGATCCTATGGTAACTTGCAACCAATCCATTTTTAATAAAAACATTTTATTCAGTTTATTTAATTTTTATCTTGGTGTTTTGCTCTGGCCAGGGGGAGGCTCGTGCCCCCCCCCCCCCTGGCTACGCCCCTGGTTGTACGTGCTTTGACATCAACCAAAGGGCACTGGACGTATGGAATTTCGAGCAGCTAAGAGTTGCTACTATTATTTTCTATGGCTTTCGTTTAAGTAAGAAGATGAACGCACAACACTATGTTTATGTCAATTGTAACTTTGTTATGTCAATGCTATGCGTTACTATAAGTTCAAGTGAGCATTTTCTTATTAACATAACAGGCTACATCGTTGTCAAGGGAGATATAGACCAATAATGTTCTTGCTTTGTGGGCTGTCCAGGTCTTAAAACTTTGAATCTCCTGTTTATACTTTCCCAGGTATGGAAAAAGTTATGTAAAAAAAAAAGTCTGTGAACATGATAACTTCCGATAGAATGAATATATCGACACCAAATTTTACATTTGCATTTAGAACCCGATGATTTTCAGCCAAAGAGGCCGAAAAGCAGGATTAGAGAGATCGCGAGTCAAAAGCACTAATAACCGATGTAATGAATGTTTCAACACAAAATTTAGTATGCGGATTCAGAAGCTCCTATGAAAGTCAACTATTAATTTTTAGCTCAGCTCAAACGGTCGATTGTTTTTGGAGAGAGAGCGAAAACGTAGTTAAATAATTCTTGCTGGGGAAGTATATAGCCGGTGGGTGATTCCCCACATATTTTTGTTGATGAATTGAGCTTTAAACAAATACCTTTGAATTCTCAAAATATTAATTCTTCAATGTTGTCAGTTGTGTCCAGGGATTCATTGCAGGGAAACTAACTCGGCTTTCTACAGTTATCATATTTGAATCTCGTGACTCGATGGTATGATATACGGTATGACAGCCTGCTAATTATCGGTATTAACTATTGTGGTAAAGAAAATATGTTGTTAAATAAAAATAAATAAATATATAAATAATAATTGAATTAATAATAATGAAATAATAATTATTAAATAAACAATTAATTACCACATTTCCTACTAAATTTTGATTTCTACAATAATTTCAAGACGTGCAATTTTTAAGAAAGTGCAAGTAAATTAAAGAAAATTCAATTAACAAACGTTTCATTTGGATTTCTAAAGAGATGCCATATTGTTTTAAATTTTGCAAAAATATTAAATCTAATCCAAAGGTTTTTAAATTATCTTACTGGGCCAACAGGGAAAATGCATAGCATAGAATTTAGGAGAACAAATAATTGGGTTTATTTACTTAAACTACATAATAAAATTAATAACTAAGTGATAAAAAAAAAAATCAAATTATTTACAAAAAGAAATCTTACAAGCTATTTTTTACATTCATGTTTTTAGTCTTTCTTTCTAAATACTGGCCATTCTTCAAATTTAAATTATTTTAGGGTATATAAATCATATAATTACATTAAAGTATTTTCTTTGTACATCTATTTTAATTAAAACTCCAATTAATCACAATTAGTTCACTACAACTTAGTTCTCCACACCTTAAGCCTAAACTCTCACTCTATCTCAACCCAGACCTCGACTCTTCTACACTAATTAAAACAGCTGATGGTCGTGTTTTGTTTTTTTATTCATGGGTTGTTTTAAAACAAAATGCATTCATATTATTATTCACTAATTTAGTTGCTTCTTGGATTTTATTTTATACTAATAAATATAGTTAATTTTTATAATATTAATAATGTAATGTAATTTTATACATAACACTTACAAATATGGTGTGTTTGGTTGCAGTGCCAGCGTGTGAGGGACCGAGGCCAGGAGTGCGAGAGGAGAGAAACACGGACCCAGGATGGCTACATCCTGTCTCTTCACCGGGTCCACTCTCCAGGGCTCTCTTACGGTCCTCCAGTTCTCTTCATTCACGGGCTCCTCTCAGCCTCAGACCAGTGGCTCCTCTACGGCCGTGACCATGACTTGGGTATGTAGTCTCTCATTATATTTATCAACTCTCCTCATCCCTTAAATCCCTCAGCTTCACAATTAGCAAACTTTTCGCAACCATTGTATCTGTGTAATCTATCTCGTGGCTCGTAGAAAGAACAAATGGGGTCTCGATAAGAGAGAGGAACCTGGTATGGGTTGCTTTACCTGTCACTGGAGGGGAAGGGAGCCTTAAGGTGGCTTTACACGACGCTAGTAACTCGTACGTCACTGGGGCGAGTCCTGGAGGAGAGTGTTTCCCAGGGATAGTAGCGTCTACACGCTAAAATTGGTTTTTAACGTATAGACGCCACTCAGTTTAGTGGCAATTTCCAGTAGTCGAATTTTTTCTCTTATTTTTTTGCAAAGATGAGCACTATATGCAAACAAGTGTTTAAAGACGTGTATTATAGTGTTGTGATCTTGACTATATGTTGATCTTAATTTTATTTTTTGCCTCAGCAACACCAAAATCAGATATATTCATTACTTTTACAATTCTTATAATACAACTGATTCCCGGGCCGATTTGTTCTTATAATTATTCAGGCTTGTATTCCATAAACATTATTCGTCTCTATACAGTTCCACAAATTTTAAAGTGGTATCTTCACCCCACTTAGCCATTTAAAAAAACTACACGCAACGATCAACTATTACAAAACACGTGGTACGCACTATCAATGACTTCAGTAGCACTAAACTAACCACTCGTATGTGTTACTCGAATCGTCGGTCTTCAACGGTGCTAGTACGTAATACAGTCGAGTATTGTGTGGGGGAAGTATTGGTGGGGGGACCAACTCGTTCCAGTAAATAGGATTTCTTTCTATTCACTCGACTGGCATGGACACTCGCAGCGAGTACTCTACTGGAATACAGAACACCAATTTACACAAGGAGAGTACTAAAAGTGAGTAGATACTCGGTTTTAGTGACTCGTACGAGTTACTAGCGTCCTATAAAGCCGCCTTTATGTCTACTAAAGGTTGGTGTGAGCAAGTCCTACAGTGGCCATATCACATATATTTTATTATTCCTTTATTTTTTATCTTTTTAAATAATACATTTTAAAATTCGTTACAATTTAAACATTACTTAGAAATATTTTCTACAGAAATGTATTCTAAGTTCTTAGAGGCGCTACAATTTTGTTCGTATTAATTCTCTATCTTAAATCTGAAGACATACAAGTGATTGAAAATTTTAAGAACTAATTTTTCGATAGGAATAACAGTTTTCGCGTAAATAGAGCAAACGTCTAAAAAAATGGGTTTCGAAACGAATTTCAGGATGGTTTTTGGAGACGATATTTCATATAAAGTGTGCCTCAGTATTTTTTACAATGTTTATTTGAAAATGATACTGAACATTTTTGCAGAGATATATAATAATAATAATATAAAATATATGGGAGTACTTTCGGTATTGCTACCATCTTCAGCCACGACTTGAGAAATTCTAAATGGAAGTTGAACAAGTATAGGCCCTGTCATATACAGTGCTGGATTACCCAATAGGCCGGACTAGGCTATGGCCTGGGGCCCCCGTCGATCAGGGCCCCCCGTAAAAATCGAAAATGGATTTAAAAAAAAGAAAAAAAAAAAAAGGTTTTTCTGAAAAATTCAAAATTATAAATTTTTTTATTCATTAAAAATTTACCAATGAATCAAATGTATGTTTGATCATTTTTATATATCTATACATTCATCATATCTACCATTGTATTTACGGCAAATAATTTTTTGAATCAATTTATGATTCCAATTGTTTATTCATCTCAAGTTTCTACTTTCAAATTGCGCGCTTGAGATTCAAATTCTTGAGAACACAACTTTTTCTTGTTTCATGATCGAAACAAGAATGTTAATTTGAATAGTGTGGAATCGAGTTGTGTTTTAACTGATATTGAATAATAGTGATTGAATAATATTTATAAAAACACTACCAGTTTGCTTGCAGAAGGTGAGTTATCTTTTATATTCCATATTTACACATAAAAAACACAACACTCATCAGATTCAATCGAAATGTCTACTTTTTTAGTCGAACTTTTCTTATAACTTAAAACTATTGAAAATATTATCAAGAACGATTAAACATGCTGAGTTTGATGTTCATTGAATCAGATGTTCATCGTCAAATTGATTTTTAAGACATCATCAATGATTTTAGCGACCTCAAGTGTAGAAAGAAAGATTTTTAAAGACAAATCTTATATCAACGTTTATATTATAAATTGATATTGTTTATAACATGTTTTTGTAATTTTAGTTCTGAAAAGAATATATTATATAGGTACTTTAACAAAAAATAAAATTTATTTCATGTTTATATCTTAGAAATAATATAAATCCATTGTTAAATGCATAAATAAACATTTTATTGGAGTTTGTAAAAAAAGGGGGGCCCCAAAAATTTTAAGGGCCTAGGGCTTCCTATTCGCTTAATCCGGCACTGGTCATATATATATATATATATATTCAGAAATAAATAAGAATTTTTCGGATAAATGAATCTACTGTGTTGAAATTTTTCAGTAATTAAGCAAGAGAGAATGTTGATCCTTTCCACAAATGAATGGAATATTACGTTAAGAGTAAGGGTTTAAGAACTTGTCAAGCTTAAGGTTTGAAGCCCCCCCTTCAATATTATCCCCGAAAATTCTGAGATTAATCCTACGTAGATAATGAAGGTTGGAAGTGGGATAGCCATGACCCTGTCACTCCAAGGTGAACAACCTTGTCCCCCAGGTTCACTGGATAAGAGGACCACTTGACAAATAGGTACAACGAAACAGAGAGGGTTATTTATGCCAAGTTGGAGCTCTGCCAGTCACTCCACTCTTATTGACCTCCATACGTGTACATTATCTAGCCACTAGTCACTACCTCTGCATCGAGCCAGTTCTTCTTCCTCAATAGGCAAACAGGTTCTTAAGGTTACTTCCGAATAGGTCAACAGTCATATTTTTTCGGGGCTTATTACAACACTCAATTTCAGAGAATTAGCATTACTATATTTCGAGATTTCCTTTATCATTAAGCCTAATGGTAACTATAGTCTTTTCCATATTTTCTATCAAAAGTTTTGTAAGGATTACTTTTGAAAAGATTTACCAAAAGGAGAAAGCTATATTGCATGAATGAAGTAAAAAGCTGATATATTTGAGTAATGCAAAGATTTGGCTTAGTTACGCTGTGCTTCCGTTAGGCTTAATACAAAAACTGTTCACAACTGAAATAATTATTTACACATTGCTTTTTTATCAGAAATAGTATCACTGAACTTTTGAAAAGTTAGTTTTACAACCCATTCAGCCAATTTTGAGACGCTTTATTTCCATTTGTATAATAAAAAGTTTCTTCCACATCAGACATGCCAGCATAATCCATTAACTTAAACTATAGCCTTTTCCATATTTTCTATCAAAAGTTTTGTAAGGATTACTTTTGAAAAGATTTTCCAAAAGGATAAAGCTATTTGGATGAATGAAGTAAAAAGCTGATATATTTGAGTAATGCAAAGATTTGGCTTAGTTACGCTGTGCTTCCAGTTATATGAGCTTCCTCAATAAGTTATTGTTTTTCAACCAAATCAGTGCATTGGCTCAGAGGGAGAGCGAAACCTTAATTGAATAATTCATACTGGGGAAATACATAACCTGTAATTCACCGACTCTTTTTTGTACTAAGGGATATTGACTTTACATATAACATTTCGTGTTGAAACATTCATTGTAAATATAAGTATATAAGAATTTTTGTGATACCCCCCTCCCCCCGCAATCCTTCCCTTTCCTTTGCCCCATTCGGCTAAAATTCAATAAGTGTCGTCCTTATGGGGTTCTGTACATACCCCCTTATGGGTTCAGTGTATCGACACTAAAGTCATTCAACTATATGGAACAACTATATCGATATTCATTCTAACGAGTGTAATCGTGTTCACAGACACACATAGATATTTATTTTTTCTAAAGTCAGAAGTAGCGTGTTTGCATACTGATTTAAAAAAAAAACTTGAGCATGCAGTCCTTCGGATGGGACCGATACGCGATGGACCCGAAACAATGGTGCTCGTTAAAGACTCCTAACCTAGGTGAATAAACCTGAGTAGGCAAAATTTAGAAATCCCACCAGAGCTCTGGACCGCAGTCTGACGACCATTCCAACTCCACTACCTAAGTTTTCTTTTAAACAGCCCAACTACAGTTCACCCAACTAGTACTTCAGAAAAACAGCTGACTAGTTCTATACATTTGACATTTTTTTAAAAAATACTCAAAGCTAAGAAGACAACTATATCGATATGAATATATCGATATTCATTCTAACGGGAGTTATCGTGTTCACAGACACACATAGATATTTATTTGTTCCTTTTTTTGGATCAGGTAGTCGAAAAACATGAAATTCCGGTGAAAACTGATCATCGAATTTCTGACCGATTACATAACTTCGTATATATACGGAAAATAATTTTATTTCCAAAAAAACAAAGGAAAAAAAAACCTTTGATAATACTGAAAAACATAACATTAAATTTTGTCAAAATCGGAATCGTAAAGTGTGTGAGTAATTTTGCGCACATGGAACACCCAAACTTAACAATACACTTTCATTTTTAGCTTACCTACTCGAAATGTTCGTATTTTACCGTAAATTTTACTTTATGAAACCAATTTAATTTGTCATGATGATATGCAATAATCAATTTAATAAAAATGTGTACGCTTTCTCCATCCTGGTGTGCTACTTATCAAAAGTTCACTTCATCTCTAATATTCTTAACTTTATTTATCCATTTCGAATTATTAAAGTGACCTAAAATTGTGTACTCATGTGAGTACGTGAGTAAAGTAATATTATATCGTACTTCTTCATTTGTAAGAAAAGAATGTCAACTTATTTTCCCCATCAATTTACAGTCGGACGACCATTCCAACTCCACTACTTAAGTTTTCTTTTAAACAGAGTTATTTTACTTAAAAAAAAACAGCTGACTAGTTCTATACATTTGACATATTTTTTTTTAAATACTCAAAGCTAAGAAGACAACTGACTTAATTCACCCGATTTTAGGACATATTTACCATCGATAAAAATCATGAGTAGTTAATTATTGTCACTCATACCTGGGCTTTTAACTATGATGTCATATTGCCTACCAGAGCGCTCTTTCGTCACTTTGGTGAACATCAGCCCGCCTCTACTGTGGGAGTTCAAAAATGTTGATTATCCAAGTTTAGTTCCTTGGAGGTCTCTAAAGTTAAATGTCCCGTATTGTATTATGAATTTATTTCAACAGATGGCACCACTAGTAGCAGCGAAAGTATTAAAGGTATTTTGGCTAAACGGCTCAACTTTTTTTAAATATTTTTTTTTTCCTTTGTACTCAATATAAATGTAGAATTGATATGACATCCCGTTTAAGTAGAAACGTAACTAAATTGCTCTCATCCATTTCTATTCGTACTTAGAGGAACTAAGTGTTACTAGGGTGAGTCTTTATTTATGGAAACTGTTACTCCATTATAACTCCAACTGTTACTTCATACATTCTATTTGATTTTGTTACTAAGTGTTAAAGAGGTGAGTCTTTATTTATGGAAACTGTTGCTCCCACACCTCCATTTTATCATTTACCTGCCCTTGTTCTATTTGCATATATTCTTTATTCTATTTGCCTGAAAGGATCTTGTGTAATGTACACAATCACTCACTGTTCTAATTCTGATGCACTTTCATGTGCTCTATATAAGTAACAGATAATTTGCATGTAAGTCGAGGAAAAATTTCGAAAAAGCTGCAATTTTTGACACAAATATCTTGAAAGCATTACTTTTTTTTTGGTTTCCATCCAGTATTATCCCTACTGGAAGGGAATATATTTAACTGCATGCGTCATATGTATACATGTTTTAACACATTGGTTGATGAACCTGACTCATCAGTGTAATGCATAAGAAAACGCCTCTCTTACTGTAGCTTTATACTACATATAATTTGTGTACATCAAGTGTACATTATATTGTTTCTTAAATGTCAGTCCTAAAATGTTTAAATAAAAGAAACCAACATAGTTTTCGAAATATTGTCTATTCGACACAAATTTTATATTAAACCTGACGATGGTGCAACGTCGAAACCGGTAGTATAGGTAAAGAGTTTTTGTGGAATAGACAATATATCAAAAATAAGTTTGTTTTATTTACTATAAGTGTCCATAATGTGTCCGCATTTCTGAACTAGTTACTAAAATATTTACATTCTAAACGAACCAAACTTTTGCACAGTTGTATAACTCACTCATTCCTTTACTAAATTATAAAATCCTTCTACATTTTACAGTTCGCGATGAAATTGAATGAATCTAAGAACTATTAAAATGTTAACAAATAATGTACGGCTAATAAAAGCCTCGAAATGATCTGAAAGATACTGACTTTCCTGGACCAAGCAAAGTAATACTGTTTTATTATTGTTTCAGCCTCGATCCTGGCTGACAAAGGATACGATGTATGGCTGGGTGATCTTCGAGGCAATACTTACTCTAGGAGACACGTGACTCGGAGTCCAGACGATCCTGACTTCTGGGACTTCAGGTTAGTTCCTTTCATTGTAATAACTGAACAACTACTAATGCAATTGGTGTTACTACAACTCCTCATTACTACATATAATAGGTCCAAAATCAGTTATTAAGTTATTTTCTCTGACTTATTCGAGCAGTCTAAAACTAAACTGGAGTTAAGCGATAGTCCCGTACGATGCCAGGTACTAGTTAAAGACTCCTATCCTAGGTGAATAAACCTGAATAAAGAACATTTCGGACTCCCAGAGTCGAGTCAGTAGTCTTAAATAAAAGCCCGGGCATGAGTCATAATATCTAACTAGACTTGAGAATAGTTCTTCCTTTATTGTACAATTTACATTATAGTTTTAAAAATAAACAATTTTTTGTGCCCAATTTTTTTATATTGAGTTAAATCAAAAATATATTTAATAAATCAATAGACTTACATATTTTAATTAGAGTCGATTTCCTCTAATTTTTGTAAAAGTATGTAAAGTACTATTATACCTTGGTTTATCTAATTATAAATTAATTATTGTATACATTTGGTGCACCATGATAAAATAGAGAATTGCAAGCAGGGAGATACCAGAGAATTTAAGTCATGTTTTGCCGGATACACTGCAAAAGGAAAAAAAAGAAAAATAAATTATATTACAACCAGAAGACATTTAACTGAGCCAGCTGAGAGGTTTAATTCTGGACATAGCCTTATTATACAATAGTACAATAGTAATTATAATAAATATTAATTAAATCAAATATCTATTTAACATGAGATGTGCCATATTTCTTTCTCTGGATAGAGGAGAGCCAGACATATTCATTTCTTTGAATACTTAAAAATATCTGATATTTACAATATCATTAAGATTCTCTGTATTGTCATTCTTGTTTCAGTTTTCATGAACACGGCTACTACGATATTCCAGCAATGGTGGATCACATCAGACTGAACACAGGACACAAGAAAGTCTTTTACGTTGGATATTCTCTTGGTGGTATCTATTCAACAAATAAATAATAAATTGTACATGCACTATTATCTTTTAACATATTTGGTCAAAATAATTATTAATATAGAGGGAGGGGGAGGGTCATTTTTAATATGATTGTAAATAGTGGAATTTCTAACCAGATTAAAAATCCTAAAAATTCCAGAATTGTCAATATAATACAAGGGTTCACGCTATCCCACCGCACCACATTATTAAAAGACAGTCGATATTTGATAGGTTTGTTCTAGTCAGAATTGTAGTTTTTGATCTATTAATAATACTCAAATCTTGATCCTGGAAACATCACTGATTTTTTAAAAATTTTACATGAAATGAAAGACCAATCACTGCAAAAACTCAACTTTTCGTTTCAGTTTTTTTTCTCTGAGTTTTTTTTTTTGAATATTAAATAATAATCATACTTATTTTTCAAACTTTCACACCTTAAATTTTGTTCTAGATAAAGGACGTATCTTAAACATAGACATAACAATATATTGAATGTGATAAGTGGGAATTCTGATTGTGTTATATTTAGAATCATAGTAATATTTTCATATTATATTCCTTGTTCTTATTATTACTACTTATTTTAGGCTTAAGAAAAAATTATATTCCTAATAATTTGATTATTTAAGTAATATTAATTAATTATATGATAATCAGCCAGCAATCCAGAAAGCTTAAATAAGAAACCTTGTTATTGGATTTCATATACAGCCAGTAACAAAAATGTTCGGACGGTTTGATTTTTCAATAAAAAATTATAATAATTAAATGCAAAAGTAAAAAAAAATAATTTAAAAAAATAATTAAAGCCATTTTTCAATCAAGAATAAGAATTCAAAAGTGGGGTAGGATAAAGGAAAAACAGCTTTGATTAGAACAAATAAATATTTTAATTTAATAAATTTTATAACAAGTAATGTAGGTAACAAAAATTTTCGGACAAAAATGTAAACAACTATAAATAAATTCAATGTTTTTTTTACGATTTCACAAATTCAAAAACCATAATGTTAATTAATATTTGGTTGGGTACCCTTTTTGTGTAATAACATCTTTCATTCGATTCGGCATTGATGATGAAACTAATTTTTTGGTGAAATTTGGAGATATGTTACCCCACTCTTCTAATAACTTTTGTTTCAATTCGTTTTTTGAAGCAATGGGTGTTAATCGAATTTTCCTGTCGAGCTCACCCCATACGTGTTCAATTGGGTTGAGATCGGGCGATTGGGGGGGGGGGGGGGTTTCATAACTTTAGGGCAGTTATACAAAAGCCAAGTACGTACCAATTCACAGGTGTGTTTCGGATCGTTGTCTTGGTAAAAATGAAAAGTCCGTAAAATCCCAAGTTTTTCAGCACTCTTTTTCAAATTGCTCCTTAGTAATCCGGCATAAACTTTTCCAGTCATGGTGGTTTCAATGAAAACCAGTTCACCAATTCCACTAGACGCCATACACCCCCACACCATCACTGAGCCACCCCCATGTTTTACTATTGGTTTAAAATTTTTTGGATTCAGCTCATCATTACGCCTTCTCCAAATTTTGTCGCGACTGTCGGGACTAAATATATTAAACTTACATTCAAAAGTATTTGCTTGCAATAGAACAAACCGCAATAATAAAATATTCTTGTATCTTGTAACTCTTCACAACATAAAAAGAAATCTCAGGTCATGTAATGTCAGAAAACTAGATTTTTGTGATATGACGTTGGAAGAGAGCGACAGCAGCGCTGACCCTCGGCAGAAACCGTCCCTTCCCCCTACTCTATCCCCTCCACCTTCCCTCTAAAGAAACTAAGTACCCAATTTTTCTAATTTAAACGTTTTTTCTCCGATATTTCGACAAATAAATGTTTCCAGATCATGTCCGTTTACTTCCATGTAATATATGTATACATATACTATTACTTTACTTTTGTTTACTTCCCTATACATATAATATATGTATACATAATAATATGTACTAAAAATTTTGTAATCGTGTGAACATCAGAGATCAATTGCATGCCTGTGTTTATGTGAGAGCTCAAACGCTTTGACCTGACATCGTACAGGCTCATGACCATCGCTTAACATCCCATCCGAAGGACGGAGTGCTTAAGTTTATTTTACCTCGCAGATGAATGACATTACTCCAAAAAATTTCTGAATGATTCTGGAACTCTTTTGCGAAGCTCAATCTTTTTTTATATTTTTTTCACTCACAAACGGTTTTTGGTACTCTCCCATTATATCCTGCTTCTTTTAGAATTCTTCGAACATTTTGTGGGTGAACTTTCTTTCCCGTTTCTCTGTATACCTCGGCGACGATCTGAGGTGCACTCCTCGAGGGCTTGTTTTTAATTTTCCGGACAACGCTACACCTTTCTCGGTCGTTTAATACTCTTGGACGGCCAGAGGAAGATTTCAAATCTATCCGATCCTCGTGCTTATACCTTCGAATTACATCGGCTACGGTGCTTTTACTCCGGCCTACCATACCACCGATTTTGCGGACACTTAATCCTTTTTCATAATTAAAAATTATTATCTGTTGAACTTCAAAAGATGTTCGACCCATCTTGACAGCAGGAAATACAAATAAGTACTGAATGCAGTAATAGAAGGATATAAACACATTTCATTTGTTCGGTATTAGCGGTTGGTTGAGAAGGGATTAAAGATCATGATCAGAGTCGCATTTGTTTACAAAACAAACAACAGGTGTCCAGAAAATTTTGTTACGTGAATTTCTTGTCTTCAATTATTAATGCAAAATTTCCTCTTAGCTGTAAATGTTTAATTAATTGTTTTACGGCGTTTTGAAATGATTGATGATCTCGAAATTTAAAACTTTGCTTGAATTAAATATTTTGCCATATAACTATGTGTAACTGCAAAAGAAAAACAAAATTATAAATTGTCCGAAAATTTTTGTTACTGATTGTATCTCTTGAGGTAACCATTGGGAAAATTATTCCCTTACAGTTTAGAGCCCTGGAAGACTTTGAGTCTAAAATTTAAAATAAATAGTTATTGGACTTTTCCCGTGTCATATGAAAAGAACCTACATACACATTTTCAGATTTATGACCCTCGTGGAAGTGCATCAGTCAGTGTGTAGATTAATAAATTCCTAGTGACTTCTGTCTATGTCTCATTTTGGCATTACTTTCCAACAATTAGCCTGATCCGTACCAATCTCCAATGTTGTCTCCGTATTGGGAGAATGAGATTAAGGTCGAAGATACACCTTATTGGTACACTCAATCGTGTCTATCTTCTCTGTTTTTACCTTAGATAACTTTATATATATTTTTTTAACCAAATTCGCGAACTGATTTGCATGGTGATCATTACTAGCTTTGGAAATGGTTATTATTAACAAATCCTGTTTTATTAGTTAGATGGGGATAGTGATGAACTAGATAACACTTTATGCCGCCATTTTGACTTGGCAGTAGTCAGTAAACCTTGCAGACAAAAGTTGTTCAGGTGTAGGAGATCTTTGTTTATTTTTGTAACTCATGCTCAAGCATCAACTATGAGGTTATATCGACTATTACAAGAGGACACGACGTCGCTGAGATCGATTCTACCGTGTGATTCCTACCCAGGTTTAAGTAGTATCTGACATAAACTCGGGAAAATCTCCCTTGAATATTCTCATTTTCAATATGTCCGGGCCTTCCAAATTTTTGTGTGATTGAATTTTTGGAAAATAGAGATATTTCACTTCATTGAGTCGGCATTTTGAAACAAAAGAAGATATTTATTATGACTCATGCCCGGGCTTTAACTACGAGGTCATATCGCCTACCACCAAAGTTCTCTTTTGTCGTTTTTTTTTGGTGGACATGAGGCCTACTCTAGTGGGAGTCCCAAATTTTCCCTTCCCTGGTTTATTCACCTAGGACAGAGGTTTTAACGAGTACTTAACAATCGCTTAACGTCCCATCCGAAGGGCGGCGTGCTCAAGTGTTTTTTACCCCCAGTTAAAAACACCTAAGGGCCTCGGCCGGGGGGTGGAGTAACCCTAGTTTGTTTAAACTTGTAAATATATAAAAATTCAGAGGGCGCCGATAAGTTCAGTGGTATGCCTGCGTGCTTACTAAACTCAAGATCGCGGGTTCGCCCTCGGAGGCCCTTCATTTTACCTGGGAGGTGAAAAAATCTTAAGTATGCGGTCCTTCGGATGGGACGTTAAGCGCGATGGTCCCGAGCCTATACCATGTCAGGTACTCGTTAAAGACCCCTACCCTAGGTGAATAAAAATTTAGGGTAGGCAAAATTTAGGACTCCCATAGTAGAGTCGGGCGCATGTCTACCAGAGTAACGAAAGAACGCACTGGAAATAGGGGATATGACCTTCTAGTTAAATCCCGGACATGAGTCATAAAACTAACTATACCATCTAAATCCAGGCAAATATAATAATTTGTCCCTTCCCCTCTAAGAAAAAATGCTACAAGAATCTAAATATGGAATCCATGGCAGTATAAAACATGATTTATCAATTAGATTATGAATTTCAAAGCAAAAAACAAATTAATGAAAGTTTATCCAGTGCCATCTGCATACTTGGGATGGAGTCAGCACACTCCAATGTAAGAAATGTTCCTCACTCTCTGTTATTTTAAGAGAACTGATAGCTAATGTGTGCAAGAAAGTGAATGGAAAAAAGAAAGTGTTCTTAATTTTTATTTTTCAAAAATAAAATTCAACATTGTAATTACAACATTTTTGAATAAATTACAAACATAACAATTAAATAATTCAATCAATTTAGGAAAGAATGCACGAAGGGGAATTTACTTTACAATTGACTAATTAATTTATTATTATAATATATATTTTTTAATATTCCTTATTTTACTTTGCATCTACAGCTAATCTTAAACCTTCGTGAAATTGCAATTTAAATAATTTATTTAAACTTCCGCATTTGCTATGAAAATATTTTTTTCTTACATAAAAAATGATTATAATTGAAAACTATTAAAGAATATTTTAAAAAAGGAAACAAGAAAAACATTCAAGTATAGTCAAGGGCTTTAATTCTCAGAAAACATAAGCCTCTTAGGGCCTCAAAATATTGATTTCGAAATATCAGGAATTATTAGAACTTTTTCTGTATTCGCTATCCCTCAAGTGACTATCTCAAGTGTTCATCTCAGGGGTATCGACAAATTGCTGAAACGAATATTATGCCTTCCAACTTTCGTACATACATAAATAGTCATCGATATTTATACTAGAGAAAATATACTTTTTTTTCACTATTACCATTACTTATAAAGTTATTTTTAGGCATAAGTACTACATTATAAAGTGACCAGTGAATCAAAGGCAGTAAGATGGTTATCTAAATAATACTAGGCTAAACCGTTACAACAAACTATCCTATGTAGATGATACGTACATTAATCATCATTTGTTAGGAAAACTGTACCACACTAGAAAACTCTCCAACTTTCCGATTTGAGCTTACGTTGTCATCTTGAAATTTCGACTAAAATGGTCTTTTTCAAAAACACTAGTACTTGTTGGGACTAGATTAGCAAAAGCGTTTCTGTGTAACTACTAGGTACCGTATGTTGCTATTACTTTTAAGTAGCAGTTTTAAATAAAAGCTTATTGGGTCGCTAAAGGTCTTATTGTCAAGACCTTTGAAACAATGTGTTGCACAATACTTTACAAAAAATTGGGGCCCTATATCTGCAGAGCCACCCCCCTCCCCCAAAAAAATGTAGGTTTAACAAGTAGGTACAAATGTCTTGAACACGTGGACGCCATACTGTCGTTTGTCTCATTAAAGTCTCACTTCCCTTCTTAAAATACTTTTCCAGTATAAGATTTGTATGTTTGTGATTAATCCTTTTCGAACTCTTGAAAACAAAATGCTGTAACTCATCCTTTTCCCCATTTCCCTCTGAACATCCCCTGAAACTGTCGTGAATGTTGAGGGTGAATCAATGTGGGCATCTAGCTGGGACTAACACATAGACAAAGCGACCCATACTTTATGTATATATGTATATACATATTTATATATTATATATATATATATATATAAACTCTTTAATATATAGTATTTTGTGTTTGTTATATGTATTATATTTTGCCAGGAACAGTTTTCTTCGTGATGGCATCCTCGAGGCCCGAGTACAACAACAAAATCCGAGCTGCCGTTATTATTGCTCCATATGTTTTTTCTCCACTCCAACTTAACACCATGCTTCAGATCGCACTTAGCATGATAGCTTCAGTCATGGTAATAAAGTACTCTTTTCTATTTAAATTGTCTTAGCAAAATGCACAACTCTCATTTTATGAAATGGAGGTAAGAACGCAATCTAGTTCAACAGTAGAACCAGTTATATCAGTGATGGGTAAAAATAAATCCATGTATAACATATTTTTTCAATTTATTTATTATATTACTTTTTAATGTCTCATTAGGTCCGAGAGTTCGAAAAGAGGTAATACTTTTTTTGAGTAATAAATAAATAAACGGCTTTTCTCAATTTTTACTCTAATTTTATTTATTTATTTGCGCACTCAATGCCTTGATTACTTATTTTCGACCCTACAGATCTAATGCTAATCTTAGATGCCATAAAAATTAATTACATGTAGGGTCATGCCCTGTTTTTGACATCGTCCAAGAATAACATTTTCTGTTATTTTCTTTTATTAAAAAAATAATAAAAGGATACTTAACTTTTTTTTTTTGTGAAACATTTATTAAAAAATAAAGAAAAACTAATTGAATCTTCCCAGTATTTGTTAAGTCCCCATATTTAATATATATTTTGTGAAATAATCAAACATTTTTAAAAAAAAGGTACTTTTTTTTTATTTTTTGAAATAATAAGGGTTACTTATTCATTTTTTATCCGTTTTTTTAGGTCCCCTAGAATCCTCTTAATACAAGTAATATAAATTTGGCTGAAAGGTTTTGTCGTAGTAAACGTTTTACTGCAAAATCTGCAGAAATTAATATTTTTTTGTAAAGAAAATAATAATTACTTACTTGGCATTTTTGAAATATAGTAGTTTTTAATTCATTTATTTGTGCTACATAGACATAAACAGTGTTTTTTAGTAATTTATATGTTTTTTATTTATATCTTATTGGGCTTAGTCAATGAATTAACTGATTTTCACTTCAGTGAGTTTGAATGCATTTTTTTTCATATCAAAATAATACAATTTTAAATCCAATATCCTATAAAGCATTTTGTAAATTTTCTGAATATTTCTATCATTTGCTGGAACAAACGAGCGTTATTCTATGGCTCCGGTGTTCATTCACTGGGTCAGTTAGGTATTTTTGAATATTTTCCCAATTGTTGACATGAAAATTAAGGACGTTTACACTTTCTGACTGCTATGCTAAGATTAACTAGACGAATCAGCTGACAAAATAAGCCCTAACTGGTTAAGATAGTTTTTAATGACAATTTACTAGACATTTTCAAGGTCAGAATTTGGGTCAGTTTTCTATGGACATACCTAATGAATAAACTACATTTTCTCCAATTGAATTAATTTATTTATGCATTCAATATCTTTATTACTTCGTTCCAACCCTGTTGCACGTCTAATGTGACAAAATTTTAATTAAAAGTAACTAAATAAACTGAAAAAAATACATGTTGTTCATGGATTTAATCCTAGTCAACACTGAGTTATAGTAATTCTGGGCGCACTGTTTGCACTGATTGGGAAAAATTGTTGACTGCACGTTAGCAAAAATGATATTATAAAATATTTTTAGAGGCAGTGGAGGGCGCTGAGGGTGTTCGAAGTGTTTCCGAGATCAAACACAACCCTAGCTATCAATCAGCTTTTCTGTAAACCCAAATCCAGGCTCCTCCCGCTCTGTCTTCAAGTCTACAATCATGTCTTCGGTATTACTTCCGAACTGAATGAGGTAAACTGTTGAAATGTAAATGTAAAATTCTTTCATATTTACTGTAGATACATAATGTTAACATAATGATATTTTAACCCAGATGAAACGTTAACAATTATTTTTTCAAGTAAAAAATTATATATATGTAGTAGTATCGATACTCCATTGATATTTAATAACAGTCATTTATTCAATTTCAGGATCTCTTACTTGATGTGGTGAGCACCTTCAGAGCGGGTTCTTCGGCAAAAACTCTCTACCACTGTGCACAGGTTATGTACTCAAGTAGGTACCTCATCAGTTGAAAAAATAAAATCTTAAATAGTACTAATTTGGAACTTTACGACAGAACTAGGATCGAGTTATATCATAGAAGAAAATCGATAATTATTATTTATTACTTTAAAAAAGTAATATTTACACTCTGTATCAGTTACTAATACCCGGTTCTGCACTAGTCACTTTGTGGACTTTTACTGAGGAACAACATTTTTTACTTTAAACACTTATTTTACGACCAAACCAAACTTGCACAATACGTTGGATCACTTCGGGGGGCACCAGTAGCACAGAGGTACCATACTCGCATAATATGTTTAAAATCGTGGGTTCCTCAAGGACCTTAGGTTTTTTTATCGATGAGTAAAAAACACTTGAGGACGCCGTCCGGAAAATTTCATGTCCACCAGAGAAAAACGACAAAAGAGCACTCTGGTAGTAGGCCAGAGCGACGAAAGAGTTCGATTTTTGGGAATATCAAACTTTTATTAGAAGAAGTAGAATACGTCTTCGTGTGTGAAGCTTGTAGCTCAGCGTGGAATAGCTGGAGGGGGCAGCAATGGTATCACGTGGTAGAGCGAACATGCGTGCTGTGAGCTGTGACTCATTGGGGTCACATGCTTGAGATACCAGAGCAATGTGGTCGAACGGAAGGTAAAATTTACCAAGTTCCTGGCTATTCCGGCAGCCGTAACTCACCAACCGGAGGAGCTACACGACTGATCTACAAAATAAAATTGTGAAAATAATGAACGGGCAACTGTAACATGGTTAAAACGTGGCACTAGTACCAAGTGTATGCTCTTTGTAACGCATTTCTCCTATCATATACCACTGTTAGCAAATTGCAGAAAAAAAAATTAAATTGTTGTTTCTGTTGTGAACACCACCCCGTGTGACAAGACGTATTCTATGTTGTGGGCGCACCTCGTATTCTACTTTGTGGACGCACCTCGTATTCTACGTTGTGGACGCACCTCGTATTCTACTTTGTGGACGCACCTCGTATTCTACGTTGTGAACGCCCTACCTCCGGTAGAGCTCTTCTTTTTTTTTTTTTTTGCTCCTATTAAAGCAGTGACAGACGCAGAGAATGATTTTTCCAATGCAGCATAGGCCTCACGTGATGTATTTGTAACTAAACGTACTGTGTACCATGTAGAAAGCAAGAGGTTTTACTGCTTTGGATCTGCCATAACAGAATTGAAGCAGGTTATGGAAGGAGCCGGAGGGTATTAAAGATATACGGCTGCTGTAGGGACCAATAGGGCACACAATAGTCCTCGGCTGCCATTTCAAATGTTGACATACTCCTCTTAAAGACTAAATGTTGCTAGACGATGTATTTTACTATAACTCTACACTATTATACATTACATAATATAATAAGCAGTGTTATATTACAATTAAACACTATCTTTATCTTCCATAAAGTCTTCATGCCTAAATTAACTTTTACATTGTTTTTTTGTTCAGACTCTCTGAGGTATTACGACTACGAAAGTGAAGAGAACATGAAGCGATACGGACAGTCAGAGCCGCCGGAATATAATCTTTCAAAAGTGACAGCTCCTCTCTCTCTCCATTACAGCCTTCAAGATTCCTTTGTCAACGCTCAGGTATCATATTATTATTTAATTCCAATTGTTTGTTGTTAGTTAATTGTTGGTATGTTAATTGTTGTTGTGTAACGAAATCAGTTTTCTGTTATGCTCAGTTATTAACTGGAAATTGTGTGGAAAATAACTAAAGTTACGATCAATTTACAATTAGCTTTCTATTTTTTTTTTAATTTTTTACTTCCCTAGACACTTAGTACTAAGTATAGGGGAAGTTATGTGATCCGTCAGAAATTTGTTATTGAGTTTCACCTGAATTTCATATTTTTCGACCCCCTGATTCCAGATATAATTCTAGCTTCTCCTTTCAACATTACTTTAATATATTTTTTAACTATTAGAATAAAAAATTAAACTAAACTGAAAAAAGAAATGCTTGTGGTGATTCATTCGAAAATCCATACTTATTATTGTTTAGCTTCTAAATAGATCTGAACATAGTTTCCTTTAAACTTTCCTAAAATCTTTCTGGAATGAGATTCGACTTAGCTGAGTATACCTCTGTAAAGAGCTAATAAAATAAGATAAAACTATAGAAATAGCTCTTTCTCTGTGAAAACTCGACATTGTAGTTTACCTCTGAAGTATCAGATATATTTGACAAAAAACACATAAAATGAAGACCAATACTCCGGAAGCTCAACTAGTTTTTTCTTCAATCTATCAGGAATCATCATATATATAAAGCTGAAAATGTCTGTGCGTTGTACCGCTATAACTCACGAATGGCTTGATGGATTTGATTAATTTTTTTTTTAATTTGTTCGTCATCGTCTGTGGAAGGTTATAGGCGTATTAGTACCTCAATATCTGGTCCATCCCACAGTATCCACCCACGCAATCTTTGTAACTCAAAAACCACTGCAATGATTAATGAGGAATCTTTTTGAATAGATAAGTTTTATCTACCGGAAGGTTAAGGTCTATTTTTTAATCAACCCCTGGTCCATCCCAGCATCCACTCACGCAATCTTTGTAACTCGAAAACCATTGCAACGATTAATGAGAAATCTTTTTGAATAAATTAGTTTTAGCTCCAAAGCTAGCGTTACTACAGTTGAAGGACTATAAGCCTTATTCCGTATGAATAATTGAAAATTATAACATCATGAATGTACTGTCGAGGAACTGAATAGCCTTATAGGAGATATTGGGAGAAAAGTCAAAGTTCCCCGGGCAACGCCGGGTATTACTGCTAGTAGGGTATAATTATTATATGAGAAAAGTTTATCGTCGAATTTTCACGAAGCTAAATGGCTCCAAAAATGTGTTCGGGGTCAAAAGTGGTAGTTGATGTTACAAAAAATATGAAAAATACTACAGGTCTTGTTAAAAAACATTCCTGGAATTAGTTTCTATTGTGTTATGATTGCTAGAATAAAGCTCAGCTGGTTTGAATCTCAAGAATTACTTTACTTTCCAATATTTTAGCTTTTTTCCTGGAAATTTTTTTTTATTCAATCCCTCTCTGTCGTTATTTTATTTTTTGACGTTCCTCTAGTAACTCAGTTCGCCTTGTATTTTCAAACAGTGCAGATCTATTTTGTTCTCGAAAAATAAGATAAAAGTAAAAAAATCAATTTAAAAAAATGGAAAGTGTAGTAAGATCTCGGACTAGACGGAGATATGTTTTGCACGATTTGTAAAAGGCATATATGCAAAAGCCATTGTTTAAAAAACGTTAATTGTCTTAATTGTAGACAAAATTACCAATAAAAAAAGAATTTTTTATATTTTTTTTGTAAAGTTTAGACCCAGTTTTTTGACTTTACCATTATTTTTTTCTTTTCAGCATAGACCAAATAAAGGGTAACAATTATTTTTTGAGAAAATACCAATATAAAATGGCGCTAGCAGTAAAAATAGCGTGGGGTCTTTATAGACCCCACGTGATACTTGATGTTTTCTTTTTCACTTCGTATTAGAAAGGTTAAGGAAAAAATGCTCTTCGATTTTAAATAACTTAAATATTTATTGGTAATAGATATTAAACAAAACACAAACTGTTTTAACTGTAAATTTTTGTGTAACCGCTCACCTATCACGACTCCATGCTTCTCGAACTTTTCACGAAAAAAAAAAAAGGCTTAATTCATTTTTGACGCCTAACTGTGGTGAGAATGACACATTTTTAAATTAAAAAAATAATTTAGAACCTTACATTTATTATCTATTCTCAATTATCTATCTTTAAAGCTGTTATCCTAATATTTATTATTTTTAAAATTCTTTTTCAGAATGTTGATAAATTAGCGATGAAGCTGCCAAATTTAATTGGTAAATTCATCGTTCACTCGACAAGTTTCAACCATATGGACTTCATGGTTGGGATTCATGCACGGGAACTAGTCTATGAAGACATTTTCTATATTATTTCTAAATATTAAAAGTGTAATAAGTGATTTTTTTTTTTTTTTTAATTCATTGACATTATAAATTAATGTAAGACATTTGAAAATATACTGTGTATATAGTTTTACAATTTAATTATTTAAAAAATATGAAATAACTGATGGGGTTAGTCATCAGTATATACAAGAAAAACAATACGAGGATGTGTGTCCTTTGATTTTCTTTTATATTTCTTAAAAATATAAGCATTTTTTTAGGTATTTAAAAATATGATTGCATTAAATTATGTATTTACCTATGTATCATTTGTTTTTTTATTATGTATACATATAGTTAATAGTAAATGAATTGAAAATGGGCATATAAAATGTTTTATCTTATATTAAGGTTTTGACATTTTTCAGGACTGTGATGACGATTTAGATCATATTATAACTTGTGTAGATTATTTAAATTTATCTATTTATTTATATATAAGTAACTTTTATTATTTAGTCCTTATGGTAAGAATTTTTATGTGACAGTTAACTTCTTACTAAAATTATAACATACTCTTAGAGTTCATCAAAATCAATTTCATAAAATGACTAAATAAAATATCATTATTTAGCATTTAACCGGAAAAATTGTCAACTCGTTCTAGATTTTTTGTTAGCTGTTGATTCATTATCCTTGTTCAGTGTATATAATGATTGTATTAACATGTTCAAAGAATAATAATTGTATAATGAATTGACAAAAGTGAGAAGCATTAAGCAGTTCTTACCAATCTTTCTGAAGACATGATATATTTGAAAAATTCCAATATTGCCTTTGTTTTCATGAAAAATAATTATGAAATTTGGATCAAGGAACTGATGCAAATTGTTTGTAGTGAAATGTTTTCAGAAGAAAATTGTATTACAGCCGGTGAATAAGTACGCCTTTATTGGAGTAGGCTGGACATTGATAACACATCTACAAATGGCCGAGTTTTCGTTTATTATAAAGAAAACACGGCCGATGTTTTTGGAACGTAAGAAATGCCTACCTCTCCACTCTGGCTCTCTCATTAACTGATCTAACTTGAGGACAAAGTTTCACATATTTTAATTAGTTACATTGTTCAACACTCAATTTCTCTGAGACTCACATTTATGTTAACTTTTTTTATTTTATTTTTTATAGTAATATATCATATAACTTTTTATTTATAAAGTTTTTGCTTGTGACTTCTGCCCGGGCTTTAACTACGAGGTCATATCGCCTACTACCAGATCGCTTTTTCGTCTCTCTGGTTGACATAAGCCCGACTCTACTGCGGAAGTCCTAAATTTGCTACAGAATCTGATTCTCGTAAGAGAGGTAATAGAAAAATCTGAAGTTTGAAGTCAGCATAAAAAATACAAACCTTAAATAGGTATATCACTTAATTTCAATCTTGGAACCAACATTTCATTTTTATAAAATATATTTATCACAGGATCACTTCTCCCATTTCTTTTTTCTTTTTAATAACTAGCAACTACAGACGTGTCGGTGAGGGATCCCATTATCAGTATTTATAATTTATCTGTTCCGACCTGATGTTTGAATATAGAGGTTAACTCAATAAATATGTTCTGTAAAAAGAAGATTGTGATTGACAGAAAAAAGTGTCAACATGAACAGATACTGATGGGAGTGCTTACCGAAACGACTGTAATTATTATATTATATAAGATAAATATATTATGTATGGATTCAGGCCATGGTGGCCGTGCGGGCTAGAGCGTAGGGCTTTGGTCGCATGGTCTCACCATGGTTTGCGGGTTCGAATCCCGTCCGGGAGTGAGTTTTATTTCGTAGATAGAACTCCCTCCCGGGGCCATGGATGTCTTAAATAATTATACATAACACATTGACATGGCTAATATGCACCGTTCATAAAGCCAAAAGAAAAAAAAGAAGAAGAAGATTCAGTCTTACACAATCCAAAAGTTATTTCATTTTTGGATGCTGCGTTATTAATCTGCCGAGTGATTGATAGAAAATAGAAGCTTCTCCATAAACAAAAACATCTCTTTGAGTTTCAGAGTATTCAAATTCCACTTAATAATATATTTTCATTTTGTCCGTTGTTCAAGCTCTCTACAATCTACTATCGTTTTCAAACTTAAAGCTTTCTGTTTTCCATATTTACAACAAAATGTAGGTGTATTATGAAATGTGCATCCTTTGGTATTTCGTGACGACCTGTCTCTTTCACAGCTCCTCTCAGCTTGAGAACAATTACTATGAAGGACTAAATATTAACCATATGTATATAGTTTGTCATATGTACTTACCTAATTATGTTAACGACAATGCCAAATGGGTAATATATTAATTCAGGGAATATTATATTTGATTAGGTACGTTGTATGCATGATTTTTGTTTTCTAAAAAAATACGTAAGTACTATTTTTATATATTATTTTTTAATATTAAAAGACAGTCTTGTGTATAGTATTGATTTTTTAGTGTGACATCTATTTTTAAGACATGCTTACAACCTTTGGAACAGTTGATAAAATCAAAATTAGCTATGTTTAAAAAAATATATGAAATCAATCGATTTTCGAAAACTGAGCAGTCTTTGAAATCCGAAAATCCTCTTGAATGCTTAAAAATAATAAATTATAGAAATTTCATTTATGGGTCTCAATGGCTAATTGTCTTAAAATTGTAAATATTTGCTTCATTTAATCATTCTGCTCAGGAACCATTCCTCCCTTCTTAATTTAAATATCAAGTAGCTAAGAGTCTGATGATTGTAGGAATGTTTTGCCAACTCACATTTAGAGAATACTATAATTTCATTTGATGTTTTAATTGCCTTTAAATTGTAATTATTTGGTTTTAATCACTTTAAATTCTATTTTACATTTATATAATTCTAGAGTTCTACCTTTATAAATACCAACACTTTACTGTTAACTTCACTTTATTAGATTTTATAAATATATTTTTTCTTTTTTATTTTATATTTATTATTATCTTGTATATATTTGTTTATTAGAATGTATAGAGTAACAAAAACAAGGGATTCCCCGTCACTACCTAAAAAACCCCCCTCCATAACTGTACCTTCTACCCTGTCAACCATTTCTGTCAGTTTATAAGTGACACTTGATAATGCCTTAACACGGCGAAACTAGTTGAGTATTTGAGAATATATAGTGAAGTTTGACAAAGAAATTGTGTATTTTAATTATCTATTCCTAGAATGGAGCTTCACAAAGTAAATCTGGAAACCATAAATTAATTTTATTATTTTTTATTTTCCTACCATTATATCTTTCAGAATGTCTTATGAAATTGATTATGTCAAATTCAATAAGAGTAAGACTGATATTAAAATTAGTACAATTGGGCAGGCGAAATTTCGACTTTGGGGTAAGTCTTTGACAGATGTACTAACTGTTTCGAAAAGTAAAAAGTCGGGTTTGTTGTATTATACTGTGAAAGTGGCCGATGTTTTTTAATCAGGCTGTAAAATGCTACCCTCTTCCCCTTCCTACAATCGGGAACTGGTTTACCTCAAGGACGAATATTCTACACAGACTACTCGTATATTGGCTTAAAGAGACACTGGTTATTAAAGTACCATTTATCCAACTTGTATGCGAACATTTTATTCATAATTGTAAAATATCATTATGTTTCTTAGTTTAATTATAACTTAGCTAATAAATCAAAGAGTTTGTATTTATATAAATTTTAGTATTTGTTTTATAATAAATATATAGTATTTGTTTTTTGTGTTTTTATTGCATCCCTCGTATTTTCTTTAAATTGTAGACAGTACAATGTATTGTTTGTCATAGGTTTAAGTTTTCTGTAGTCCTTTCTGATGAGTTATTACTTAAATAGATCTTCGATTTTTCATATTCTTATATTTAAAATTTCATTTTAGATGTAGTAGCGAAAAGATTTGACGCCCTCCTTCCGGCATTATGTGTTGAGTCCTTAAATTAACATCTACTTCTATTTCCGATAGAATTTCTAATTCAATTTTTTTCATGATCTCTACGGGAAGTCTTTCTCAAACTGTACTTTGGGTTGACACCGTGTCACTCAGGATATGGCATGTTTGGCCCTTAGAAAGGCTGAGGAAGGGTTAACAATGGATAAGGACCGGAATGTTTTATAGTAAATCTAAGCCTTAATGGCTGGGAACCAGGTTCATATTCCCTCCTTCAGTTCCTCCCCTGACAATCAAACTTTCTCTCATTATTTTTGTTATAAATGCATTTCGAAGTTAAGGCTTGTTAAATTTTGTTTTTTTCCCAAGCCTTGGAAAGAGGGAGATTATCCCTATTCTCTCTGATGCTTTTGAAATTATAAGCCACTCAACACTCTTGAAAAAAGTCGTGAATCACCGGCAATGTACTTCCCCAGTGTTAATTAACCAACTAACTTTTCGGTCTTCCTCTGAAAAGTGTTACCGATTTGGTTGAAAATCAATATATGTTTTATTCACAGATTTTTTAATCAGCATACTAAATTTCGTGTTGATAAATTCGTTATTTCGACAGTTATTAGGGTTTTTGAGTAGGACTTCTTCTTCAGGAACTCTGCTACTCTGGGAACGTAAAGTACTTAGAAAGATTTATGGACCTGTTTCCGAGAACGGCAGATAGCGTATCCGAAAGAACAGAGAATTGAGAGACCTCTAAGGGGATTCCGAGCTGGTGTCCGTGATCAAGCAGGCGTGATTACATTGGTTGGGCCACGTAGAGAGAATTGAAGGAGGAAGATTCCCTAAACAAGCCCTCTACGGTAGGCCAGGCGGTGCCAGGAGAAGAGGAAGACCGAGACTCCGTTGGCTGGACGACGTCGAGGCGGACCTCCGAGTGTTGGGCATCAGAGGAGGGAGAAAGTTTTGGATTGAGACGAATGGAGGAGGATTGTGACGGAGGCCCGGATTCTTTCAGGACCGTAGCGCCTCAGGAAGAAGGAGAAGAAGAGTAGGACTTCTTTAATAGAATATTTATTCTGAAGGGAGTTATCGTGTTCACAGACATACAAAAACCGACGGAAGAAGAATGAAGAATGTTTATTCATTTTTGGAATCTAGGGTCGGACACATGAAATTTTGGTGGAAAAACATCGTACTTCTGACCGATTATATAAATATAAGAAGGAAGTAAATACAAGTCACTCACAGTGTATTTTATTTATGTCGATCAAGCAGTTTTTGAGTTATGTAGACATGAACAAGGAAACATGTTTTATTTTTATTTAGATTAAATGTTTCAAATCCCGCAAAAACAACTGTTGTAAAATTGCGTCAAGTAATGATCGAGATAGAATCTCATTCAAAAAAAACCATGTTAACAATCATTGCATCTAAGTGGTGCCCCCAGGTTTTCTGAGGAGTCTGGTCCCGTTGTTCTGTCTTCTGCATCCCCGTTTGCTGTTGAGGTCCTCTATCAATATAGTCGGTTGTCCTGTGAAGATGTGTTCCAAGTCAGTCTGTACCAGTCTTGTGTTCGGTCGGTGGTATGCTGACATGATGTTGAGTGTGGTGTGAGTGACTCCATCGGGTTCCAAGTTTTGGAGAGGGGTGATTACAGTCTGTGAATGTTTCAGTTGCCGTTTAATGAGTATGCCAAAACCACCGAAACGTGTCGGTCAGTCCAGTCTGTATGAATAGTAGCCAGGGAGTTTGAGTTTATCCCTCGGTTTCAGGTGGGTTTCAGTTATGCATATCGTCGGCACCATGCTAAACTAACGAATGTGAAAATTGGCACTTTTCAGTAGAGCCAAAACACTGAATATAATGTTTTTTCCCCTGGCGCATTTAGTTATATTCATTTTTTAAATTTTTATAGATAACTTTAAGTGTAAAACTACCGTTTGAAGTTATTACTTTCATTTTAATTATTTGTAAAATTATTAATAATAATTGTTTAAAAATATTCGCTACTTTACCTAAATGGAAATTTTTGGTGTAAAGTCACTGAATTGAAGGTAAAGTATCGAATGTGCAATTTTAGTGAAAATTCGATAGTTTGCAATGAAGTTTCATGGCGGGCATTTTCGATACTTTACATGTAGGTTAAAAAATTGCTATAAAAATGAATAATAATGAATGAAACAATAAATAACTATTTTTTTTTACTTTGAAAAACTTTTAATATATTTACATAATTCATAAAAAATACATTTATTCTTCAATTTCCGTGTTGTCTGGTTCTGGAAGAGAATCACGGATATATTTTGAAGTCGGAAGTTGCTCGTAATAAGACCTGTACGCCCTGGGAACTAGCCCTTGATTGCATAGTTGCAATCGTCCTTACCACGTCCAACTAGCGAATGTGTCACATTCGATGAATTACTATGGTTCAATATGCGCATTCAACTGTCTTTGATGTAGTGAGAACTAACGAATCTGGCATTTTCGCTAGTTTGGATTATAGCGTTTGGGAAAATTTTTTTATTTGTCCAACTGTGTAAACTGTTGAATATCATATTCGTAAATATAGCATAACTCGATCGGGCAAAGCTGTATATTCGTAAAAATGACATTGGCTTACTACCACCCAACAGATCCGTCGTTTTACCAGTATGTAGCCCTTTTTGAGTACTACGGCAAACCATCGAATTTGAAAAACACGATTTTTCACATTCGTTAGTTTAGCATGGTGCCGACGATATAATGTCGATGTTATAACGGGATAAGAAGATGGTCAGTTACGGTTGCCTTATCTTTAAACCAAAAGTTTTTGTAGGTGACTTAGGCCCCTGGGAGGTACGTAGAGGTGGAGGATTTCGTGGAGGGCTTGTCCGTGCTGTGGAAGTTGGTTGGGGCAGAGGATTGTTTTTGAGGTCTGGTTTTCTTCATATTAGTAAAGAAGGGACAACCCCTGTAACTAGCGGGATGTTCACCTGAGTATTTAGCACACATTTTATGTCGGTAAAGTTGGAGATTCATAGAGGGCCGCTTGTGAAGTGATGACGGCAGTTGGTGCGATGTTTGTACCACAGTGTAGTAAAGCCGAGTGAGCTGAAGAATCGCCCGACCAGCCGGGTTATTCTCCAACTCGGCTGCGTACAATGGGGTCGGTCGTCTGTCCCTGGTCAGTAGTCGAGTCAGTTTCAGGACGGGGTAGGTCGGTTCTGCGTTGGTAAGGGAGTATGTTACGCCTCTGATTATTACAGAGAGTTTTTTTATTCTTAGGTTTGGCGAATGTGTAATATTTCACCTCATAGGTAACGTAAAATGTTGTCATTTTCCTAAAGTCGTTTGTTGTTGTTAAGTTTACTTCAATTTTTTTATAGCATTGTTTGACTTACTCTTACTGTTCATGAACGGACACACTGATAATTCCGTTATAATACTTAAATATTTTTTAACGATTGCCGCCTTGCGGAACTAGTTCGTTGATCTGCCGATCTGGTTCGGTCTCGTTCACTTAAGTGAATAGTTCAATTGAACTAGTTCGTTCATGAACTATACATCCTACTTATGAATCAGTTCGTTAGAGAGTGAGGGTGGGTAGGTTTTGGTTTCAAGTGTTTTTATTTTATTTTACTTACTTCGTGCAATATTTTAAGATCTCAAGATGCCCGTCTTCCATACTAAAACAATAGAAGGTATTTTAGACCCTGTTGCCCAGCAGGTAATTATTAAAAATTGAATAATTTAAATATTTTTTTCAAACCTATTAATAAATTAGTTTTTCTCCTCTAACCTTTTGTATTTTTTTTCCAAAACTGTATACACTATTTTATGTCATTAAATTATTTAGAAATAGCCTTGGGCGTGGCCTTTTCTATGTTTATTTCTATAAATAGACAGACCTTATTACTCATGCTTTTTATTCATTTTCCTTTTCAATGAATAGTTGTGTTCGTGACTTTGTCAAATGCCATTAGTTGAATGAATAGCCTTTGTTTACATCCCCTTATGGTTTCTGACGTCATTTTCAACATTTCCTTAAAAGGTAATGGTATCATTGGTATTGGCGGTTCCGTCTCCCACATAAAAAATGGCATTCTAAGAGCTACTTTTTATCGCAGATTTATTCTTCACGCAGATTCTTCAAAAATAAGAATACAATTATTGCGAACCTATTATCAGATTTCTGATTCATGTTTCTATTTATAGGAGTAACAAAACCGTGTAAAATTTCGTGGCTATTCTATATCTTTTTTTCCGCCCTCTATTAATTCTTTCACATTCTATTTTTTAAATGTAAGTTACCTATGTTGATTCTTTTTTAAACACATGTAAACATTTCCTTGCGTGTCTTCTGATTTGTGGAACCCAGATATATGGCACTATAAAGATTCGCTTGGATGATCAGGAACATATATCACGAACTTATACCAAAATATATAAACAAAGTCACCATGCTTTCCTGACAACGCTGGCAGAAGTCTGAAAAAGAGCTATACAATAGCAAGCATATACAAGCACATATATGTCGGACCAGTGTCATAAGGCCATGCCACTGAGTGGTGCTCCCCCTTTTGTGTCAGTTTCTACGTCATTGTTTATGCAGTTCGAGCATCTTAGGCTATGCAGAAACTGAGAAAAACAAGCCCACAATATCATGTCAGATTAGTAAATATTCATTTCGTGTTGGGACAAATATGGCATATACCACTATACAATTGTATATTTTAGAGTACAACGCTGGCGAAGTCAAAATACTAAGAATAAACAAGTATGCATATTAGAGTATTTACTTCGAACAATGACATCATATCTATAATTCATATTCAATACAACACTGTAGACAGGAGGGCGCCGATAGCTCAGTGGTATGCTTGCTTGCTTACTGAGCTCGTAGGCTTTTAGTTTATTTTATCGGGGAGGCAAAATAAACTCAAGTACGCCGTCTTTCGGATGGGACGTTAAGCGATGGTCTCGAGCCTGTACGATGTCAGGTACTCGTTAAAGGCCCCTACCCTAGATGATTAAAAATTTAAGGTAGGCAAAATTTAGGACTCCCGCAGTAGAGTCTGGCTCATGTCCACCAGAGTGACGAAAGAGCGCTCTGGTAGTAGGCGATATGACGATGTAGTTAAGCCCAGGCGTGAGTCATAATAAGTAACTAACTCTATTCTTTGTATTCAATACAACACTGTATGCAAGCTCTCAGGGGTAAACTTCTGGGTTGTGGAACAAAATTCCTCTCAAAATATTGTTTATTTCAAATCATTCCATGCCATTTAACATGAAACACAAATTCAATTAATGAATATTTGTTGATATTATTTTAGTTCGAAATAATTAGAAGTTTTGTCCTTATTCTAGGAACTATGTTGTGCACCAATTAGTTTCTATCGTTGCTGATGGATTCATGTACTTAGTAAAGTACATAAGTATATCGACTATCTCCCTTCTTTGTGTTTCAGGTGTCTCGACTCGTTATTCTCCATGAGGAAGCCGAAGATGGCAATGCAATGCCCGACCTGGAACGGCCAGTCCAGGCGGTCAGCCGAGCTGTGGCCAACCTAGTTAAGGTATGTTTAACAACTTACTTCTTACTGATTGTGCCTTGAGGTAGCACAAAGGGGGCGTTTTTGCTTAGTGTGCTCAAGATTACGGGTTCAAACCCGACTTAGGCCCTTAGGTTTTTTTTTATAAACTGGGAGATAACAAAACCTTGAGCACGCCGTCCTTTGGATGGAACATTAAACGATGGTCTCGTGTCTATGCAATGTCTGATACTCGTTAAAGGCCCCCTACCCTAATTAAATCTGAATAGACAAATTTGACTGATAAGACTCCCACAGCAAAGCTACCATTGAAGGGATAGGAGCATTGGATGCTTAGGTACCTGGAGGTACCAACCCGCCCAATGGTACATATATCTATCTAATATATATTCAAAATTTTCTGTGTCAAATTTGAGAGTTCTTATCACTAAGAAGTAAGTAAATCTCTGTTCTCTAACAAACATTCTTTTTGATAGTAATGGCATATTAAATTTTGCACCCCAAGAAAAAATAAACGTCTGTTTACGTCAATTAGATATTTTTCTTCACTGCAACTTTTTTTCTATTTGAATTATATATAACTTTTAGGTTCAGAAACGCGGACACATTTTGCAAACTTTTGGTTAACAAATAAAACAAAGTTCTTTTTTGAAATATTGTCTATTCCACATAAACAGCCGGTTTCTGCATTACATCATCGCCAGGTTTAGTTATATACTTACTAAGACTTTATATCTAAACCTGACGATGGTGTGAAGCCGAAACTGGCTAAACTAACTGAAAAACTACTTCAGTAGACAATATTTAAAAAAAGAAGTTGGTTTTGTTTACTAATTATATATATATTTTTTTGTCGAAAATAAGTGATCCATCGTTAAATTATATAATATATAATAATATAATATTATAAATATTAACTTTTTTGTAAATTGCAAGGCTTAGAACGGTAGAAATCTCCACCTATTATGTTGTCTTCCTGTGCCACTCCCTCCTTATTAACTTTTAACAGTATGCCAATTACTTCATAGTCTGATTGATCGACAATTATCTGTTTATTGTTAAGATGGCTGATTGGAGAGAATTGTTAACTTTGAATCAACAAAGCCAGAATCTAATCATGCTAGACTTATTTATTGTTATTTTTTGTACGATTCAGGTTGGTCGAGAAACGATTAGTAGTAGTGAGGATGCTATACTGAAGCAGGACATGCCGGGAGCCCTCCACAGGGTGGAGAGCGCCTCCAAGTACCTCGAAGAGGCATCCGCCATGCTCAAGAAGGATCCCTACTCAGGACATGCCAGGTAGATAATTAACTAGTACTAATTTGTTTTATTATTGATGATTGTTAATTCCCCAGTTATACGAAGTATAGGCAAAATTATGTAACACGATGTGGAGTTTTCAACGGAAATTCATGTTTTCCGACCTCCAGACTACAAATATATAAAAAAAAAATCTGTATGTCTGTGAAAACAATAACTCCCGATAGAATGAATGCATCAACACGAAATGTTATATGTGAATCCAGAACTCTCTAACGACGACACCTATTGGTTTTCAGCCAAATCGACGGGAAGGGGGGGATTAGGGACGAGGCTTAGCTCGAAAACTTTAATGAAAGTATTGACATGAAATTTCGTTTGTGAAGTCAAAACCAAATGGGGACTTAACCTGTCAGATTTCAGCGATATCAGCCGAAAGGAAGGGGAAGTTAGTTCAGGGGAGGGGGCTCAATTCAAAAATTCTAATATAAATCAACTGTGTAATATTACCCAAACGGTCGACTAGTACTAGTTTTGGAGGGGATACGAAAAGTTAATTGATTAATTCGTTGCCGGTGATTCACCGACGACTTTTTTTTAGTTGTAGTGTGATAATATTGTTACGAACTGAATAATTTATTTTGAGGTTGAGTAAGAATACCAGTATAATGTTCACTTGATGAAGGTGATTTGAAAACAAACACAGACTGGCCTTTGATTTCACCAGAATATATTTATTTTATTTTTGTTAACGTTTTGCCATTAAGGCACTATCACAACGTTTGTGATATAATTAAAACATTTAAAACCATTATAGTTTTATGTAGTAGTTATCAAGTCACATGGTGTTTGATTGATCAATTTATTAAGTCAGAAATAGACTCAGAAGATAGAAAGTCTTTGACAATAGGTGGTTTTGAAAGGTATAGTCTGTTTTTTGTAAGTTGGGACTTGATGGTTAAATGGCAAGATGAGGTTCAAACCGCATCATTCACTGGAAGATGTTTCAACAGCGTAACTAAGGATTTAGCTTAACCTGATTACTCATGAATCTTTCTGACGTTGAACCTCAATCTTAATCTTAAAGATTAAATACATTTTATCATTTAATTGTCTTACGAAATGACTCATTTCGGAGAAGAGGCTCTTATCACTTGCACTTTGATGTCATAAAATTGAGTTTTTCTTTTTTGCCCTTAAAAGATTGGCTAGCTCTCAAAGTTCACTGACTGAAAAACCAAGCCTGAGCCTGTACGACCATGGAGGCGAGCTAGGTGACCACCTAGAGCGGTATAATCTTAGAGGCGGCACTGCGGCAACTATTTTTTATTTATTTTTTTGTGAAAGTACTCTAATTATATTTTTAATTATATATATTTTCACTGCTTTATTCTTCTCCCAATTTATTTATTGGTCTTTGCAATCTAGAAAATAGACGTTTCGGGAAGAATTCTTTATTGTAAATAATGTTCTTATTAATGATAATAATATTCATGCAGAGCTCAGACTAGACTGAATGTTAACACAGAGGTCGACCCGTGAAGTATCTTCTGCATAACGAATATTATGATCAAGAAAATTGTTGACAATAAAGTTCGGCAAATAAATTAAAAACATTTGAACTCAAAATCAAAGTCTCTAGCTGTAATAGAAGCCGAGATCCCTACACAGGCTCTGATGAAACCTGAAGATCTTAGAAACGGCATACCCGATTTTCACCAAACATGGCTAAGCATCATCTCGTAAATACCAGCTTTTGAAGCAAAAAAACCGCTTTGAAATCGGTTTAGCCGTGTTGGAGCTACGATGCCACAGACAGACACACACACACAGACAAGGGCTTCAAACTTATAACAACCCTTCTTTTGCCTCGGGGTTTAAATAATGATGAAGGGAGTTCTTCCCGAAACGTCTATTTACAAGGTTGTAAAGATTAAAGAAAATTGGGAGAGTAATAAAGCTGTGGAGAATATATATATTAATATAAATTCAGAAGCTTCTTGCACCAACCAAAAGTGATTATTAAAAAAAATAAAATGATAGATAAAACACTTTTTTGAACACTTATATTGTCTAATTCCACAAACATATACTTAAATGTGTACCGGTTTCGGCTTACGCCATCGTCAGCACAATGTTCAACAATAATTCAGATATTTGCCAGGCATACATATATATATGCCTGGCAAATATCTGAATTATTGTTGAACATTGTGCTGACGATGGCGTAAGCCGAAACCGGTACACATTCAAGTATATCTTTGTGGAATTAGACAATATAAGTGTTCAAAAAAGTGTTTTATCTATCATTTTATTTTATTTATTAGTATTTCCACTATATCAAAACAGAACGCAAAAAATGTATTCGGGCAAAAGTGATTATGTTTATATTTATTATGAATATGAAGCAGGGGTGAAAATTATAATTATTTTATGTGCTCATTTATATGATGATTGAGATGAACTTTTAAATATTTAAACGTCGTTATTTGCAAGAGATAAACGCTAATTCGGATCGTTCATTTTTATCAGTGAGCTGTAATCGATAATTTTTTGCTTGTTCTGTCAAGTTCCACAGAGTTTTCACCCGTTACTGCTGAGCTGTTTATTATATAACTTCCCCTATACATCGCGCAGCTTAGGAAGTAAAATAGTATTTACTTTGAACTTAAATTGACTGTCGGTGACACGCAGCAAATAATAGTTGACCAATAAATTGATCATTATAAATAATTTTGTTATAACATTGAGTCTCACACCGATATATAAGCCTATTACTATATTGTATTTAAAATGTGTTGGTGTATCGGTTTTCACTGGTTGTTCGTCTCTCGTGCCAAGTTCCCTTGCGCCTGCTCTGAACTTAGCTAGCTATACATTACACCATTTTTTCATTATCTTCAATAAATATAGACTAAATATGACATTCTCGTTTGCGGGTTGCAAACTGAGCAAAATGCTGTAGAATAGAACTAACTACATTACATAACTGAGTTTCAATTTTTGGTTTGAATGTATGTGTCAGTTATATTAATGTAATTCACTTGTTCATTTTATAATATTGCAAATTATCATTATCCTTATGATTTGTGCAGGAAGATTCTTATTGAGGGTTCTCGAGGTATACTGCAAGGCACCTCGTCCCTTCTACTTTGCTTTGACGAGTCCGAAGTGCGAAAGATCATCAGGGAATGTAAGAAAGTGTTAGACTACCTGGCCGTGGCGGAGGTCATTGAGACTATGGAGGATCTTGTCCAGTTTCTTAAGGATTTGTCACCGTGTCTCAGCAAGGTAGTTACTAAATAAAATTGCATTGCCCAAAAATACTATTGTATAGAGAAATACTATTAAAAAAATGGTATTTATTTATTGTTGAAAAAACAACTCTTTACGCAAAATAAAATGGAAGTATTTTAACAAAAATCAGGTAATTGATAACAAAACCCGTCTATATATAAATATAAAAAAATGTCGGAGTATATTTTAAATTTATTTCTTACAACCAGTCTTGGCTGTTTCTAGAATTTGTTTCTAAAAAACACTGCAACATCCTCCGAAATCAGTTGATGAAAATGTTGTGTTTCTGCTTAAAGTGGCCAGAAATGTTGATTTATTCTATGAGAATGGTTCACCCGCTTTATATAACAATCGTTATGGACATGGACTGGAGATTGAGGTCTTCAAAAATCATCTTTTTAACTAATCCAAAAATTTGGAACTGAATAAACATTAAACCATTATACAATCCGAAATATGTAAACGTACTAGAGTAATATGCAAACTTTGGCAAATTATATTTTAATAAAGGGAATAATTTTAAAAATTAAAATTGTACTTTGTGATTTTGAAATATGTTCATTAGGAAGATATCATGATTAAAATAAGTTCACATGAAAATATGGTACTGTGTTAGCATTTTTAGACGATTTTTATAAATCTCTATAAACGTTCTCCAGAAGAAGTTAATGAAATGATTTTTGTTCTTCTATCCATGTATGTAGCCTTTAGTTAGTTGTTTATTTTATATTAGCCTGATGTTGAGCTTGTGTTCAACAATATTACATCTTTAGTAGATTAATGTCTTATTTTTCTCTTATAATGTTATTATTTATTTAACTAGGTATCTCGTGAAGTAGGCGCCAGAGAGAAGGATCTGACTCATCAGGTTCATCGGGAAATTCTGATCCGGTGTTTGGACCAAGTGAAAACATTAACTCCCATTCTTATATGCAGCATGAAAATATTCATTCATATTATATCTCAAGGTAACCATTTTTGATCTCTTGATAATCACAAACACCTTATATTTTTAATAATTGATTTATTATTTGTTTTTAATGTGTACATAAGTTGTTATTTATTTATACACAATATTTATACGTATATTAGGTTTACTCATGTGGATTCGCATAGTTTACCGGTCTGTTAATTGTGGGCACTGTTCCAAAAAGAAAAGGAACAGGCTTATGTTGGCTTCACATTAAAGAAACAATATTCTTATCTTGTATCCACCTTTCGAAAATAAATACTCTTTATTTATTTTCGTTTCTCTCTTTGGTTTTTTGTTATAAATATTTGGCTTTCTGTCTGTCTCTCCGTCTGCTCTCTTTCCCCTCCTGAGCATCTCGGAATCTATTGAGGCTACCTACATAACTGAAACTTGGTACAAAAGTGTGATATGAAGACCCAGGCATTAACCAAATAATAATGAGAAAAGAGCAAAGAAAATAAAAGAAATAGATCGCATATAATGAAAAATGTACAAACCAAACGCCATCTTGGTCAGCTTTGTGCTACACTTGATCAATAGTTCAAAATATCGAATTTATAACAACTATATTTCAGACCCAAGCATTGTAAACTGAAAAAAACGGATAATTTCAATCTTCACCTTGACAAGACGATTGCTCGAAAACGATAAAAGCCTATTAAAAACAAATTATTGATCTAAAAACTGGATTTCCTATAGAACATTTTTGCCACTTACTGCTTGGTATTTATCTTGTCTAGTTTAGAAGATGTTCCGAGTGAAAGCATGCAATGAAGCGAATAACTCGAAAAAAAAAAAAATTTAGTTTATAAAAAAAGTTCAAAAAATTTAAAGGATTTTCGTATATTCATAAATGGTACCGTATAACCTACAAAACAAGTATACATTGTGTATATTTTTTCTGGTAGGATCGGAGACATATGCCTCCAAAGTGTCAACATTTATTCGTAACATTCCGATTTATCAGCACCCCGACCATTATTCATGTCAAAATATCTTTTTCTGTTTATGTTGGAGAACTAAATCATATTTAGGACTACAAATATTTCTTGATTGTAGGTGGCAAGGGAGGAGATGAGGCAGCAGAGAACCGTAACTACCTCACCTGCAGGATGACCGATGAGTTGCAGGAGATCATCCGGGTTCTACAGCTGACCACCTACGATGAAGACGAGTGGGATGCAGACAGTCTCACCGTCATGAAGAAGGCTAACGGTGCCATCCAGAGCAAGATACGAACTGCCAAGGACTGGGTCGAAGTAAGATGACAAGTACCTCTGTTTTGTTTTGTTCTTGTTCAACGTAACCGTTCTATTTATTTTTTTTGGTTATTTTTATACTATATGGTACCTTGTTATGTTTGGGTAATATGGTCAGCCCTAAGAAGTAACAATTAAAATAAGAAAATGGACAAAAAACAATTTTTCATGATTGCAATACTTTCTTATATCTTAGTATAACAAAGTATTGTAATCATGAAAAAAATTAAGATCGAGATTTCAATGGAAATACACGTTTTGAGGACTCGCGAATATATGAATATTTTATCAATGTGTGTGATTGGAACTTTGTCAGCGCTCCTGCTCAGAAACAACTTAGCAATGAACTTGAAATATGATGAGATGAAGAAGAGACGAACATAGTTCTGATTAAATTATGACCGAAAAAAAAAAAAATTAACACCACTAGTAAAGTTACATAGTACATTTTCTTCTAAAAATATATATCAGCAGGGTCTCAAAACATTATAAGTGTCACGTAGCACATTCAGTCCATCCATTAAGCCCTCACTTATAATCTATGTTTCCAGAGATTTTTTTTTAAATTCTTGTTTCTCTTATAGCTTGCATTGAACCTTTGTGTTTAATAACTATTTGAATTGTTAGGACTCGATGGCTCTGCGAGGTGGGGTAGGAGAGAAGGCAGTTCGTCAGATCATCGAACATGCCCGGGCCGTGGCGGAGCGAGCCCTGCCTAACGACCGTGATGAGATAGCAAGGCTGTGCAGTGAGGTTGAGACCATGACCAGCGCCCTCTGTGAGCTTCGCCAGGATGGCAAGGGAACTACACTACAGGTTACTTTTTTTTTTGCTGTTGTGTCATTTGCAATACTAATTATAATGTGAACAATAATTTAATTATGATGAGAAATTAAAAAAAAATTAACAAATCACAAGATACATAACAATAATGATGCGCTTTATTCCAAAAAATCAACTTCGTAAGGCAAAAAGTCACTGTAGCTATAAAACAAGTATTTATGTACTATGAAGGAGGAGAGATGAGGCCGAATAAAACAAACTTGTTGAATTTCTCCCAAGCTTTCGGCACTGAGTGTACCTTCTTCAGGGCCTATATTGACATATATAAAATATTATTACTGCAATAATGTACGTAGATATGAGTAGACATACATTAACGAAGTAGTTATATTTTATACATGTCAATACAGGCCCTGAAGAAGGTGCACTTAGTACCGAAAGCTTGGTAATTCCACAAGTTTTATTCAATCACAAGCCCTATCTCTCCTCCTTCGTATAACCTAATTCTAATTGTTGTACTATGTTAGGCGCAAAGGTAGCGTGCGTGCCTATTGAACTCAAGATCCCTTAGGTTTTTTATCTAGGGGGTGAAAAAACCTTATGCATTCCGTCCTTCGGATGGGACCTTAAGCGATGGTCCCGAGCCGGTCCCGGTGTCAGATACTCATCCTAACTAAACCTGGGTAAGCAAAATTCGGGAATCTCACAGTACAGCTGGTGCTCATGTGCACCAGAACGTCGAAAGTGTTTTGATAGTAGGCAATATGACCTCGTAGTTAAAGCCCGTACTTGCTTCACCAGAACAAAACAAGTTCCGACACACTTTTGAAGAACTTATCTTCTTCAAGATGTTGAATAGTGTCAGGGACCAGATAGTTATATTCGTAAATGGAGGAGATCGGACGAGTGGGTGGGCCTACTCCTTTCCGAGAGGATATAAGAATTCTATCTGTGCCTTGTGACTAGTGCACTTTATAAGTACTATTAATTTTAATTGAAACAAATATAGGTCTGACTGTTGATTAACTTTCTATTTGGTGTAGGCTGAAGGGCTGGGTCGAGGCCTCCAGGAGAAGCTGGGAGAGCTGGTGCGAGCAGTAAGCAATGCAGTGGGCCACTCAGAGCGGCTGGGAGGTGAGCAGGTGGCTCACACAGTGACAGGCCGACTGGAGCAGGCAAACAGGTGGCTGCAGCATCCTGAGCGGGGCGATCCCAACGGAGTGGGTGCCAGGGCCATCGCTCTCATCGTCGATGTAGGCCATAAGGTGAGATAACATTTTGTATTCTTAGTTTCCACTATATTGAACATTATATTTCTAGAAAAGCTATCATATTGCAATAAGTCAGGACTCCCTTAAATGACTGTTGTACATTATTTATTGTCCTCATATATGATGCGGTGTTATTGGTTAATTATTACTCAACACATTCATGAGGGAGGGCGCCGGTAGCTCAGTGATGTGCGTGCTTGCTTACTGAGCTCAAGATCGCGTGTTCGAAATTTGGCCAAGGCCCTTAGTTTATTTCATCTAGGAAGTAAAATAAACTTAAGCACGCCGTCCTTCGGATGGAACGTTAAGCCTGTACGATTTCATGTACTAGTTAAAGATCCCTACCCGAGGTGAATAAAAATTTAGGACTCCCATGGTAGAGTCGGGCTTATGTGTGACGAAAGAGCGCTCTGGTAGGAGGCGATATAACGACGTAATTAAAGCCCGGACTTCAGTCATAATTACTAACATCGATGAGAGAGATCTATTTATGAAGTAAAACTCTCCCGGACGGGATTCGACCCCGCAACCGTGGAAGTCTTGAGTCCAAAGCCCTGCGCTGTAGTGCAAGCTCTAAGTAAGTCACTTTTTATAAAAAAACGCTTTTTTATAAATAACAAAACACAACTGGAACAAAGAAAAGTTTAAAAAATTTGTCAAAAGAAGTATTTTTAAATTTGTTTTAAAGATGAAAAGCATTTTTTGGCTGAGAACTCAATCTAATCAAAAAAACTGCATTTGAAATATGGCTCTCAATTGTTAGTTCATTTGTGAGAAAAATTTGTTTTTTCAGGTATTTGTTAGCTGGTTTTCTCTTTATTTGACCAGCCACTCCTATTTACAGAAAATTTAACACTCTAAAGGCCCAGTCCAAGCGCGAAATTTGATATATATATTTTTTAAATTGCCTTGTTCACAAATAAATAACCTTTAAAGGAGTGGTTCAGGAATGTAGAACTATTGTCCTCTTTTTAAAACTTTCTACTCCGTGGCATATATTTATCATTTGTTTAGTTCATCTTTGTATACACTTTGGTGTGTGTCAAAGATAAGGCGCATGTCCTTTTGTTATCTTATCAAATTATTATGATAAACTTTTACCTTTTAGGGCTAATTATCAGTACCCCTTTAACTGTAAATAATATTCAGAAATTAACAGGAGAATGGAAAAAATAAAAAAAGAGGGATTAAAACATAAATAAATAAATTCATCAATATTTTGTAGTAAAATACTAATATAAGTTTTTCTCTCAGAAATTCGAAAAAAAATAAATAAAAAAAAACGAAACTAAGTAAGAGAAATTAATTTACGGAGGACCTCATTCAAAATTTGAATAAAAATACCCTCCTCCCTCCCCCAAACTTATTATAATGAAATAAACATACCACACAATGGATCAAACGGTAGGTCGCAATCTTTGTTATTTCACATTTATGACATTCTGAGCCCCCTTAAGGAAACTCCCTCTACCTACTCAAGTTTTCGTAGCTTGAGAATGGTCTATCCAGATCTTTATTTTTACAAAATTGATAATGATAACGGTTTTACGGAACTATGATCATTCTCAAGCTACGAAAACGAGTAATTGGGGAGAGCTTTCTTGAGGGAGCTCAGAATGTCAGAATTTGATCCATAGTAGTATATTTATCTCATTATGAATAAGTTTGAGTGGGGGGGGGGGGGGGGGGGGGGGTATTTTGTATTCAAATTTTGCATGAGGTCTTCCGTAAATTCTCTTCTTTCTCTTACTGAGCTTTTTTTCCCCGAATTTCTAAGGAAAAAACGTATATTGATATTTTACCTAATATTAAAGAATTTATTTATTTATGTTTTAATGAATTTTTGTCGCTTCTGGGGCTATTTTTTTTCTCATCCTGCCAATTCATTTGTTATTTTATTTTTATTTATTTTTTCAATTTATTACATTTTATTTGGTTACATGGACATAGAATGGCTCTCGGAAGGTTCGTTGTTTACAAATCATTTTCATACATTTTGCACACTGCTTTCATGATCACTTCATTATGTATCATTTCTATTTTTTTGCTTACTTTTATTTTTCGAGTTACTTCATTATGTACATAGATGCACTAATATTGCTTTTTTTTGTCTATTTATTTAGCGGTGCGGTTATAGATACCCAGAGCTGTCCTTTTTTTTATTCTTTAGTTTATTTAATTAAAAATGAGTTTGAATAAATTATAGAATATCTGCCTTTGCATTAGAGTCAATTTTAGATTTAGACAAGGGTGGAAGAGTCCATTAAACAGCGGTACAGAGTGGTGGCCATTTCATTTTTATCTTTAAGAACTTTGAAATTAAGGAATTTATTTTTTTATTTTTTTTTGAAAGAAACTATTGGATAATTTTTTTGACTATAAAATTTTTAAATAGAACCGAGTGAACAGGAATTTAAATTTTACTAAAATTAATTTTATGTTTTGATCTAAGATTATACTTGTGTAAAGTTAATGCCTTCTCCATAGTTAGTGTTATTTCAACTTTTTACAATGGAAAGATATCTGATTTCTCCATTCGTGAGAAAAATTATATATCTCATTTGTATGTCTTGTTAAATACACATATATTTATTCAACTAGCCTACTAGTGTCCTGTTAACTTTCAAATTTTGTGTGAATATGTAAATATCCTAACATTACTTGAAGTTGAATTTCGTAACAGGTTTAGAGATAATTTTTATGGTTCCCATCTAAACAAAGAGATAACTATTTTTAGGTGGCGGAGGGACTACAGGGTGTCCACAAGACGGAAATGAACGCCCTCTGTGAGCAGGTGGACCGATTGTCGCGACAATTAGCAGACCTGTGCCGTCGTGGAATGGGCAACTCTCCGCAGGCTCAGCAGATAGCCAGGTAACTGCTGATACTTACTGCTTACAATATAATCTTTTACTTCTGGTGTTGGAAAAAAATTGAGAGATAACCCTGGCAGTATTTGTTGATAATTGTTGTAAGTCTGTTTTAGGTATTCTTTATAATAAATGAAACTAAACGATCAGATCAAAGTTTGTTTCACCAAATTGGTGAAGTATAATCAAAAATTATTGCGATTTTAAAAGATTTTATAACAGTAGATCTGTATAACTTTACTCGCATCGGGCATTAGAAGTATACGGTCCGAACCTAGGGTCAGTTTGTACTGTTAATTATTTAAATTATAAAAAAAATACATTTACTACCGCTAAATTATTCATTTAAATATACATATAATTTTTTTTTTTTTTTTTTCACAGGGCCTTACAAGAAAAGTTGCACGAACTGAAGGAAAGTATCCAGACAGCTGTGGTGAACCGAGTAGTTGAGGACTTCGCTGATATCAATACTCCTCTGAAACAGTTCACCGAGGCTGTCCATCTCCCTGAGGGTATTGTGTTCACTTAAATATACAGGATGTCTATAGATTCATGTGTAGCTCTATATAGTGAATTGAGGGTGTTTCGTTGAAGTGAAAATGAAGATGGTGTCGAAAAAGTTTCTGTTTAGAGTTCGCTTTTGCAGAAGGAAATGAAAATCAGTATAACAGAGAACTGTGGTCAGGTCTCACAATGAAAAGTTCCGTATGCGAACATTTCGTTGTTTAAGTTAATACACATTTAATAATTATAATGGGTTGTAATATAGTTTCCGGCTATGCCACTGCATTGTTTTGAAAATTCGTTGATTGCATGTTTCAAATGTCGTTCAACACAGGAATTAACTTGTTTGGAAAAGAGAAAATTAAAAAAAAAATTGTTGACTGTAATTCCCAACTTTATGAATTGTTTAGTTGCTTTTGTTTCTACCCAATTATTTTTTCAGTACTGATTTTTTGCTAGCTATACATATCACCCTTTAATTTTGTGTGCGAGGGGGGTGGGAAGTCGGACCGACATCAAACACTCGGTAATAGGATTTCATAGACGTTTTTTGACGTGCGATACCCTAAAAATTAAACCATATTTTGTTCGCTCACTTGATACTGTGCAGATGCACTCCTCACAATTTGAAAAGGTATCAAAGTTATTCTTTAACAAATTCAAATCGTGAAATACTTGTTTTCATTTATTTAGTTGATTGAGTTTTGTTGTCAGGAGTGGGAGGTCGGGAGACGAACCTAGCCGGGAGGGCGGCCTACTTGGACAAGGCAACGTCAGTGGCAGGTCGGACAGGACGTCTGGTGGCTGCAGGAGGCACTGGAGGCAACAAGAAGCTTTCAGAGGCTCTCGTATCTGCGGCCGGCCGCCTCGAGTCACTAGCACCCCAGCTAGTGTCTGCCGGCAGGATCCGACTTGGGTAAACAACTAGATCTAATCTTTTTATACATTTTTTACTTAACCAAAGCATGTTTGAAAAGTCATTCAGATCAGAATACTTACCGACTAACTATAATTTTTCTTGTTTTTTTTTTTTTCATTCTTGTTGGAAGATAGTATCATTTTCTTATATGAAGAAAATATTTATTTAAGACTATTCTTTAGGTTAGAAATTTCTACAAATGAGTTCATTAATAAGAAAATTATTCACTATCTTTTCTTACTTCATTTAAAAGAAATGTGTTTTCTGGGGTATTTATTATATATAAAGTACTTATAGTTGATTTAAGTCTCTGTTAATAAATTATCTTTAATTAGTACTTGTTTATATGTATGTACGTATGTACATATGTATATTTACGAAAATTAGTGTGAACATTAATAAGTTAGTGAGTGTTAGGAAAGAAAATGTATATATATATACATACATATATATATATATATATATATATATATATATATATATATATATATATATATATATATGTATTCATAATGTGTATAATCAACTTCTAAGTTGAGAAACGCGGACATATTGTGGAAACTTGTAATCAATAAATAAAACAAACTTATTTTTGAAATATTGTCTATTCCACTAAAGATATATATTCATATATAACTACCGGTTTCGGCTTTATACCATCGTCAGGTCTAGTTATGAACTATAATCAACTAGTCTAGTTATGAACTATAATCAACTTCCTTTCCTAACAATGTTTTAGAAAAGTATAAATAAACTCTAATAAATGATAGAACGGTTTTGTTATAGTTTTCTTTGAGTACTTTTTGTTGATTGAACTTTGCTTCTGTTGTGATCCGATCCCAATTCGACATAAACAAGATGCTTATCAGTATGGCTTCTCTCCTCTTAATATTGTCATTCCTTGTATCCTAATTCTTGAAAAAGTTATTTATATTTTGAAACTTATGAAATATGTTTAGTTCTAGTTATTCTTCTTTTGTTACTTACAAAAGTTCTAATCTTTATTTTGAGAAAGTAACAAATGTTAGTCAGACAAGCAAAAGGTAATTTTTTTCTTATATTTTTCATTTGCTAATAATTATAGAGAAAAATACGTTTTATGCAATATTTGTATGTATAATTAATTTATTTATACCAGTTTTTTGTGAATGGTTGAGATATTCTATTAGTATTTCTTAATGTGTTACCGATTCGTTGATTCTTTTTTCCTCTTTGTTCATTTTAAAAGAGTATATAATGACTTGTTGATCATTTTTGTGTACATCTATGTACTTAAACAGGAGGCACAGATTAGTTTTTTTGTTGATATGATGAAAAAGTGAGTTGAAAAGAAATGGAAATTATTTTTGGCAAGCCTTTTCTAAAACGAGGCTCCCTTTCGCTTCATATTCTGTCCTCTAAAAATATATTCTATAATTATTTTAGTAGATGAATAATTTATATTTTGTATTTGTTGATAGATACCCAAGTAGCAAGGCAGCTGAGGAGCATTATGACAACCTGAAGGGTCAGTATGCTGAGTCTATAGCTCGCATTAGAGACCTCTGCGACGATGCTTTGAACGCAGCTCATTTCACTCGAGTCTCAGGTAATGCAAACTTTATTTTGTTAATAAACTATATTGTTCAAAAGTGATTATTTTATTTGTCTGCATGTTTTCTTTTTGAAACTACGTACATTTCTTATTAGCACATTCAATGTCCCCTCGGAAGGATGGCATACTCACGGTTTTTTTTTTATCATAAATAAAAAAAACATATTTGAGAGATGAAAAAAACCTAACGGCCTCGGGGACGGATTCAAAACCACGGTTAGGTGGTTAGTTTATTTTTTAGAGAGACTTTAGTGGTTAGTGTTACTTTCCTAGAGAGGCTTTAGTGTTTAATGTTACTTTCCTAGAGAGGCTTTAGTGTTTAATGTTACTTTCCTAGAGAGGCTTTAGTGGTTAGTGTTACTTTCCTAGAGAGGCTTTAGTGGTTAGTGTTGCTTTTCTGGAGAGGCTTAAATGGTTAGTGTCACTTTCTATAGAAGGGGGCAATCAATGACCAAAGCGTTGAGGGGCAAATTGGGGGGCTAGCGTCCGAAATAAAAGTTTGTGTAATAAATTATCAAAGAACTTGTTTAAATTTTTATTTATTTTATTAGCTTTCTACTATATCGACACGTATAGTTAGTGAAAACGTTTGTATAATTTAAATAACTAATTGAACAGACTGACTCTCGGGTATATTGAGAATCGTCTGCTAGCGTTTACCCACTGAACTAGGCCGCCTGTCCTTTTCTAGACAAAAATAAAGCTCTGTTGTAATCATAATTTTAAATCTCTATAATTTCGGTTATACTAGACCAATTCAAGATACACAAACTTTGTCATGATCGTATAATAGTTACTGAATAGCTTCGTTCATCATAGAGAACATGCCCAAAACAGAATCACTAAGATCTTTTCAAGAAGAGACGTATAGCATAAATGATCAATAAAGAGTGCCCGTACTCTCATTTTTTTTTTCTTTATTCTTTCAGCTGCTTCATTACTATCTTCTACGTTTAAGGTAGTCAGGCTAAATAAATAAATAAGATTGTCTCTTACTTTTTTTTTTTTTTACTTATTTCTGTGTAAGTAATATATGTAAATGTATCTTCATTGATGGTTTGGTTTTTCCAGAGGAGCACATGGCCAAACACACAGTTCTATGTGAGGACGCCATTGCGAAGGCAGACGCCGAGAAGATGGTGGAACACACAACAGCCATAGCTCGTCTGGCCAACAGAGTGCTCCAGGTTGCCAAAGCCGAGGCTGAGAACTCGGAGGATCCCAGCTTCATTGCTGGAGTCAACAAAGCTGCCGATCATCTTCAGAACTGTAAGACCTTCAAGAACATACCATTCAACCGAATATTTGCTACTTTCTCTAGTAAACATTTCTTTAAAAGGACACGGTTGGATCTGACATGGCTTTACTTCCCCATTGCATTATACATACATATATTTTGGCACTATATTAAAAAAATTAATTATTATTATTAATTAATTAATTAATTAATTGTTTTGACAAACGGGTTAAAAGTAAATGGCTGTCAGCAGATAGTATTATTTAAAATTGTAGGAATATTGAGGGTCAGTCAAAGATGGGAGAAAACACAAAAGTTTAACTTGTTACAATGTCTATTTTAACGTTCAGTAATGCTTATCAACACACTAATTTTGTTTAAGTGTGATTCTAATCTAGATTCCCCCATGTTTGTGTAGGCCCTGATGATGATATAAAATATATCGAAACGTTGACGTTTGAATAGTGTTTTCTTCCATCTTTGACTGACCCTCAATATTCCTACAATTAGAATCTACAGTCGCTAATCTACATTATTTAAAATCAAAATGAAAGGGGGAGAAACCGTATTTTAAAAAAATAGAGGAATAATAATATTGTGAATGTTGAGTAGCTAATGTATAACTCTAATTCTAGGGGTATTCAGTTTTCAATTTTCAGTTTTCACCAGAATTTCATAGTTCCCAACCCCCTGATTCCAAACAAAAAAAAAAGAAAAAGCCTTTGTGTTTGTGAACAGTCCCGATGGAATGAATGTTTCAACTCGAAATTTCATATATGTTTCCAGATCCTGACACGGACAACACCTATTAATTTTCAGCCAAATCGGCCAAAGGGAAATGGGGGAAGCGAAAACTTAGTTAATTAATTTGCACTGAAGAAGTGCATTGCGCGTGTTTCACCGACGATTTTTTTTCCTTTTTTATTTCTTTTCAAAATGAAAATAACTTTATGTAAGATTTTGAAATAACAAGTTGGGTGTTGCAGGTGTTACAAGAATGGTGCAGGATGCTAAAGCTGTTGCGATCAATCCGCTAGATCATGCTGCTGTCTCGAAATGGAGGGAATCCAACAGAGCTGTATGTACCTTGTAAAAATAATAATGACATTTTATATTACAGTAATTCCTCAGCATTCGCGAGGTTTGCGTTCTTGTAATCTGCCGCGAATGTTGCGACTACGATAAATCGAGGTTTCTTATAATACAATTATAGTACAATGAAAAGTACTATGTTGGATGGGAATATGAGATATGGATAGGAATATTATGAAATAGGCATTATAGAAATAAATTCCGATATAAGTTATCGCATTCAATTTTGCAGAAACAATAGTAGAGAGGATAGCAAGTTCATCAATGCGACACCTTACAACATTTATTTTTTTAATGTCTTAATCATATTCCCACTCAACACCGATCGCCTGCGGGAATAAAAAGTTTATTTTCTATTTTTCAGTGTACTATAATTGAAATAAAAGGTACATTTTTGAAAAACCTGATTTTTTATATTGTTACTTTTTAGTTTCATTTAACAGCTGTTGACTAGTATCTATATTTTTTGGAGTTAGAGAAAGCAATTTTTGAGACGGTACAACTCTGTGCACGTTGGTCCTGATTCAAATTTGACAAAAGTTAATTTCATAAGGAACATTTTTTGTAATAGACGATTTTCTATAGAATCGATTGTTATCGTTTGTATTATGCAAACATCTGAAAAATTACATGATATATGACATATAACTATTTTGATGCAATGTATTGTCATCGGAATATAGGCATATGTACCAGGTTTCGGCCTTCTATCTCTATTAGAAGTGAAAACTGACATTATTGCAGAGATATTGTGAAATAATTCAAATGAACTTGAAAGAAATAAAACTTGTTTATTTACGATATTGTCTAATTTCACCAACTATATTTACATGGGAGTACTTTCGGTATTTCTACCATCCTCAGCCAAAAGCATAAGAGATAAGACTCCTATTAGAAGTGTCTGAAAACCAGATTCGGTTACTAAACCGAATTGATATATGGTATATAATATGGTTGAGGCTCCCGACAATGTTGGGACCTAGATACCTTCAGTTAAGCGAAATCGCCGTTAAGAGGCAGTATGTTTGTTAGACTTCTCTTGGATGCTTGTAGGTTCATTTATTCCGGCATTTCTCCCAGATGTAACGTAGTTTTGACAATAGTTCGAGAGACTTCGACACCATGGGTTCAGGTCATTGTAAGCAAGAACGTGAAGAAAGGGGCATGGGATCCACTCAAAATATTTACAGAATGAAGAACATCTCTGGAAAAAGTTCTAGACAGAAAGAACCTAAAAAGGAGTATACAAGTTTGACTAAGGATTTAACAATCAGCATCCGAGCGCCGGTAGCTCAGAGGTAGCGTGCTTACTTACTGAACTCAAGATCGCGGGTTCGAAACCCTGCCGAGGCCCTTATTTTATCTGGGAGGTGATGAAGCGAGCCTGTACTCGTTAAAGATCCTAGGTGAATACAAATTTAGGTTCGGCAACATTTGGAACACCCATAATAAAAAATCTGACTCATGTCCTCCAGAGTGACGAAAGAGCGCTCTGGTAGTTGAAGGCCGGGCATGAGTCACAATAACTAACTAACTGTAAACATAATTTCAAAAGAAATGTTATCTCAAAAGAATTGTATGTTGGAGCCTTATTGTTCTGATAAAGCATTCATGTACTGGTAAAATACAGCTGGTTCATTTCTAGATGTCCAAGATATTTGTTTATTATGTTGAAACGATAATTAATGGAGAGGGAATTGACAAATGAAAAGTTTGAATGAGGTCCGCCGGATAACCCGGGGCCGGATGAGGGAGTCTACCTTATATACATAGTTGGTCGTTTAATCAGAATATAAATTAATTGTTATGAGTGTGATGTTCGCACTGTACCAAGTCATTTGATGTATTTCGTTTAACTTTTGTGTTCAGCTTCTCACCTCTGTCGGCGAAGTCAAACGAGCCCTCACTCACCACCTCCCTGACCTCAACAACCTTCATATTAGTGGTAAGCTAAATATTTTACTTTTTTATTTTATCTTATTTTATTTAAATTTGTTTACCTTAAATCAAATTTTACCGTGAAATTTGTTTGAATAAGATTCTACTACAATTTATTTGAGTTTATTTATTATTGTAACCTATTTAATTATATTTTTTTAATTCCTCTCTTATTGCAACAATTGTACATTCTTCAGAATTATCATTTTATTGTGATTTAACATTAATTTTTCAGATTAACTGTATGTTTTTCTTTCCAATTTGAATAGTGAATGTTTGTAAGTTTTATGTTGACTTTTGTTTTTTGTTTTAACTATTGTGTCCTATGGATTTGTATATAATAGAAAAATTGTCGGTAATTTTGAGCTCTGACTTGATCAGGATGAATATTTTCTTCATTGTTTTATAAAACTCGTTAGTAATAAACGAAAGTATATACATTTTATCAGCAAACGCTGTTGTTTATGTTATATAATTAGGGGCTGGGTATTTGTGACCTATTACTTGACCACCATGAGTATTTTACTTCCCAAGCTATGTAATCGGTCAAAAATTCGATGCTAAGTTTTCAACGGAATTTCATATTTTGTGACATCCTAATTCCAAAAATAACAAAAAAAAAAAATCTGCCTGTTTGATTTTGTGAATAAGATAACTCCCGATAGAATGAATGTATCGGCACAATTTTTAAATGTGTATCAAAAAACTTCTAAGGACGATACCTATTGATTTTCAGCCATATCGGCCAAATGGATGGAAATGATTAGGGGGAAGGCTTTAAACAAAATCTCTAATAACTGAAAAACAGAAGCCACTATGTAAATCATATATTGAGTTTTAGCCCAAACGGTCGATTGGGTTTGGAGAGAGAACGAAAACGTAATTCATTAATTCGTGGTTTGGAAGTGTTTCATAATAATAATCCATTATAGTGTCATAATATATAGAACCAATTGTTGTAATACACTGTCTTAATAATACTTTATTACTAACCTGAATTAATATAAAAACATGAAAAAGATAGATATTCACCGTGATCAAGTAATGATTATGGTTTATAATTACCAAATTGTCCCACTGTAGATGACATGCTCAGCTTAATTAAATAGACTGAATTTGCACGTTTGGAAGGGTTGTCACTTGACGATTTGGAGTGATGTGTTATCAAGAGTTGTACAGTTAACTCAAAAAATAGGGTTTATCATTTTGTCAAAAATTTCTTTTAGATTTTATGACTTATTTATGTCTAGTTTAATAATGTCTAGATTGTGAAAATTCAAAGATCTCGACGGTTTCTGTCAGTATGACAGTAACGCTGAAACTGTAACCATTTGATCTACATAATATACCAAGCGGATTTTGATTAAATTTGGAGGGATGTTACAATTTGGCGTTGAGGTTGTAATAGCTATCTGTAAGCCGAATGATGGTAAAACATGCAATTTTGAACTTTTTCAGACATATTTTTGGATGAAACTCGGTGATTTTATCAAATTTGAGATATTTCTGTTAATTATTAATCAGAAAATAAAATAACCCTAATTTTAAAAGTCTAGGATCTACACTCTGTGAATTGAAAAAGCCGAATTAGGCTAACATTTTCACAATAAATAATTTGTCGAATGCTTAAGGAAGCACTTTATATTTTGTATCAATGTATTCGTTTTAAATCTAGGAATATTTTAAGTTCATGGCTTTCATGGTTACCTTCATCATCAGATAGTCTGATAAAACATTCTTCAAATACATAATTTAAAAAGCCAAACTAATAATTATATAATAAGTAAAATAAAAGTTGTGTATTCATTTTGCTTTTACCAGCTGGGGTGTGTAATATAGGAGAAATAACTAAGTCTAGTAACTATAGAAGGATTAAAACCTGTATCTCCAGACGTTAAATTATTATTTTTTTTTTTCTTTGTTTTTTTTGGAAAGTTGTATTTCCGATGGCTTACTGTGTGTTTTGTTGTTGTGTGTGTACATGTTTGCATGTGCTATTTGTTCCATTTTTGCAATACTAACAAGTGGTAGGTAGCTGGCCTACTAACCTAGGATGGATCAAGTGAGTGGTGGATGTGTTGTAGTCGAGGAGGCATCCCTGAATACCCGACCTCCGTTGCCACATCAACCCTTTGGTCAGCTGGAACACACCACTTACCATGCTTTCACTTATGCTTCTCAAGGTACTAAGGATTTACTAACCCATTTCAAATTGAACAAAATAAATTATAATATTAAGACGTGAACTAATAAAAATGTATTTAAAATAATAATAATTTTTTTTTTTTTTAAATAAGCAATAACATGGTAATTGAATTCTTTATACAATTTTGTACATCAAAATAGGTTGTTTGTATTGTTTATATCAGCCGCTTTCCAATAGGACGACTTAGTATGATCGCGTACCTTCTGTGAATTCCGTCTGCCCCTAAGGTGTCCGCGATGACCCCCAGACTGACCATCTATGGAGACGTCGGATTCTTCAGAATAGTCTTCGTTCATTGGAGGCTGTTATATTGCTGTAAATCTGCCCTCATACCACTAGATCCCGCCAAAGTTGACTCGTCGAAATTTTGATGCCGTTCATCGACGATTGTGCCAAGTTCATTCCCTTGCATGGCCTTTTCTCGCTCTGCTTTCTTCCTCAATTGGTCGCGCCGACACTTCTCCGAATTTCCGATCGGGTCCTCTTTAATTCGATCTGCGTTACGCTGATTTTGCTTTCACTTTATTTTCGTGTACTGCGACATTTTCAACTTAAATGCGTCACAGTTTTCCCAAATTTAATAGTATATAGCTCTGAATAGCCTGAAATTGTCCGCAGTTCTTGATTCTACATAAAACAGTCATCTATTTTTCTCAAACCACGCTACAAACATTAACACGCGCTCTCCAAGACCACGTTTCGTTACCCGACTAAGTCCCCCCGTCCCTTGCGTCGTACGCTTTGGGGGGTAGGGGAAATTTCGGCTGATTTGCTTAGCGCCTCCAACCTTTTCACGAAATTTCACACAATTCTTTTTTCGGAACGCCATAATTTGTAGTGTTTTTTTCTTTCGTACCATGATTTCGTACATTTTTCGTTGATTAGAATTAATCTTCAACTATAAAATGATCAACTTTTTTAATGATTTTTTTTGTTCACTTGTCCTATTCCAATTTTCTTCCAACTAATATTGTAGTTAGTTTCATGTCTACTTACTAACAATATGGTTTCATAACTACTTACTAACAACTAGTTTCAGTTCAGTTACTAACAAGTATAGTTTCATTTTTGGAGATTGTTGTAAATTGTAAACTTATAAAACAGCCTTTTACTGAAGGCATTTAGTAATCATATTGAGGGTAGGTACTTCTTAATATTTGGTTTATTTATAATATTTTTTTCATTTTGTCTCCATTATGTATTTTTGTAGTAATATAATTCCGATAAAGTGAGTAATGTTTTTAAGTGAAGTAGTTATCAATTGAAAATTAAATATATCAGGAAGGCAATGGAAACTCTTATCTTGTATATAATATTATACTAATATAGCATGGCTTTGAATAATACAACTATGTAACTCAATAATGTCTTCAGGAAATTTTATCATAATTACATTTGTATAGAAGTAATTTCGCTGTAAATATGCATTTACAATTCTTCAAAGCAGTTGCATCAGCGGTGTCGGATCCCTTAAACTAAATGCTGATTTTTTCCAGAGCCTGTCTACCAGCCTCCAGTGTACAAAACTCCTTACTATGCTGAACCAGGTAGAATAATAACAAAATCAGAGTTGTATATATGTATTGCATTCGTTTGTGTGAATATATCTTATTCTTTGCATGATGCGTGTTTCTTGTATTTCTGTTCCTTCTTTTCTAATTACATTTATTTCATATGTTGTTCATATCTAGTTTTTTCTGTTACAATTTCATGTTAGTTGAAATTCGAAATCATCGAATATTTTCGAAGAACACTGATACCTGTATCTGTTGTTCTGTATATATTGTATTTTTAGTCTAGCTTTGATTAAACGATTTCTTGGATTCTGTAAGTAGGTTAGTCAACAGTTTTGACACATAAAAGAACATAAGTGAATAAATAATTGTGAATAAATAATAAAATATGGCGTTATGCTTTAATATCAGATCAAAAACAGCTAGGTTTAGTTTTTAGTTAGTCTAATACTAATAGTCTCATGTTAGCATTATAGTGTCGCACGTATAAGATTTTGATAGTGGTCCACTTAATATACGTTTCTCGATACTATTCATTAGTAGTTTTAAACTGTCTTTTAAACAACTGGTAATCCCTTTTAAACGTTGTGCCTTTTAAACTGTCTATTTTTGAATTTTATAGAGCATACTTTTCGCTTTTTCATATTCTTTTTCTGTTTGTTGTGCATGTGACATGTTTTGTTGCTGTTCTTCGTTCTGTTTGATGGGAAACTGTTGCCTATTTCTCTCTTTAACTTGGGTTTCCTGTCTGATTGTAGAGATGGCCCCACCAAGGCCGCCCCTGCCTGGAGGTGAGCTGCCCCCACCCCGCCCTCCACCTCCAGCAGAGACCGACGATGAAGACGACATGTTTATGCATGCCCCTCAGCCCAACCAGCCCATCATGGTATGTATATTCTCCAAGGATGAAACTTAGTCCTTGGGGCCGTTCAGTTCTTAGATTCAATCTGTTCCAAAAACATTAACTTCCTCATTACGATTTATACCCTATAGTCAATGCAATAATGGTTAGTACACTCTTTACACACTTATCTCAGGGACGATCTTTCATCTTGTGAACTGTAAGCCGATTACCCATCGTCTGCAGCTATAGCTAAGTTAATTTATAATGCAGATGTAACCCAGAAAATTGCGTTGCGTCCCAAAAATGTTTGGATATCACTGGACAACAGCAATCGTCAGATCGATAAGAGCTTTGTCTAGTGTGGGTATGATAAAAAATATCATTTAGAGGTCTGTGGGCGGGACACGACAGGGAAGAATAGTCACTCATAAAGGAAGGAAAGGGCCAATGCTCCTCTCACCGAAAAAAACTTAAAGTTAAGATTTTCCCAAAAGGTGTAGGCGATGAAAAAATACTAATGGTTACAGCATCCTTTCCAATCAGTATGGTCCTTGGAATTAATCGCCGGATCATCACCTCATCCACCGGGTCACAAGCATAGTAGAAGGCGGAAAAGAGCTCGGCAAATTAGGGTTAAGTAAGAGCTATTGAAAAACCAAGAAGTGGCTATTTCCTTTCCTCCAGTAATAAACATCATTTCTCTAGAAAAGTTTCTACTACATGCTAAAAGTTGAAAATATTTCAATAATCCCAATATTTTGCTGGTATGTCCACCAGAGCTGCAAGAAGCCCTCTGTTAGTAGACTGAAAACAAAAATAATTGCAGTATGTAGGTTTCGTATTTTATTATGCGTGATTCCAACCTAAACCGGGAAAATATTCGTTTCTTGAATTAATTTTCCCTGGACCTCTTTTCCACCTCTCGCCTAAGCTTTCACTATAAGTGAAAATATCCCTTAAAAAAAAAAAAAAAAGGGTTTTTAAATTGAACCCTATATGCTGGGTTTTTTCTAACTCCGCATTACTGCCCTCAGTATGAAGCAAACAGAACTTCTTAAACAAACCATTTAATGGATTGTAATTTATGATAAATTTATATTTATTTTTGTATATTTCTATATATTAACGCTTAATTTTCTTTTCCTGTAGATGGCAGCTCACGGCCTCCATGAGGAGGTGAAGCAGTGGTCCTCGAAGGATAACGACATCATCGCAGCCGCCAAAAGGATGGCACTGCTGATGGGTCGGCTGTCCCAGCTGGTCCGCGGTGAAGGAGGAACCAAACGGGACCTCATAGCCACCGCCAAGGAGATTGCGGAAGCATCAGAGGAGGTGACCCGGCTCGCCAAGGAACTCGCCCGCGAGTGCACTGACAAGCGAATGAGAACGGTAATTTGCCCCATTTTACTTTCATTTATTAGTTAATAAGTTTCTTATTCAGCGAAAAATGAATTACAAAGAGCATTGAAAGTATTTAAGTACCATAGTGAAAAATACGTTTTCATCTTCGAAGTAAAGAATTGGATATTACTGAGCAGATAGATATTTCTCTTTTCAAATACTTCACTTGTGCGTCATCATTAGATAAAGTTCAATCCACTGTTGCTTCTTCGATTATCCAAAGGATAAAGAAAGTTTCTTGCTCGTTTCTGAGAGCCAAGACTTTTTTGGTCTTAGATTTCAATATTTAATTCAGATTTTTGCGTTTCAGTTCAAAACAAACACTTTTGTTCCGTGTCAGTCTGTCAGTTCCCTGCATCCTTGTCATACACGTAACTCAAGTACTAGAGAACGAATTTTAATTAAACTTGGTACATAAGTTCGGTTTGGCATGTAGATGATCCCATTTAACTTTACAATAATATTAGTAATAATTAAAGTTAGTTAGCAAAGATTTTGAAAAAAACATTTTTCATCGAATAGGTATTATTTTATCACAAAATTCGTGATAGCAAAAAAGTTTCCGCGCAAGAAAATACAAATAATGGTAATAATCAGATGAACAATAAATAATTAAAAGTAAGTTTACATGTGAGGTAGCTTTCTGCTTACTTAACAGATTTTCGTTTTTGGTTTTTCACTTTTTTTAATAACTTACGCAAATAGTTTAATCAAGTGATGTCACATATTTCTTGCGTAATTGATATATCCACTCTATCAAAAATTTCACAAAATATGAATTGGGCAGAAAACATTACTGTAGAATGATTTTTTTCGAAATAGATAATTTTAAATAGAAGTTATTCGAAAAAAAATGAGAAAAAAGTTAATTCAAGGAATTGCTTAAGAGAGGAGAGGTTGTAAATAAAATAATGAATAAGGATTAAGGATAAATAGCTTACCGCGAATGCGTTAAGGAATATTTTTTAATTGTATTTATTTATATTACAACATTGTGTAATTTATATTTGCAGAGTCTGTTACAAGTATGCGAAAGGATCCCCACCATTGGAACTCAATTGAAGATTTTATCCACTGTCAAGGCAACGATGTTGGGAGCCCAAGGTAATTAATTAATATTTTTTTAATAATGCACTATAGGATATATTATTTTTCATAATGTTGTTATTTTACTAATATTGTTGTTACCACTGTTATTTGTTATTAACATTGTATTTAGGTATTTCAAGTTGGATCTGATTTATTCTGGAACAAAAAAAAATAACTTGTCGAAATGCTTTCCAAGAAAGTTGGTTATTTTTATTGGTCGCATAAATCTGTTGTTGGCTATAGAATTTGGATCCTATTATCTTTAGATTGAGAAGGAACCAAGCGGTGCCAGGGTTCTAGTTCTAAAAAAGGGTGAAGATCAGACTTCTGGTCGATAAAAACGAACTCGTAGAATCTCTTTCGGCACTGTGTGTGCCTTCTTCAGGGCCTATATTGACATATATACATTAGCACTAAGTTTATATAAGTTCCAATTAAGTAATGAAACAACAAAACTAAATATAATTAAACAAAATAAACTGGAAACATAACAACATGGTCGCAAAACTCCAAAATATATTTTGTGAAAAAATCCAGATTCCAGAACCTAATTGAATTTATGTTAAATATATACTTGCGTATTTAGTTGAAGAGTTACGAGTAGAATACATTAGGTGATGGATTACGGAAGGATTGGCGATGCGATGTGAAGCGCTCTGAGGAGGCTTACTATCCGTTCAGACAACTCTCCCCAAACTTGCTGGTTTAACCTTCTTCTCTGGTGCAAGGCTGGCTGGTTTTCCAACCTGCTAGCTACTGTCTTCTCTCTACCATCCTTGGACCTCTTCTTTCCACACTCAACGTTACCACTTCCCGCCATAATTGTCCAGTCGTCACCGCTAATGACCACAACAATCGCTTAAAAAAAAAAGAGAAAAAAAAAAGAATCAGAAGTGAATAAAATATTTAAAATATATCTAAACAAGAATTAAATATAACTTAAGAAAACCTACATCATTAAGCGAATAAATATTTTCAAATATTTAAAAAAATATATATATGGTATCATTAATATGGTTAAAGGCAGTTTTTATCGACCACAAGGATGATCTTCCCCCTTCCCATTGGTCGATCCTTGCAAATATCGCTAGCTAGATAAAATCGGCAGACGGTTTGAGCTGTGTACATGAAGAAGGACGACCCCTTAGATGTCCTGTATCAGGTACAAGTATCCACCTGATAGATGGCGCTCCATCCCTATTATAAGGGCAACCTCTTTCCCATTTATATTCATATTTTAACAAATCCCTCGGTTACACTTGAAGCTGTTGGAACTTTTAGCAATAGTTTAATTAGGGTCTAAATACAATTAATAATTATTAATTATTGCAAGACTATGTCTAATGGCGTTATTACTAATGCTTTAATAAATGTATAAACAAGTTTTGGATATTATCTGATATTCTACATTAGATTACGATAGAGTTTCATTAATTTTTATAAAACAGTGCAAGTGTGCACGATTTCTTTCTTCTTAAAGCATTTTGTGCAGTTCTTGAATATTTTTACAGGAGAATATTTGAATATAGTTGTACCTGTTTTTCACGTGTAACATGGTTCTATTTGAAATCAATGTCTTGAAATTAGCCGGGTTTTTTTTGTACTATGAACTTACGGGAATGGCTGTAAAATAAAACTCCAATATGTTGATATAGGAGATGTTCTTTCGAAATTTTGTAGTATGTTCTTATCGTAACTTATATTATTTCTTTTTACTGAACTAAATAAGGCTCTTCAGCGAGATATAAAATGCAGATTTGTCGATTTGAATAAAAAGTTGACTATAAATTCATAAGGATCAGGGACAAAACAATCTTAAAAAGCATGACTTAATGTAATTATGTATTATAATCAATATTAATTAAGGAATTTATTTTGGGTTTTAGTGTAATTAATTTTTCATATATTTATACATTTTTATGAAATTAATGAAGTGACGAAATCGTGTTACTGAAAATTGCTATTCCCTTTCAAAATAATGTATATTCTCTCTTATTCACTTGATATGTACATACACTTATTTAACTTTATATATTACAAAATCAGATTGAGAAAAACAATAAAAATATACCGTCACCCACAAAACAATATCGCCTCAAAGTCACTTACTACTGTATACACATGCATACTGTATCTGACCACACATTCGAGAAGTTGTTCTGCCAAAAGGTAGTGTGGAAATCTCCACAGAAGCAGTACCGGAAATAGTATCTCCATTCCTAGTGGAAATAGCGCCTATGTCCCCAACTGCTCACATACTTAGTACAGGTATGAAACCTACCATTTTGGGTATGTATTTAAGTTGTGCTTCTTATGTGATGGAGTTGAGCGGTATATTTTTCGAGATTAAATTGAACGAGCAGTATTTCACTTTTGTTGCATTTCATCAAAAACGACAAAACTACATTTTCTTGAAAAAGAATCTACTGCATTGAAGAAGGATCCCTTTGAAAATAAAGACTTCACGATTATGAAATCTTAAAACTCCTATTTTTCGAATGTGGCGCTTCCATCTTACGGGACTTTGCTTGAAAAATAGATTAACTGTACAACAGTGAGATTCGGTAGCAGATATGTGCCGTCCGCAGCCCTCAGATGGAAGCCGCCCCATCCTCGCTGGTTCTTCTAGCTCCAGTCGCACTCGGCTTATCTCGTCCAGTAGTCTCTTTGCTTCACCTCTTCCTTTCCTTTACATTCGCTTTCATCGATGGGGATAGGCCACAGAATGGCCTCCTCTACTTCCCGGTTCCAGGAGCCCTCTTCCCCGATCTGACACGGACCTTTTTTCTTCCTTTCAAGGTCCCTAACAGTGAGTCCCAGACTGGTCCTAATGCACCCATAGCCCCGTGTCACTGACTACAAGTACATAATCTGCGCAGGCCAGCTTTCAGCTGCTGATATTTCCGTTCTCCCGGCTAGCCTCCTTGATAACCTTTTCCAGAACCAGGTTTGGGGAAAGGCAGTCTCTTTGCTTGAAACCTGCCGGGTTCGAGGGCCGCTTAATACCAGAGCACTCTTTCGTCACTGGTGGACAACAGCCCAACTCTACTGTGGGTCTCTTAAATTTTGCCTACCCAGGTTTATTTACCAGTGCCAGGGGTCTTTAACAAGTACCTGACGTCGTTCAGGTACGGGGCCATCGATTAATGTCCCATCCGAAGGACGGCGTGTTCAAGTTTTTTTTTACCTTCCAAATAAAAATCTAAGGGCCTCGTCTGGGTTTCCAATTCGCGATCTTGAGCTCAGGAACCCCTAGGCGGCCCTCCTAACTCTCAGCTGACTGGCTGGAACACTGGCAAATCCATTATCTGCAATCCGAGTCCTCTTCGCCTTGCATACAAATATATTTCTCTCCTAGCTTTCACACTCATAAAACTCTCCTAAAATTATTCAAGAACTACTCGGTACATATATTAAAACTGCTCAACAGAACACATCCCAAGGAGAGGAGTTAGGACCAATGATCCCTATTTTCAAATACAGATAACAGTGTTATAATTAACCTTCAACTCTGTAAGTTCACTAATACCTTGTGCACCTACTCTACGAAAGCTATAACAAGTCCTTTTCTTTTTCTTTTTCACTATCTACCTCCACTTCATCCACTGCCATTGGAAGTTACTACCCTCAAACCCTGTGGCTCACTCCTCCGTCCAGGTTGTTCCTCCCCGACCTCTCGTTTCCTTCGCCCCCATTGTGCACCCGCTCCATTTTGAGTTCTTCATTATGGGATCCTTTTTATGATCATAGTGTTGTTTATGTTCCTTATCTCTTTATAAAATTACTATTTTACCTTGTCCTTATTATGAAGTTAGATTCCGCACTCAGTACAGCCTGTCTCCAACTTGACAAATTAAAATCATTAAAGTGTTGCCTAATTCTACAATAAAAATGATTAGTTTTTGAAGCAAATGAAATTAATTATTACGTTTTTACTTTTCCTGTTTAACTGAAGCGGTATTTTTTTGCGAGTGACGATATGCCAAGAAATGTTTCTGCTTTAAATAATATTCTTCTCTTGATATCAGTGTAAATTTTAAACAGCGGTTATGGCTTTCTCTTGTGCTAATTTTCTGCTACAATTGTTTATGTTTCTGAGTGAGCCATTATGGCTTGTACAAGTTCGCTTGTACCGTCACTATTTGCTGTATAAATGTTCGCTTTGATTATGTGTAAATCTGTGGATGTAAAATTCCAGAAATTCTTCCTCGAAGAGAACTTGCAGAACTTGAAGGCGGTAAACGAAAAAAAATATATATAAATTTTCTACTCTACTTGAATATTTGCATTCGATGCACTTTGTACTTTTTCTTCATCTTTCTATGTATTTTTATAGTGCATGAATAAATTATAGTTTTCTAATGTGCTTTTTGTGCCTGACATTTTATGCTAACAATTTAATTTTGTTTTATACTATTTATAAGCTGAATTGTTACTCCTTCTAGATGGCTTTTTAATTTTTGTTTTTTAGAAACTTCACTATGCAAATTCTATACATTTTTCATCAATGCATTTTCTATTAAAAAAATATTCGGGCTCTGAGATTCTCCTTTTTTTTCGATTAATTGATAAAAACTATTTTCAATTTATTAACCAATATTTTGAGCATTTAACAGTAACAGTTATAATTGCAAAATCTGTTTAATTAGGGTATGCTCTCATGCAGCATGTGAAAATGTAAATAAAATAACAAGTGCCTTGATTGATATCAAGACTTTAAAGTTAACCTGTAGTGTTATGCTGAGTGTTATGTGCCAGTGACTTAGTTCCTTTACATTAAAATTACCTTGACGTAACAGAAATACTTGTTTGTTTTTTCTTACTTTATTTTCATCTGCGCCTTGACTTTTATTCGTATAAAAATAAAAAATAAAATGTCTTATTCCATTCGCTTGGTAGTTCTACAGCTTAGATAGAGTTAAGTATATTTGAAATCTTCTTGATAGTTTCCTGTACATAGTTCTGCGTTTTCAATTCAACAATGAAAGGAAAGTTTTATTCTACAAGGGTCAAATAGTTGTCTAGCCAATATAATATATATTTACACACAAAGAAACATTTATCAATATTCAAAATTGACACTTCCTCATTAAACCTTAACAGATATATATTGATGCTTAACATTTTTTGCAGAGATATTGTGAAACACTTAATAGAAAATATAAAGAAAAACAGAAGATGGTAGCAATACCGAAAGTACTCCCATATATTTTGTGAATATAGATGTATATATATATAAATATTGTAAATATAGTTATTTATTGTATATATTAAGTTAGTTATTGTATATATTATATTGTAAGTATATATTGTATATTTCAAAAAATATATACAATATATGGGAGCACCTTCGGTATTTCTATCTCTTCATCCACGACTTAACAAATACTGTATTTTCTCTGTTTTTCTTTATATTTTCTATTAAGTGTTTCACAATTTCTCTGTAAAAAATGTTAAGTATCAATATATATATATTTGTTAAAGTTTCATGAGAAAGTTTCAGTTTTGAATATTGATAAATGTTTGATTATGTGTAAATATAAATATGTGAGGGCGCCGGTAGATCAATGGTATGCGTGCTTGCTTTCTGAGATCGTGGGTTCGAAACACGGCCGAAGCCCTTAGTTTATTTTATCTGGTAAGTAAAATAAACTTAAGCACGCCGTCCTTCGGATGGGACGTTAAGCGATGGTTCCGAGCCTGTGATTCGAAAAACGATGTGATTTTATAATAAACTTTGTGAAAATTGATCTTGGTCCCATCTCAATTTGTCAATCTGTTATCAGGTTTGAGAGAGGGAGCGGGGGGAGGGAGAGTTATGTGGATCAGTCAGTATGTATAATGCAGATGCACTTGTCTTGCAACACAAGGAGAAAAACTTTTCACGCTTTGAACTCCTTTATCCCCACGTAACAGCTTCAAAGATGAGATGTCGCAAAAGTAAAAGGCAATGAGATGTAGCCCATCACTGGAGAACCAAATGAATGAGAGTAACTGAAAAAAAATTCGAGATCAAACTCAAGAATTGTGTTCTTTTGGTGCACTCACACCTTGCTTATGGAGTTTTTCCAGACACTTTCAAAGACATATAGTGGTAGAAGTGTCACTAAAGGGACTATGACAAATTACATTAGTGACAAAAATGAAACATCTGATCGATGCCTGACAACAATCCAAATAACATTTTATTAAAATAACTCCAAACCTTTCGATATATGTAATAAAAGAAAGTAATACTCTTTCTCATTTTAACCATCTTTTGAATCATATTTTTCCCCTCCGGTATTCGCTATCCACATCTTTTCAGGCCTCAGCTGTACATCAAAGATTCTCGATATGTCGAAATGGTTTTAATTTTCAAATGAACAATTTTGAGTAGTTGTGTGAAGAAATGCGATATTTAATTTGTAGTTTTTTCTTTTTTTCTGATGTTGCTTCCTTCAATTTTTTTTTCGAAAGAACCCTACGTCAACGTTTGTATATCCTATATTTTGATTTCTTTATATTTTTTAGGAGTAAAAAAAATAACGTTAATAAAAATTAAAAGATAAAGAAATGTGGTTTGTTTTTCTTAAGTTATTGGACAAGGGCCAGGATAACTTGACAGATCAGTGTCAATTAATGTAAAACAGACCGTAGTTCCTAATATTTTATCTATTGTTGTCTGCATGTTGATCATTGCATTTGTTTCCTATGTTGTAAACTATGTTATGATAATATGTTGTTTTTTAATGCTTGTTATAAAACTTGGATACATAGTCTAGTGATACCTAGTTTGAATTGACAAATATTTGCACATTTGATCATATTCAGTCTTTGTTTTTGTTTTCTATGCATCTTAACCAGATATGATGATTGGATCCAGTAAGTTGATTTTGGTTTTATTTGCAAATCAAGCATGATTGATTTATATACTTTTTCGTTTTGGATTTTATTGTAGATTATTTTAGTTTATATTTTTTAAATGATAATTTTGTAATAATAAATAACTTTATTGACTAATTACTAGAATAAAAGTCCCCTCCCTTAGATGGTTTTGAGTCAATGAGTAAACATATTCGGAATAAAATCCGTAATTTGTTTACATCATAAGTTCTTACGGTAATAAGAAAACAAAATTCTGCAATTGTTCGTTTTTGTGTTACGTACAAAGACAAAATGTTCCTAATAATAAATAAATATTAACTACGCTGCTCAACAAAAACATATTTCTTAAACTTCTCTGGGATGATATAATGTTGATTTTTTCCGGTATTTTTTTCCAGAGTTGTCTTATTTGTTTTCTTTTTTTTGACAATATTTCGGGACACTTCCACGTCCCTTCTTTTGGTCGTTGTAAGTTAACCGCGAAAACTTAGTTGATTAATTCGGACTGGGTAAGTACATTGCCGGTGATTCACTGACGACTTTTTGTAACTTTATTTGTGTCTTCACTTAGTACGACATTCCTGAGGCCATCAGCTTTTATGGCCAAGTGTACAATAGAGATACACAAATCCTATTAGAAATTTGTCTAAAGGTTGGTTTTGGATTCAGAAACCTTATTGTTTTGTTGATATGTTAGAGAGCGGGGGATGTAGATCATTTTTATTTTGGCACCACAGGAGCGGGCGACATTTCCTGGCTCTATGATACAGGAAAAAGCATCCGGTCGCCGAAATTTTGGGGATTTTAAATTTCAATGCGTGGTAGGCTCGAAAAATTTAGAAAACGACATAATGTCTTGATAACGGACACCTCTCGATAAAGGACAAAAAAAGTAGACCCAACGATGTCCGCTATAGAGAGGTTTTACAGTACTTCTATTTTCTTCTCTACCTTGTTGAATGAAGTCATCGTAAGAACGTTACAACGTAATAGTTTTGTTATGCAGACTGTGGCACGGCAGAGATCTAGAGAAAAACGTTCTTACGCATTCGGCTGATCTTATCTTCAGAAATGAAGAGACTTCTGTCGCAAGATGTCGATGAAGCTAGTTATTAGTGACACTCAGCTGATTTGAGCCCTTCTGAAGTTTTAGGGGTTCTGGAACTTTTTGATTAATATATGAAAGGATCAAAGTTCATTTAAACAGATCCATAAAATTGATTTTTTTCTGTAAATTTTAAATCTGTTAATGTTTGTCTAGGCACGGAAGAGGATCAAGAGGCGACGGACATGCTGGTGGGTAATGCCCAGAACCTGATGCAGAGTGTGAAAGAGACGGTACGAGCAGCGGAGGCCGCATCTATCAAGATACGGACCGACGCAGGGATCAGTCTCCGATGGGTCAGACGACAGCCATGGTACCATTACTAGACTTACCGTGCAACACTACATGAGACAGCTCACTATGTCTGTCTCTCTTATATTTTATATCTAACCTACAATTTTATGGAAATTCTTTATTAACGTTCATTTAATAACAATTCTGTTATATTTTTTTCCTGAGATGTTCCACCTCAGTTTAACACAGCCAGCTCAATTTTTTTTCTTATATATAACTATTTTTAAAAATTATCATAATTTAATTCCTATTAATATCCATTTAAATGATCCTCCATGTTTTGAAGTATATATCAAACTTTGGCTGTAGTTTTTGAACAAAGAAGGGGGGGCGAGTCCTTTGTATTTAACACCAGGGATGGTGTCCTGGTTATGTACATTAACTCCACGTTTCATTTGTGAATGAATAGTGGAGTTATTATATGAATTTATTAATATACACCTCCTCTTTATTAGTATACACTGCAATTATTTGCAGCAGGAGTTCCTGAATTATCATTACTAAACTTAATTTGGTATTATTGACAATGAAAACTATATTCAAACTCGATTTTGCGCTCATTTTAAGGAAGAAAAAGATATTTTGATGATCGATGTTTTCATTGGATAGAAATTGAGCCGTTATTTTTTTATTAAACCTTTATGATTGCTATGAATTGTATTTAGATCGACATAAATCTTAAAATTACCAAACTCAAAAAAGTGTATTTTCACAAAAAAAAAAAAGTCTTGTTCAGTCTCTTAAGGTACTGAGACCCCAACTCCGCCAATTTTTTATATATATTTGCGAAATTAATGTAAAGAAAATGTTGGCTTGATTTGGAACACCTCATATTGTTCGAGTCATTGTTATTATTATTATTTTAGTGTTTTTATTTGTTTATTTCATTACATAAGGGAAAGTAGAGAAAGTATTATCTTCTCGTATAAAAACATTCCTTTCGAAAGCTATCATTATTTTTTAAGTTGTATTTATCTATTTTTAACTGAGGTTCAGGTATTTATTTAAGTTTTTATGTATAATTTTATTATTTTTCTACCAGTATTGTAATACTACTGCATACCAATATCCTATATAATAAGAATTAAAAATATTGCAGAGGAGAAAGTTGCGGGTTAGAATCCAAATAACAAATACCGCTCTCTGTTATCAGTAAAACATACCTTTTTTTAAATTTATTTTTTATTTTATTTTGTATTTACAAATATATATAGTAAAAAAAAAGTCTCTTTTATTGATAACAGAGAGCGGTATTTGTTATTTGCATTCTAACCCGCAATTGTTTAGCATACTGTACGGCGGCCCAGCATTGTGCTCCCAGACTGTACAGGGGAGCACAGTTGCAGCAGTAACAAACCCACTCGTCCTTTTTAATCTCCTGCAGTGCTCTCCTAGGCAAATTCCGCTTCACACACTTCTTGCAGAAGCCGGCAGTGCAGCTGGAACATAAGAACAGGGTGCCTCCCTGAACGCACCATGGGCAGTACTTGTCACTCCCATCCTCGTCAACGGAGAACTTCCCGTCCCCGTAGAATCGACAGCATTTCTCACAGGGAAGTGTCTCCATGTAAGGATGGATGATGGGCTTGCCCTTGGCGACCAGTTCTCGGACGGAGCCTCCGCAGGCAGCGCATTGAACAGCCTTCGTCTTTATCTGGGACACGTCTGGGAATGTTTTATTCCTGTACTCTTCTTCGTCAGAAGGGACATTTGGTTTAGTCACAGGCTGTCCCATGATTGAAATTGTTTGCTTATTTTTGGAACAATGCGAAACGTCCATAGGAATGATAACGCTGTACACCTGACCGCCAAAAATCCAGATCAAACCTTACTCAAATGCAGCGATGGAGCCTAACGGGCCAGATAACGCAACTTCTCCATTGAATACAATTAATTTCCTACTTTCCCTTGATTTTTATTTTTTCAACATTTGAGAGTCAAAAAATAGATGACCCTTTGACCAACGTTTTTGTAAAAAAAAAAAAAACATTTATTATAGATTCTTATTATTTTCAATCCATTTTTTGTTAAAATAGAAATTTACTTATTTTTACACAATTGTTGTTAGCTTATGCTTCTCAATAATTCTGTTTTTTGAAAGGGTTCTTTCAACAAATTCTCAAAAAATAATTCCTGTTAATTGACGGAGCATTAGTCATTTTTACAAGCCCATTTTTTTTTTTTTTTTTTTTTTTTTTTTTCTTGGTGCATCATTATATCATTTTGTTCTTGAAAAGTTTCATGAAATTTTAATTAGGACCCCTTCACCCATTATATTTAAATAATCACAAGTCCAACCACTAACCTTATTTTCGTAATAGGTTTCTTCCTCTATTTTTCTTGTTATTAATTGATAAATATACCTACTTATCAAATAAAAAAAAAAAAAAAATTGGATATTTTAAAAGTGCTATAAAAATTATAATAATCGCTCATAAATGATAACATTTAATTGGATGGTGCTATGTAGCGCAGGGTGCATTTTAAAGTGAAGCAATCTGTGAATTATAGAGAATAATATAAACAAAAATATGAAATGTTTTAGTTCATTATTATGTTAGCAATAAGGTTCTTTTATAATAGTTCACACTTCCCCAAAGAGATATTCATGTCACCATAATTAATATGTCATTTACAGTGAAGAAATGCGTTATCCAATCAGCTGACATTGTTATGAGTTTTTTCGTTTTTTTGCAAGTTTTGTTCTTATGTTCTTCTTTCTTGTTCTTTGGGAAGTGTGGCAGTAAATTTTTGTATGGATTCTGTTATGATATAAATTATAATGAATAATTTATATTTTACAGATAATTTTTTAATTAAAAATTATTTTTAAGTCGTTAAATTTAACTATTATTTTTGTTAATTTCTCAGAACTTTATTTTATTGGTTATTATCATTTTTTTAAATTATTTTGAGAAAGTTTTAATGTTTTTATTTTAATAATAAATAATATAATTATTATAACTAGAAATAATATATGTTTTTCTTTTTAATTTACTTTTATCAATAGGATCTCATTTTCGTTTCGTTTTCCGTTTTGCGAGGTTGCACTTTTTTTACAAATTTCTAAAATGGTACCCTTTTAGTTGTCTTATTATTTTTACATTGCCCGAACCCCAAGATTTCATATATGTTCGTTCGGCAATATGTAATCGTATTAGACTTTATTTCTGTTTGTTAACATTATAAAATAATCTTCTCAGTATTAATTAGAATAAATATATATTTTTAGCTTAGCAATTGTTGCGGGATTATAAATAAATTGTTAGATGAAGAAATAATTATTTTTGAGATTGATTATCTGTGGGATAGTTTAATAAAACTGTTTTTAAAAAATTGAAAAAACGTTTTTGTCTCTATAAAAAAAAAAAAAGGATCTTCCTACAACACATTACGCTAAGAGTAGACTTGGAGGCAATAACACGTACCCGATATTTATAGTGCGATATTACTGCCTTTGTTTATACGCGCTTTCAGAACACCTAAAATACTTTTTTATATAAGAGACAGCAAAATATTTGTTCATTATAAGTTTAAAAATAGTTGATCATGTTATCTTTGTTCTGTCCTATTTAATGAAAAGTTTTGAATACGTTTATGTGATGATGATATGTGTCAAACAATGAATTTCATTGGATTAAAAAAAAACGTTGTTTCAACTAAACCAATCTGCCAACCAAAAAAAAAAAAAAATCGTAGGAGAAGCAATATAAAATCTCAAAAATAATGCTACTCTATGTATATCGGGTACATGAAATTGCTTCAAGCACGGGACTAAATTCTATGGATTTCGTTCATTAGTAGGTGAGATCAGCTGTTCACGTTAAACAAAAATAGTGTTATAAAATTGCTCTTCAAAAAAATAATTAATAGTACGGTTTTTACTGTGTTTGTAAAAACGTGAAACAGTGAAAAGTATCAGGGAGAGGACCTTTTCACCAAACGGAATGAGTTGCAGCGGGGCGCGCTCTTCCTGGGTTGAAGAGAGTGCACCAGTGCCCACGGCCAGCCACAGCCAGCCAAGTAACATCAAACAGGTACCACACCAGCCCCTGGCCACAGCATCGATGGCCGTTGACCATCCAGGCCTTAGCGGCAAGAAGAGGACCCTAGACCAGCCTGACCAGGAGACACCCGCCTCACACCTCGCCGTCACCAAGAGGTATAAATCTTACAACTCACCAGTCATAGTTTCTAACAGGTATTCCGCTCTAACCAATTTAGACACTTCCAAGCCCCAACCGGCCGATTCAAATTCCGAAAATAGTAAAAAAATTAAAATACCTCCAATTTTTATTGTAGGTTACAATAACCTAAAAGAAATAACAGCTGACATATTAAAGGTGGCTACATCACCGTTTGAAACCAAACAATGCCTAAAAGAAAAACTTAAAATTCAAGCGACCTCGTCAGACGATTTTAGGGCCCTGACAAAATTCTACGATACGCATAAAATTAACTATTATACTTATGTTAATCCAGAAACTAAAAATGTATCGGTGATTCTCCGAGGTGTGCCATACGCGTTCAGTGAAGAAGACGTCAAAAATGAATTGCTCCCTCACTACCCAGTTATTTCGGTCACCAGGTTGCACAATAGAGACAAAATGCCCACGCCATTGTGCGCAGTCGAACTGACTAATAACGATCAGGGAAAAGCCATATTTTCACTTACAAAACTATATTACAGTCGGATCCACGTGGAGGAAAGACGCCGGTCCCTGCACGTTCCTCAATGCATGAACTGTCAAAAATTCGGGCACACCAAGAACTACTGCCGCCTTGAGTCGACCTGCGTTAAGTGTGCAGGGAATCACCATTATAAAGTTTGTCCTTTCCAAAAAACTGACAAACCGAAGTGCGCCAACTGTGGGGGCGACCATACTGCCAACTTTGGAGGCTGTCTGAAACGACCACCGAAACGGCAACTACAGTCAGCTTCCGCAGGCACCACCGCAAGCCAAACATTTCACACTAATACTAATCAACCTCCGCAACACACACACGCACATTCAGCCAACACACCCAATACACCACCATACGCACCTACCTCCCCGGAGCCCAAACCACCTACGAACTTTTGGTTTGACAAAAATCGAAGTAGGCCAACACCACCGCAACCTAATACTGCAAACAATGGAATTAGCTCTGAGGCAACGACTGACCTGACTGGACTCATCATGAACCTCATCAAACCATTCATCCCCCACATCCAAGCTTTCTTATCCAATTTATTCACTAACCTTTTTTCGATGAATCATGGCAAACCCTAATCTGGGAACTTTTCAAAATTTAACTATATTAAACTGGAATGCGGACGGCTTAAAGATAAGGCAACCGTCATTAACCAACTTTTTATCACGATATAATGTCGACATTGCATGCATAACTGAGACCCACCTCAAACCGACAGACAAACTCAAACTCTCTGGCTACTGTTCATATAGACTGGACCGACCGACACGTTTCGGTGGTGTTGGCATTTTCATCAAACGACACCTGAAACATTCACAGATTAACATTCCCCCTCTCCAGAACTTGGAGGCAGTTGGAGTCACCCTCACCACACTCTCCGGCACACTCAACATCATATCAGCATACCATCGACCGAACACAAGACTGGTACAGACTGACTTCGAACATATTTTCACAGGACTACCGACTATAATGATCGGGGACCTCAACAGCAAACACACGCTATGGGGATGCAGAAGACAGAATAACAACGGGACTAGACTACAATCCATCTCAGAAAACCTGGGGATACAAATATCGACACCTGACGAACCGACATTCTACCCAACTCAACGAACATACCAACCCGACATACTGGACATAGGACTGATACACAACTTTAACTTGCCCCTGTTTCACGAGACACTGACCGACTTAGACTCAGACCATCTCCCAGTTATCTGCACCTTCCTAGCACGGCCACAGAAGGAGGAATATCTTCCAAGGTTGATCACGGGGAAGATCGACTGGGCCACGTTTGAAGACGGAATGAACTGTCTCGGGGTCCCCCATCATTATAGCACGACGGACGACATTGACAATGCAGTTAGGACGTTCACACAAACCATACATACCTCAGTACATGAAGCAACATACCGACATTTCACTGACAAACGACACCTATTCCACAACAAGACACCAACACACATAATGGATATGATCCGTACAAAGAACACACTACGACAACACTGGCAAAGAACAAGAGATCCCCTTGAGAAAAGAGAACTGAATCGCCTGACCCGACGCATACGATGGGAACTTGACAAAGACAGAATCGCGAACTATCGAAAATACTTGACTGATATGACTCCGGGCGACAACAACTTATGGAAAGAGACACGACGACTTCTAAACCAAAGGACACCCCTACCCATCTTAACTGACGGACAAATGACTGCCACAACTGACAAAGAAAAAACCGAATTACTGGCGACCCATTTGGAAAATAAATTCACAACGACAGACGCTGACGATCATGAAACACTCATCACAGTTGAATCATACCTCTCAAATACACTTCACACAGTCGAAGCACCCATTCAGCATACCACACCATCAGAAATACACGCCCACATTACACGACTACACATCAAGAAGGCCCCCGGTGAAGACATCATCCCCAACCTGGTGCTGAAGAAGCTTCCTCCGAAGAGCATAGCCTACCTGGCAAGTGTGTTCAACGCCTGTCTTCGCCACGGCTACTTTCCTGCAGACTGGAAAAACGCCGTTGTTCTAACATTTCACAAGCCAGGTAAGGCAAAAAACGATCCAGGCAGCTATAGACCAATAAGCCTTTTAAATAGCCTCTCAAAACTTCTTGAGAAAATAATTCACAAGAGGCTCCTCCGTCATCTGGAGACTGCAGGGACCATCCCTGCCCACCAGTTTGGGTTTAAATCAAACCACTCAGCCGTCCATCAGCTACAGAGAGTTGCTGAGACCATTGTGGGGGGCTTTGAGCGGAAGCAGTACACAGTAGCAGCCTTCTTGGACGTCGCAGCTGCCTTCGACACCGTCTGGCACGAGGGCTTGCTCTTCAAATTAAAACAGACCTGGCCTCCGCAATACATCCAGAACATCATTAGCTCTTTTCTTCGTGACAGAACATTCCAAATAAGGGTGAACAACACACTGAGCTCCAGAAAGAAGATATCAGCGGGAGTCCCACAAGGTGCGATCCTCAGTCCACTCTTGTTTGATCTGTTCTGTCACGACATACCAGAACCAGTCTCTGCAACCCTGGCGACTTACGCTGACGACACGTTGATCCTCAGCCAAAACATAGATCTGGAAGCGGCCATCGACTCCCTACAAATCCAGGTGGACGAGATCGGCCAGTGGTTTGGAAAATGGAAGCTTAAGTTGAACGGTGGGAAGACGGAGGCGAAGGTGTTCGCTTTACGCCGCTTCTCGATAGAACACCTCAGAAGGCTGCAAATCGACCAACTCCCAATTCCATGGAATCCTAAAGACCGGGGTGTGCGCTATCTTGGAGTGCACCTTGACACAAGACTAACATGGCGCCTACATATCAACATAAAACTCCAACAAGCACACACACGACTCAGGCTCATCTACCCACTCATAAACAGGAATACACCACTCAGACACACATGCACATCCTTACTTTACAAAACACTAATGCTTCCACTCTAATCCTACGCTTGCCCCATATGGTTCTGCACTAGCCACACTAACATAACACGATTACAAACATTCCAAAACAAAGTCCTCCGGATAGCGGTGAACGCACCTTGGTTTATCAGGAACACCCAAATCCATCGGGAACTGGGAGTTGCTCCTTTTGCAGCCCACATTGAGAAACTCACCCGAAGCTTCCATGAAGGTCTGCCAACCTGCTCTGGTGCGGTTCACTACAGTCTCGGCCAGCCTGTAGCTCGCAGGCTGCAACCAAGACTGTACCAAGACTTTTTGTTTTAATCATAATTTTCTTGTTTATTTGCTCATTTTGTGTAAAGTACATACTTAGTACTGGTCCAAATAAAATGTTTTTCTTCTTCTTCTTCTTCGTTCATTAGTAGACCTAATTAAATAAACAATTATTTTGTAGTTGGGAAAATGACGCCAACAAACTAACGTAACATTTATCCTACACTTCGACTTTTATTACTGATATCTGATTTAGTGGTAATTTTAACTTCAACGAGAACAAAAACCGCTGACTTAATATCAAAACAATAAACCAAATTAACTAAGAATAAAGAAACAATGAATAGAAAGGCTCCTTCCTTTTTCTCTTTAGTTGGCCTATCATTTTCTATTGATACGTATAATTTTTTTTTTTTTTCCTTAATGATCTTGTTAGAATCATTTTGTTGCATTTATTTAAAAATATATTTTTGTACTATATAAAAAATGTTTAATAACTATTTTGAGAAAAGGTAAATGGTTATTGGGTAGTTTTATATCAAATTAAAATGAAATGAAATGTGGAAAATGTATAACTGTAATTCTAGAGGTAGCGAGGGTGAGCCGCCAACTTTTTGATATATTGTACATTATCATGAGACTGCCTTCTCAGTCCTCTGTAAGTCCTGATGATGATCTGGAAAATATATATATATATCGTAAGTTTGGCGATAGAATAGTGGCACATTTTTACTTCAGCTATACAATATATAACGGAAATTATCTAATTGAGTTTCCACCTGAATTGCATGTATTCCGAGCATACGAAATTTTATGTCCAGTGTGTCCAGAACATCATAGGATGACACATCTATTGTCAGTCAAATCGGTCAAATGAAGTTGAGAGGGAGGGGGGGGGGGGGGGGGGGGGGGTGAACACAAAAACTCTGATAATTTCATATGTAAATTTAAAACTCGATAAGGTCGAAACATATTAACTTTCCTCGAAAGAAGACTCAATTCAAAAACCCTAATAACTGCCGATGTAATAAATGTATGGACACAACATTAGTTTGTAAATTCAAAACCCCATAAGAACGACGTCTAATAATTTTCAGCGAAATGTACCGAACGAGGAAGGGGGCTCATCTCAATTAACCTTAAAAACTCCCGATGGAATGAATATATCGACGAGGGTTCAAAAATCTCTATAAAGTAACTATTGACGTTTAGCCAATATCTAGTGGATGCCTAGTTGTTTTATTTGTGCCGGTGATTCACCGAAAGACTTGTTTTTATCTTGGCTGACCCTCGATATGCTCAGAAGTGCAGATAATATTGTTAATGCATCAAATTCTTGAGATAAAATAAACCTGGAAGATGCACTTTACTGGTTATTGCTAAATGTTTCTTTAAAACAAATTCGTAGTGCCTTTAAAAAAAACAATTTATTTATTTTTTAGAGTTATTTGCATCTCACTCAATCCCAAACCCAACCTTTCCCAATTACAGTAGCAAGTTGTGTACTGTTAAGTACATGCATCTTAGCCTATTTAACTTTTTAAATTGACAATCAAGTTTTTATTTTAACAAAAAAATAAAGTAAAAATTATATATTAATTTGTTAAAAATATAAGTGAATATTGATATCTTGAGAACAAAAAAAAAGAGAGAAATTGTAAAAACAATATTGAACATTTATTTTCTAAAAAATTAACTGAGACAAAAGAGCAATCATTACACAAAAATTGTTGTTTGCAAATGCATTTCAGTACTATATTCTTATATTTGATAATGCAACTATGTGAAAAGTGCTCAAATAATTATTTATATTATTTTATTTATTGGAATGTGCTGGAGGCATTTGAACCTAACACACTTCTTTTATTTTAGTTTTAAATTAATATAACTCTAGCTCTTTCCACATAAACTGCCATTAATTTATTTAAGATTTTATTTAGATCGGGTGTCGACAACCTTTTTGCACTCGTGGATCGCATAATGGACGCCATTTTCATAATTCATAAAATACAAAAAAATAACTTATCAGTTTATTTGTTCCAGGCCTCTTGACTCGGGAAGACTATATTTCCCTACATTTTATTCCCACCGCTGATACATCGAATAATATATATTTTTTCTCAGCTTTAATATTCTCCAATTTTTTTTTTTTTTACAATCTAGCAAATAGACGTTTCGGGATGAAAATCTCTCATCATCAGCATTTATAATTTATTTTTTGATTTTTATTCTAATCATTGTTTTTCTTATATTGATTACAATAAAGATCAGTAAATAATTATATTTGTAAAGACCAAAAATAAATTGAGAGAATATTAAAGCTGTGAAAAAAAAAATATATATTATTATAAATTCAGAATCTCCGTACACACCTCAAAAGTAATCGAATAATATGCTTTGAACAATAATTTGACATTAAAAAAAATAATAGATGTGGATCCCGGGTGCCGCGCTCTGTTTTTGTGGACCTAATTTGTGCCAACCTAAATACTGGTTATAGTACTTTAAATCCTTTGCCAGATTATATATATATTGGTTAATAACATTAATTCATATTATATAGTTGTATTTAATTCTGTGAGTTTTAATAAGTTTAATTTTTTATGACTAAATGGGTTATAGATGGACATTGAAACATTTAGTTTTATAGAATAGTTTTAATTGTTATGTGAATAACTGGTACTAATAACTTTGTTAATTAATTAATAGTTTACAATAAAGTTTTCGTTCTCAGGAACGTTGGTACTAAACTTTAGTTTATTAGAACCTAAAAAGTAATGCAATATTAATTTAGTACTTAGATCTATAAAATAGCGATGCAATAAACTAGCCGAGTCACTAAATAAATGTGCACCAAATAATGCTGTGTAATAATTGTGTAAAATTTGACCGAGTACTTGAGATTTATGTATTTATAATTTATAAAACATTCTTGATAATCTTGTGTTGTGATTTTTTTTCTTTATAGCCGAAATATATATATATACTTTACAGTGTATACCGAGGGAGTTGAAACGCAACCTCGTACCTCATAATATATAAACATTTGAGTTTTTATGGATTCCTTTGAAGAAACCTAGAATCCTTGAGGATGAAAAAATTAGAAAATAAAATAAAATCTCTCTTAATTTAGTTTTAATCTCAAAATATTTGAGGGTAGCTGCTATGGTGAGAAGTGATTATTTCACAGGTAATAAGTAGTCTGACCTTTCACAGATTTTATTATTACATGCTAGCCGGCTTTTGAGGTTGCACTCTTGCAGTCTCCAAATACCCATCATTTAGTAAAAAAGTTGAACAATTCTAATTTCTAGAATAAGTTCATACAATATATTGGCTATATGTAGGTACTAAAATTACGAGTAATAAGTATAAATCAATAAACAAAAAATAAAGTGATACAAATTATAAATAAAAATTATATCACTTTATTATTATTTTTTTTAAATGACGCTTAACATTTTTTGCAGAGATATTGTGAAACACTTAATAAAAAGTAGAGAAAAAACAACGTTTTTAAAAAAAGTATTGTCTATTTCACAAAATGCATATACTATGGGAGTAGTACTTTCGGTATTGCTACCATCTTGAGCCACGACTTAACAAATACAGTATTTTGTTTTTCATGTCTGTTCATGAATATTTATATAGCCAATATTTTACGTACTTATTTTAGAATTTTATAAATTTTTACTAAATTATGGGTTTTTGTAGACTGCCTGATGAGAGGGCAACTTCGAAAACCGGCTAACATATTATAATAAAATCTGTGAGAGGTCAGACTACATTTTTATTTTACAACCTGTGAAATTCCCTAGGATAATGATAAGTAAAATGAATATTTAATATATTTATCAGAACTTTGCTTGCTTATACATTATCTATCTAAATATAGAGTAATAATACTAATGAGGCGGAGGGGTTTTGGGAGGTTTTTTACCCAACTGATGACTTATTACTACTGATAGATTTTTCGACGTACGAGGTTGCGTTTCCATCGATAAGCACTCATATTTGTGTAAAAATTGAGTTACTTTTCAGACATAATTGTAATTTGTTACAATTTTTTTTCTATGAGTAATTCGTTGTTGGTCTTTTAATAAATATTTTTTTCTGTTTCAATTATATTTTTTAACCCTTGACCCAAAAAAAAAGAGAGTTGTGTTTGACCTGTACATTAGTATGTACGTATGACTTAAACCTTTGAACCCACTGACAGGTTCGGTGAGTTTTTTTTTTTTTTTTTTTCATTAATAGATTCTTCGGAGATGATTATAGGATATATTCATTTGGAAATCGGTCGCCAAGTTTTTTTACAAGTTATTCGATCAAAATAAAACTTGAAAGTGTAATAGTACTATTGAGAGTTGAATATAGTTGTGGAGCCATATTCCTAATTTCCGACGTAATTTTTTTTTTTTAACAGTGTTCTGCTGATGAATTTGTAAATGTACCTAATACTTTTGATACAGAATACGGTTTTGGAGTCATATTAGTTTTTAAACAAAGACAAGATGTTGGATTGTTGAATGAAATTGTTTAAAAACCACCCAATCAATAATCTATATCAAAAAACTTCCAATATGTTGTATTTGGACTACACAGTTAAAAATTTGCGCATTCGGGGTGCTGAAAAAGTTTAAACTCCTGAGTTGGGAAAATTGTAATCGATTTACCCAATCGAGCAAAATCAAATATTGTGTTTCCTTATAGTTTTTACAGAACTCGACAATTTTGAAAAAAAAAATATGAAATAGGTATTCCTATATATAGTCCAAATAGATATTTTTTAATTAGATGGCGGGGTTGCAGGTTTTTAAAAAATAATTTAATTTACTTTATTTATCATTAAAATGATAATATATGATAGTCGTGTCCGCGAAAATGCCCGTGGGTAGGTAAATAGTTTTGAAGCTTATTTTTTGTATACAATGTATTAATAATTTCAAAAATAAAAAAAAATTTTAATATATATTTTTTTCAGTGGATCACTTTCCCCCGTTAGCTGTGATGCCTCCTTGCCTACTGACCTCAAGATCGCGTGTTGGAAACCTCGCCTTAGATTTGAGACGTTAAGCGATTGTCCCAAGTCTGTACGACATCAGGCACTCGTTAAAGACTACTAGTAACCAGATCTGAAGTGGCAACATTTAGGACTCCCATAGTAGAGTCGGGGTCATGTCTACCCAGAGGGAGGAAAGAGAGCTCTGGTAGTACGAGATATGAGCTCATAGTTGTAGCCCGGGCATGAGTCACATTAACTATCTCCGATTTTGCGTCACTAATCCGCAAAAAATTCAAATGATTCAAGGTATCCAGTGCCGGCGCGCTTCGCGAACGACCAGTGTGCCGCTCTCCGCCCACTTACAAACCAACACTCATACATTGCAACTACACTACAATATAGTAGAAGGCTTATATACCTTGGAAGGGCCTCTATGTCATTACAAAATTATTTACATTATGTTTTTAGTTTAACTATTATTTTCTGCCTTCCACCGACAGTCTATTGAAGTTCAACGTTTACTTAATAATAATAGTTTTTTTACTTCCTCAACTATTTGTAGTATAGGGGAAGTTATGTAATTTACAGTTCAGCTTTGTTCTCATGTGGTAACGGAGGTCTTGACTGAAAAAACGAAACGTTCGCGAATACAACAGGTCATTGACAAAAATGAACGATACAAGATAATCTCTTGATATCTGATATCTATGAGTTTCGTTTATTTGTTGTCTAGTTTGCTCTACAAAACAAACCGTCTGCCTCAGTGGCGCTCTAGGCGGCCGCTTAGTTCGCCTCTTTTGTCGCTCCGGCACTGAAGATATCATGCACACATTTAATTTTTTTGTACATTTCTAAAGTCACCAAAATTAGGTTCTCATTGGTAATTAAATAATGAGATTTAAAAAATGCATAAAATTGATCATACTGCAATCTTGTTTATTTATTATATTTGCCTTGTCTTCAACACTATATATTTGTCATATACTTAATAACTAGATCAAATATTAACATGATAAATATTTTAAAATATTATAGATTTAAACGTAAAAATATACCTTTTTTTTCCCCTTGTTATATATATTTAATGCAAAATACATGTACGAACTTTGTGTTGACAATGAATTATTATACACACATAAATAGCAATAATTATAAATAATAGTTCATTAAATATATTTGTATCCAATTCAATAAGGTCAATCTTATATTACAATAAAGCCTTTTTATTGACTTAACCAACGGTAACTTAAGGCAGCACTCAGTATACTATTAAGTTAAAACAAAGAAATTTATATCATTAATTGGAGATCACAATAGTAACCTTAAATTATTTAATTGATAGATAAATACTTTTAAATATACATTTTTTTTGTTTAATTAGTCTTTTTACTTAAAATATTGAAACTTCATATTAAATTAAGCAGTTAATACACTTAACTCTGCAGAGATATTGTGAAAAACTTAATAAAAAATATAAAGAAAAACATATTTTTTAACAATAATTCTATCTTATTTCACATAGTATATGGAAGTACTTTCTTATACTGTATACAGTATTTGTTAAGTCGTGGTTGAAGATGGGAGTAATGCCGAAAGTACTCCCATATATTTTATGAAATAGACAATATTATTAAAAAACATACGTTTTTCTTTATATTTTTTAGTTAATACACTTGTTGAAGAATATTCGTGTGAAGTACAATTTGGCTGTGAATGTTTGCGGCATACTTTCTATATATTTATATTTACTAATACAATTAAATAATTATTTTAAGTTGTGAATTTAGATTTAGTTTATGATATTCCCTCTCTTATTTCCTTACAATACTGTTTCGCCTTTAAAATCCAAATCTAAAATTGCTGACTTTCGACTAAAGTAAATTATATTAAAATATAAGGAACAATCAACACAATGCCAGAAATTATTCAAAACAACGTGGATAAAATATGGTGAGTTTGTCAGATAAAAAGTGCGGGACACTTATCAAACTTTTAAGACCTTTAAATTATAATTTTCTAATTTTATTCATGACTGGATTGAGCTTTTTCAATGTTCTCTTTTGTCTGGGATATCCTGACATTTTTAGAAACTGACTTTTAGAAACTGACTAGTTAGTTTAGTTAGTAATTGTGACTCTGGCCCGGGCTTTAACTACGAGGTCATATCGTTTACTACCAGAGCGCTCTTTCGTCACTCAGTTTCAGCACAATTTCAGCTATAAAACGTTCGGCTACTCACAACTACCACTCAGTTTTTGAAAAAAAAAACGGGGTAAGGTTAAGTTGACATCTTGTTCATAAGAGTGAAAGATGCGGACACACCTCATAACTTGGCAACAAATCCAGGAACAAACTGTTCATCACTATAATAGAAACTAAATGATATGGTTAATTGGATAATAATAGAAATATCAGCAAATAAATAACACAATGTAAGATTATAGGGTACATAGAACATGATCTCTCCAAGAAACATTACCTAAAAAAAAATGTCAATCCGTTTAATTCATACTAAATGTGACATTTGAATGATAATGTAAGTCTACATTAACACTTATAGTTCCTTAAAAATCTAATGATGTTGCGGGATTTATAAAATAAATAATATTGTGTCAATTTCAGCCTTACGAGTGTCAACATTTTACCTATGCAGTATTTCTTAAACATCGGTATGAATAAGGGTAAAATTAAAAAAAATGTGTTTAAGGCACATAAATTTGAATCAAATAACCTTTCAAGACTATAATATTTGTGCAAATTTGTTTAGCGATTTAAGTCGCATTTATTTGTCTTTCAAAGAATTTATTTATAAAAAAATATTAGTCAATATTTTTACCAATTACATATTGGATGGGTGGGATTATCGACATATTTTCATTTTTGGCAATTCTTAATGTTATTTTAGGCATGTAGTAGAATACAATCAATAATTATTTATTGGTATGTATATTATTATTATTTAGTTTAGTTGCGAATGATTATATAGCCCTTCATATTTTTCTTCAAAAAATACAGAATTTAATGAGAATTATAATACAGTTTGTATTTTTGACCGAATTTATAGACTTACCTATTTTAGTATGCAATTATTATAAATTTTGAACCAAAAGAACTGACAAATTGTTGATGAAAAAATAATTTAATGTATAATACAAGTAGGCCAATTTCAATTTAATATTTCCTCACAAAATCTTCTCAAGGTATATAATTTTTGATTTGTACCTAAAAGTACATACCTAATAATAAATTATCATTTTTCCTATTTAATGCTTATACAATTAATATTCTTTATTTTAAATATTTCTCACATTGAAATCAGCAACAGTTTGGTAGTCATAATATGGGTGCAGCTTCGGAAATAAAGTTTCATTTAATATACACATAACTCTATTTTCCAACATCTTTATGTATACTAGCGAAAATTTCAAATAATATTGTCTCTGGATCAACAAAACCGGTGGTTCTTAACTTGCCTGTTTTTTTGAAAAAATATTACAAGTCACAGAAAAGATTAAGAACCATTGAATGTAATATAATAACAGCCTACTGAATATGTCCATCATATAGTCTTAACGTTATAAAACTTCGAAAGTGCCCATAACTTGTATTGACCGAACATCAAAATTGAAGTATCCATTTAAAAAAATATTTCATAAAAGGAAGGAAGCTTTCAATTAGAAAAAAAATATATATATGCTAAAAAGCAGTTGAGGAGATATAGTAGTTGGGGTAACTAAACCATGGGTCATTTATTATAGCCGTATCGTTTAATTTTTTCAATTTAAAAGTACTGTGTGAAAATTTGTATACATTTGTATTTTCAAATATCCTGTCGTTCTGCTAGAGATTTTGTCAACCACCAGCATGACATCATAATATGTAGTATTTAAAGTTTTTTTTTTGTGTTCTGATGTATATTTAAGCATAATTCAAGTAATTGAGGAGCTTAGAAACATACGTACATCCAAATGTAGAATGCGTGGAGATGACTACTTATAGCATGCACTTATGCCTTCAAGAGTATGGATATCTAAATTCAACTGCAAAACTCCAAATGTCGCTGCAACGAGGACATGCAGAAAGCCAGTGTAATGGCAACTTAAACCATGGGCCAGTTACCCCGACTCATCTTAAGTATTATTTTGTATTTTTTTTTTGTATTCTATTAATCAAATAACAATCCAGATTGGAATCATAACAGATAGTTTCGATCCATGGTATTGACTTATTTGTTACCTAAAAATGTAATGATTATTTCCCTTCAAATTAAGGAATAAAATAGAGAAAAAATGGGAAATCTCGAAAAAAAAAAGAAGAACTATGGTTTTTTTTAAAAAACAATCTGATGTACACCAAAATCAGAAGGGTGGATATGGTGTACAACACACAATCCCATGCGAGAAAGATAACGAGTTAATACACTTCGCCTATCTGCAAAAAATTGGTATTTTTTTGAAACAGAACATAATAGTACAGAAGACTGAATGTATTTACTTACTCTGCGCAAATTATAACATTTATCTCATTACTCTTCCTGTAAATTACAATTTTTCATTTAAACACATTTTCAGATAATTAGCAACCAACACCAAGCAACCTGTACATTTAGGGAATTGAAGAGGAGAATTTGAAGATATATATTTTTTTTAACAACAAAGTTCATCACATTTATTTAATAGGTACATTTATAATATATATTTACTTATGACAAATATTTGGACACTGAATATACATAAATTTTATGTATACTCCATTCTCATTTATTTAATTAATAGCTTAATTTAATTATTTGTTGTAATACATAATACTCTAATATGCACATAATTCAACACATTAAAAATGTTGAAAATCGTGTATTACAATAGCCAATACATATAAGAGTTATTTAATTTTAATTACTTAACCACACACTGTTCAAGAATACAGAAGAATATTTTTTATTTTATTTTATATAACAAATAACAGTATGGTTTACCATTCACCTAAAGTATTGTAATTATTACAATTAATTATAATAATAAGTAGTTTTGTTTACTCGCATATAGAGAAGCAGATACCAGCTAAATTCAGCAGTTGCGTCAGGTTTATATAAATACCATTATAATGTTTAATTGCATATTTCTACACGGAAACAATTTCCTTAGTGATTTAAAAGTGTTCTTGTACAATTTTTTTTTTCTATGTTTCTAAAACAATGTAACCTACAACCACCTAGAACTAAAAATTTAAACTTTGCTTCGCTAGACTGTTTTATTATTGATTTTCTATAATGGTTCTGCTTTGTTTATGTATTACTTTTTTTTAAATTTGAACTATTCAATGTTGTTACTTTTTAAAATATTTTATTTAATGGCAAATAATTTCAAATTTTAGAATTCCGTTAAAGATTTGCTATAATGTTCAATAACCTAAGAAAATTTATTTTATTTAAGTCCTAAGCTATTAAATTTCTTAGAGCCTAGATGTCTTAGATGACAGCTTGAAATTAAAATAAATGCCTTAATAATAATTCAGTGATTTTTTTTCTTAATAAATGAAAATTGGAACTTAGCCTCAAAAGACACATATTAAGTCTAATTTAAAAAAAAGTTATAATATTGTCTTTTATTATTAAGAAAAAACAAAAAAAACATACGAAAATATATATAGCCATTCCCCACAAAATAGTGAATAGAGCAATATATTTTAAAAAAAATCCTGTGCAGCAAACTTGTAGCACTTAAAAAAAAAAAAAATTATATTATTTTACAAAATGTAATTATTTATTAAATTTCAAACAGAAAAATATGTCTTAGGCATTATTATCTATCTGAAAGAACACAACTCAACGAGGTAACTGGGCAATTATTGATAACATGATAATATAATAAAACAAAAATTGAAAACGAAAAGAAATAACACACTTGCAAGCACACGGACACTGATTTGATCCCTGTCAGACATATAACAATAATAATATAATATTTGTATATTATAAAAATTGGGTGCGTCAACAATATAACATTAGCACAAAATAAATATTAACAACTTGCAGGATGCATGTGTGCCCACTCCCTTAAATCCAACAATGCAGTTCACTCACAGCTTGCAACACCTCAATTAAATATATAGGCACATGGCATGAAAGAAAAGATACCGCGAGCTCACTCTGGCAGGCCTCAAAGGAACAAATACAATAAATCGAAGATATGGAGGGAAATTTAAGAACCATCTCCATCAAGTTCTTGAAAAAGTTTATTTTATTTTTTTTTGTTAGAGAGAAAAATTTAGGGGTCATTTCACGTCAAATTATCAAATTTCTTGAATATAGGAAAAATATTCTTTCTTCAGATTTCAAGAAAATTCTATTTAAAAAAATAATTGTAATAACACATATTTTTTTATATTGCGCCCTTTCGCCCATTTTCAAAAACCTTATACAACCTAGTATCCATAGTTATACAATTTTAAGCCATGTCAAAGAGGTGTACACGATCATGTATAGGTGCCACATATCTATCGAACTCGTAAAACTCATGAACTGAAGAAAACAAAAAAATAGAGAATGGTCACCAGGTGAATATAAAGGAAGTCAAGACCATGTTTTATATATAATGATAATATATACACATAGATTGGATTTTTGACTAGATTGTGTAAGTTTTGAAAAAGCCCGAATGGGTGGTACATGTTATTATAACCACGTTTTTAATTACATCAAAATTTTGATTAAAAAAAAAAATGTTGTCTTACAAATAGTGTTATTCAAAAATATTGAAGGGTTACATTATTTCGCGTGATTCCGGTTTTATAAGACCATACGGTCATAAAAGTAGAAATACGCGAAAAAAAAACAACCTTGAAATGTTTTTGAAATACCGCTAGTAATACAACATATAATTATATGAAAATAGAATACTTCATAGGTTTGGTGTGAAATTAACTTATACAAATATTTCCAAGATTTACTGTAAGTCGATACTGTTTCAAAAGAGAAAAGTGAAGAACAAATCTAAGAAGAAAATTAAATTGAACATAATTGGCACCATTTCTCAGTCTTAATAATTCCTACACTCGTTTCTCAATAAAATATTCGTTATTATTAACTTCGATAGAGTTATCGACCCTCTCTGTGGTAAAATGAATACCACAAAATGTTACTATTTATTAAATATTAATTCCATTATATAATATTCATATATACACAACACATATATATATAAAACAAGATATGTGAATATCAATATATAAAATATATAAAATCCAATGGGTGGGGGGGTAGGTGAGTGATGTGGATGATGGTAGGGGAGGGGCATGCTCATCTCCTGCAGTGATCGGCCCACAATAAACTGGTCAATAATGTGTTTTTCAATGTTTTTAATCTATTTTTTTTGGCACCTATCTGGCTATCAGAGTTCTACAGGAACGAAAAGAAGCAATCTTTACGTTGAGTAAATAAATAAATTCAAACAAATTAATATTAAAGAAATAACAATTTATTCGTTAGTCATTGGCATGTTTTTTTCAATGTTTCCTTTAATTTATTAATTTGTTATTATGGTTTATTAGCCTCTCTAAAATCTTGTTCATTTGATTACATTCTAATTTTTTCCCCCATATTGGGATCATATTGATGTGAGAACACAACCCTTTTTTTAGTTGCTGTAAATGAAGGAAGTGCATACAAAAACTTATAACTTATAAAAAATCAAGAATATTAGATGTAAACGAGTCCTTTTTTTCAACAAAGTTCATTATATATTTCCAATAATTATGCGATTTTTCATAGTTTATTTCATCTGATTAAACATTTGTATCAACTCGTTTTAGAAATACTAAATGATAGAGTTTATTTTAAAATTAGTGTTTTTAAAATATCCGACGAACCCCTTCTTGGATATTCTAGTGTTAACTCAGAACCAGAATTAACTATTACAAATATCATTAAAAATAGTATCATAAATATTACTAATACTTCTTTTCAGCCCTATAGAACTAATGCAAGTCTAAATGCCAAAAAAAAAGAAGCAGAAAATCTAAACTAAAAATATTAATTAATTAAAAAAAAAAATAAAGTAAAACTGTCATTATTGATCAATTGATAGGTGGGGGTGAGTGGTCTCCTGGTGGATGGGGATGAGAGTCTCACTGAAGGATGCAGCAGACACCGCAAGGGAAGGGTGCCGACCTGACAGGCAATGCCAGCCTGTAGAACTTGTCCACTCCTCTCCACTCACACTCCCCACACCCATTCACCGTCCTCCTCCTCCGGCTCATGGCAACCCTTGTCCCCGTCCCACTATGAAATGGAGCAGGGAAAGGGTTGCCTTTCCCGTTTTTTTGACCGGTCAGTGGTGCTTCCTCCTCGTCCTCTGCCTCTGAGTCTTCCAGCCACTTGGCTACAGCTGCCGTGATGGGCCATCGCTCAGCTGCCTCCGCTGCAGCTCCCATCACTATCTCCTCTGCCATTCTGGCTCCCAGTTTCTCTGCTGCTCCCAGTCTGGAAGCTGCTCCTACTGATCTCTTCCTCCTAGGAGGTGGGACTGGTGGTTCCTCTTCGGCTTCTTTTTGTGCCTTTATCCCCACCTCCACTTTTGGTTTACACTCAGGAGGACTTTCTTTTGCTTTATGTTTTGATTTCCTTGACCGACCTCCTTTCTTCCTCGATTCCTGAGTTCCCTTTGACCTCTGATCAGCGATAGCATTAACTTCTTGGTTTGACTCAGAGTCCTTCTGTTTTGTTTCAGAATGTTTTTTTCCTTCCTTTTGTTTTTTTCCGGAAGACTCGTTTGTATCGACATTCTTCTTTTTAGGCGTTGGAGTCTCAGATGAGCTTTCCTGTCGTTCTTGAATTTCTTCTTTCCTTGGAAGCTTTGGACTTTCCTTTTCCTTTGACATATCTTTTAGTGTCTCATCTTGTTCGGAAATGTTCAGTATGTCTTCCGATTGCCTTTTCACAGGGGAAGATTCAGTTGATTCATAAACACTCTCTTCTTTAGACAGTTCTTCGTAACAAAGTGATTCCTCAGAGTTTTCATTAGTTTTCTGTGAAAGTACATCGGAATCAAAACTTTCACATCTTTCCTCCATACATTTTGTTGCATTTGTATTGGAGTTTTGTGTTTCATCTTTTATTAAGTTGTCTTCCTCTGTAGGATCTGTTGAAGTCTGGTTAATTAAGAAAACTTCAGTTGGTGGTTCATTAAATGTTTCTTCTCCCAAATTCAATACATCAGGAGAGGGTACCCTCGTAACACATTCTTCTTCAAAGGCAATGTTTTCATTTGAACCCGTTTCAGCGGTATTCTCTGAAAAAAATACCTTTTCCGTGACTGGAAGCAGGTCTTCAATGTTTGCCTTAGGTTCATACGAGGTCGCATCAACACTAAGGCCCACATGAGACTCTGGTGGGCATTTCTCAACCTCCGTTGAAGCTTCTGCCTCATGACTGCAGGTTTTCTCAGTGGTGTCTGTTAAAGTCTGCTGAGGTAACTCGTCTGTACTTAGAACACTCTTGCATTGGTCATCCTGCCCTCTGGGGATGGACTTATCCCCTTCGTCGTTGGACAGTGAAGACAAGGATCCTTGACCACCCTGGCAAGGATCAGTGGCTATCCCAGAGTCCGAGTTAGTCTTGCTTGAGACAGACCCTGCTGCCTCAACACTCAGCGCTTCCTCACAGCTTGACTCTGAACCATCGTCAGTCACCTGTGAAACATACGTTAATTGTAGTTAAAATCCAAAATGAAAAATTATTGTTTTGAGTAAACCAATAAAGAGGAGCAGGTTATAACAAGAAATTTGACAACTATTTGAGTCGCAAATCTTTCTATCTTTCCAGCATTTCAATTACTTACTAAACTCCTACAAGATAACTCCTTGTTCCAATTAGAATTGTTGAAACGATAGCGAAATACGCTGCCATATAGATAATAAAACAATTGACATCCTTATTTGTCTCTTGCATCTATCATCTATAAATATGATTCTTCATTTGTATTTAGCAATGAATATCCCTAAATTTAATGTCATTTGCATGCAGCAAGGAATGTGATACTAGTCCAATAATTTTTTTAGATTATTTAAATTTATTTGGTAATGAATAGTTTTGGCTGGATAGTGAAGGTACATCACTTACACCTCCTCGTCTTCTCCTCCTCCGTTTCTTCCTCCTCTTGGCCTGATCAGTCAGAGATTGAGTCGTTGGCGGCACCACGCCTTGAACGTTTACACCTACCAACAAACAGTCAAATAAAAAATTAGTTCAATAAATCCTTTTTTAAAAAAAAGACATCTACTGAAGTGGAATCGTCATTCTTTAGTTATATTTACTTATTATAATTGATGGATATTTTGAAAAACCAATTTGTCAACATATTAATAATTTTAAATTACTAATTAAATGGACGAAGTGGTGGCAAAAAATGGATTCATCTCTCCGAAAGGTCCACGCCCATTTCACTAAATGTTGACCTTTTCAAAAGGAATGTACAATGTGTCGTCAATGAATGACAAGCAGAACATGTTGTAGCAATTTTGCTAATTTTATAGAGATATCTGTTAAAGCTATACAGAAGAAATCCAATAACTATTTTCATAAATGTTAGATTCTGTGAGACGAGAAGTATCAATGGATATCAAGATGTCATTGTCTCACAGTTTATTTTCAACCAGACAATCGTCATCACTGGTCTATGGGAAATCAAATTCTTGATATTCATTTTATTAGTAATTACTTTCATAAATAAAAAACGCAACTATAACTTATAATATATAATTATTTTTCTAGTTAAGATCTAAGATGGTTCTTAAGATATCCAGTTGGAAACGCATTATTGTACGGCATACCGATACGATTATCTATAGATACTATTGCACTACTTTTAGTTAAATATTTTTACGCCAGTAGCACAGAGGTAGTGTGCTTGTCTACTGAACTCAAGATAGCGGGTTGGAAACCCTGCTGGGTGGGAAACATTTAGGACTTCAATAGTACAGTCAGGCTCAAGTCCATCAGAGCGACGAAAAGGCACTCCTAGTAGCATGCGATATGGCCTCATAGAGATAAAGCCCATTACAAAATTGCTACATTATCTGAAAATATTCTCACACAATCCAACAATCGAAAAATGTGAATAGTTTCGAATTTGTCTTGTCGAATCCTTCGAAATGATACATACTACACATTCTTGTTTGAAGAAATAGAAGCAAATAATCAAATCTTTGCCCCAAATTCGCACAAAGTCTAAATATTGTAGACATCTTTTGATATAACCTACAAGTTTAGTGAAGCTGTCTGTATATTTCGTGGACAAGGAAGCAGAGAGACGAGCAGCCTTTCAGCTTTATTTATACAGATATAAGATCTAGGAAGGAGAGATGGTGTCCTTCTAGGGCGAGGAGTGGAAGGTGCGAGTGGGGGAGGCTAGGTGAGTTGGGCTGATTGATGGCCAAAAGACATCTGCCAAGGCATCCCAGCGATGAGCTATTATTGTCCATGGGTTGAGTGCCGTCCAAGCCTGTCAGCTCACCTCGGGAGCACTCCCACCAACTCCCACAGTGTTGCTCACGTCAAGAGCATTACTGCAATTAGTCAATAGATACTCCCTTCACCGGCCAACATATCATAGACAACATTACACCTCAGATGGACACCACACCACTCCCACCACCTCCCACAGTGCTGCTCACGTCAAGAGCAATACTGCAATTAGTTAATAGATACTCCCTTCACCGGCCAACATATCATAGACAACATTACACCTCAGATGGACACCACACCACTCCCACCACCTCCCACAGTGCTGCTCACGTCAAGAGCAATACTGCAATTAGTTAATAGATACTCCCTTCACCGGCCAACATATCATAGACAACATTACACCTCAGATGGACACCACACCACTCCCACCACCTCCCACAGTGCTGCTCACGTCAAGAGCAATACTGCAATTAGTTAATAGATACTCCCTTCACCGGCCAACATATCATAGACAACATTACACCTCAGATGGACACCACACCACTCCCACCACCTCCCACAGTGCTGCTCACGTCAAGAGCAATACTGCAATTAGTTAATAGATACTCCCTTCACCGGCCAACATATCATAGACAACATTACACCTCAGATGGACACCACACCACTCCCACCACCTCCCACAGTGCTGCTCACGTCAAGAGCAATACTGCAATTAGTCAATAGATACTCCCTTCACCGGCCAACATATCATAGACAACATTACACCTCAGATGGACACCACACCACTCCCACCACCTCCCACAGTGCTGCTCACGTCAAGAGCAATACTGCAATTAGTTAATAGATACTCCCTTCACCGGCCAACATATCATAGACAACATTACACCTCAGATGGACACCACACCACTCCCACCACCTCCCACAGTGCTGCTCACGTCAAGAGCAATACTGCAATTAGTTAATAGATACTCCCTTCACCGGCCAACATATCATAGACAACATTACACCTCAGATGGACACCACACCACTCCCACCACCTCCCACAGTGCTGCTCACGTCAAGAGCAATACTGCAATTAGTTAATAGATACTCCCTTCACCGGCCAACATATCATAGACAACATTACACCTCAGATGGACACCACACCACTCCCACCACCTCCCACAGTGCTGCTCACGTCAAGAGCAATACTGCAATTAGTTAATAGATACTCCCTTCACCGGCCAACATATCATAGACAACATTACACCTCAGATGGACACCACACCACTCCCACCACCTCCCACAGTGCTGCTCACGTCAAGAGCAATACTGCAATTAGTCAATAGATACTCCCTTCACCGGCCAACATATCATAGACAACATTACACCTCAGATGGACACCACACCACTCCAATTGCCAACAACTCTAACAGTCTAGTCCTTAAATCTTTTCAGATTTGTATTTGGAGTGTACTAGTAAATGGTTCCAATGTTACTCCACTACATTTTCTATACAAAAACATTTCACACTTAACTTTCATTTTTAGTTTCTTGGAGAGTTCCTCCACTTCTATGAGGTCTATCGGAATTTTTTTTTGTTTTAATATTTTATTACTGAAATCATTATTTTTATTATTAGTTACTGCGACTCATCACGAGTAGGTACTCTTTCATCACCCTAGTAGACATGAGCTCGACTCTACTGTCCAAAATTTTGGCTACCTTCGGTTTATTCACCTAGGGTAGGTTACGGGATATCGCACAGGCTCAAGACCATCGCTTAACGTCCTATCCGAAGGACGGAGTGCTCAAGGTTCTTTCACCTACCAGATTAAAAACCAAAGGGCCTCGACTGGGTTTCGAACCCGCAATTTTGACCTTAGAAGGCTAGCGAGCTACTTCTGAGCTACCGGCGCACTCAATTTATAAACTATCTTGATGTACACATTTTTTTGACGTATCCTAAATACCATGTTATGGTTTAACGGAAATTAATAACATTTGAATGAGCAGAAAACCAAGAAGATTCTATTTGGGCTCAGTATTCCTTCTTATAGAAACGATTATATTAACATCCCAGAATATAGGGAAGTTTTGTGATTTATTATTATGGTTTTAGCCAGCTAGGACCCTCACAAGACAGAAGTCTGGACCAGGAAGCTGAACAGGGTGATCTACCTTGCCAGGAAGTTAGCGTCAATTGTGAAGAAAAATATCAGCTGGTTTATTATAGTCTCATCCAGCCTCACTTTAACTACAGTGTAGGGTGCGTTGTTGAACAGTGAACCACCCTTTTTTCTAAGTCATATAACTTGCTAGAAAATAAAGCTAAGAATTTCGTTTTGGTGTCATCGTTTAGGTAATTTAATAAGGTTTCTCAGTTTCAGGTTACAAAAAGCCAGAGGAACAAACTAAGACCCATAAAGGAGGTTTTTTAAAAAATGAAATTTGGCTCAGTGTGTACTATGGGTAGTTTACACTGAACCACCCATATTTCAACAGTGAACCATAATTTCAATACCAGTAAAAAATGCTTATTTGTGAAAAGAAATCACGCAATTTTTAATAATCAACTTTTATTTTAAAAAATACAAATAAAAAAATGTTTCTTCTAACAAAAAAAACTTATCATACACTGATGAAACTTATAAAGTTATCATATAAACCTTTTTAGATAATTAACAACCAGCCTTTTCGATGGTATAATAAACAGTCTTCATTTAAAGAACTGCGGAAAACAAAAAATAAACACAGTTTTAACAATCAGCCTTTTCGATGGTACCTACTATAATATTAATTTACCTACCACTTAAAGAACCACAAAAAAAAAAAAAAAAACATCAAAATGCGTCAAATTAAATATTCACGCCATATTTAGTAAAGATAAGTTCACGTTGAAGGAATATTTAATATTTTATCATCAGGAATATTTAACCTACTTCTTTGGGGTTCTACCATGTCAAGCAAGACATTGGATAAGGCCAAGAGAAGCTACCACGTTTGGGGCTCAAGCTTCAAAATTGTTGAAAACAATTTTATTATGACTTATGTCGATACATTTGTAAATCGGGGGATATTTCAGTATTATCTTATTTTAATTGTTTATCATAATATCTACAATGATTATTGACGATGGGCTCTCTATAGGTTGCCACGCTGTTTCAAATAACTATGGGAGGTCGGAGGAACTCGGACCCACGAACTCACGGCTAGTAGAAGACCATCACCGAAATATCCCACGTGCTATGCTTTTGAGTTTAGAATATAATTGTACCATTAAAGATCTTTAAAATATATTCGCTTACCCGCACAGTCATCTTTCAAGTATATTGATGATTGATTCTATGTCCATACGAGAGTTAAAACGACACAAGTATTTTAAAAACTATGTTATCATCGTGTACTTTCTAAATCCTTTAAAATGATAACCCACTTGACTATACTGAAGACATGTTTTTTATTGACGCGGCGCGAACGATAATATTTTCCGGAACAATGTGAGAATCATAGCAAACGTATCATTTATTATTATTTATGGGCCGACTGAACTCGCAGGAGTCGCTCAACCCTGCCATTTAATAAAATAAAAAATAAATGACTAAACGTTAATATACATTTGTCTCTATCTAATGGGCGCCGGTGACTCAGGCCGCATCGCGGGTTCCAAATCCGACCAAGGCCCTTAGGGTTTTATTTCATCTGGGAGAGGAAAAACCTTGAGCACGTTGTCCTTCGGTTGGAACATTAAGCGATGGCTCCAAACCTGTACGATGTCAGGTACTTGTTATATACCCTTTACCCCAACCTAGGTGAATAAATATTTAGGATAGGCAAAATTTAGGACACCTTTAGTATAGTCGGACTCATGTCCACTAGAGCGAAGAAAGAGCGTTCTGGTAGTAGGCGATATGACCTCGTAATTAAAGCCTGGGCATGAGTCACAATAACTCTACTTTCAAATGATATATAATTAGTAGTATAATTATGACATTTATTCACTCGAAATATTTAACTACTTATATTTAACTTGGCCTCACAAGTAGTTTTTGTGGTATATTTAGTCTGAAATATACATTTTTAATTTACGGCTCATTTATAGAAGCAAGAAGAAGGAACTAATGACAAGACAATCGTCGTTGTTTAAAATAAAACAGACATTTGTGCCACGTGGAAGAGATTTCAAAGTACCACATGAGTTACATGGAGTGGATGGCAATAACTGTCAGAGATCGCTCTAGTTAGCAGACATATACCGGTATCAACGTCTGAGAGATAGCAATTTTCGTCTTTTATTCCGAAAATATATTTCGTCATTCAGAGTAACGAAATTTACTGACGCAGAAGTATACGCATGTACATATTAAATAGAAAGCAACGTTTCGTGTTTTTGAATTAATAAACATTGATAGTTTTTTTTATATTTACTAGGTATTGGTGATGTAGAAAATGCTGAGGTCAGTGTGGAGGGTCTTGTTGGGCACATAATAAGGAGCATTGGTTATTGTTTGAAGGATTTTGGAATGAATGAGCTGAAGATTGGAAGCCTTGACAGAACCCCAGATTTCAAATCCATAAGTTCACATCGGTTTCAGCATTGCGTTGTGTATAAGTCGTTTAATTTTCAAAGTTAATTTTGTCTAGTAGTCTTTGTAACAGTTTGTAGCGTATGTTCATTTCTTGTCTTTTCAGTCTCAGTGTGAGGGTTCCATGTTAGTCGCTTGTAGAGTAGGACCCCTAGATAATGGAAGAAAGGATGGCATTGCGACAGCCCCGCCGCAACATATATCAGTGCCCTAGGCGAAAATCTACCTTGCGCCCTCTTGTAAGGAGAGAAAATTTCAATAATTAAAAAATAAAACTTCGTAAAAAATAGTTTTGATGTTTAAATTTATTATAAAAAAAGAAAAAAAATATATATATATATACTATATCTAAAAAAATTATAAAAACAACATATATTATCATAATATATCTGAAAAAATGATTGAAAGACATCAAATTGTATAAATTTTTGGAAAAATTCAATTGTATTTTTCAATTACATTCTTGAAATTTATGTTCTTGGCCAGTTTGTTTTCTATTGCAAGAACAGGAAGAGCATCGAGTCTTTCTTGTGTCATAGTTGATCATAAATATGTTTTTATTAATTTCAATTTGCTAAAACTCCTTTCGCAACTAGCTACTGATACTGAAATCGTTAAAAGTATGCGTAACGCAATCCACAAGTTCGTGCATAAGTCGCAAGTAATAGTTTTTTTTTTCAATTCTTTCAATCAAGGTCAAAGAGTCAACAACTCTTGTGCCCCTAACATCGAGGCGCCCTAGGCGATCGCCCTTCCAGCCCCGCCGTCCCGGCATTGCGATTATTTTTAAGGGAGACTAAAGATGATGTGAACTGACTTTCTTTTGTTCACCTTCACCGTCCACTTTTTGTACCAGCACTGTAGGGGTACCAGGTGTTCTTGGAGGTATCTGGATGATAGGACTGGGACTGTGCTATTGATACTTAAGAAACTATAGATTGATATCCATGTGTCTGACGATGCATCAGATATAATTACGAACTGACCGTTTGCAAGGCTGCCTTCCCGGGCTAAAATTGTCCTATACACTATTTTTGTACACTAATAACCTCGTTTAGTATTATTGTTACTTATATAACTTTCCGAAAATAGCGAAATGCATTTTGACAGTTTTTTCAGAAATAGAGATCAAAGACTTCATTGGAGGTTTAAGTCTTTTCAGAGATAACAAAGTTGGCAAATGAATAAAGCTGTTTGAGTTTAAAGTTGTTTTGTTCCTATGTATATTGTGTTATGAAAGTCGTCGGCGAATCACCGGCTGTATACTGCCCCTCAATTCGATTCATCTCAAAAACTAATTGATTGTTTCGGCTAAAAATCACTAGGGGGCTGTCCTTAAATTACGTAACGCAAAATTGTCCAAATTTGAATACCCACCCCTCCCCCTCGGAACGAACCTGTAACGGAAGCCTATCCCCCCCCCCCTCCTATCACCTAAAAATTACGTAATATGTATGTTCTATAAGTGTATTAATACAAAAACAAAATGGAAAAAAACTTACTTTAGACCAAAAAGAAATAAGTGTCGATTTCTTTTGTTGACTAATTCTCGTCAGTTCCTGAATTTTGTCCGTTACAAGTTCAACAAAATTTTCTTGTTTTTTAATAGAATTCCACATTCCTACAACATCCCGTTGAACCTTTTGTTTTGTTTTATCGGAATACGCATTTTGATAACACTTGATCCAATTGTTGTAGGTACAGCTTTTCTTGAAAGTTATAAAACTGCTTCTACATCTTCAAGATGTTTGTACTGACTTGTGCTGTGATTTAATAGGGCGGATCAACAATTTTGAATTCAAGGGATTCTTAGAATATATATAAGGCGAAAAAACCTGAAGAAAGCATGTTAAAGAAAAATTTGCAATCATTTACATGGAAACTCTGGTTAAAATCTGAGATGCTAGTAAAGATAGGCAAATTTGAGTTTTCATTAACCACGCCACAATAGCAAGCTTTTTCAATGACCTTATTTGACCGAGTGATGCCTTATATGAAAGTTTTGCTAATTCTATCAGAAGCTGTCTCCTATACTTATGAAGGTAGGAGATTTATTTTATTTAGGACATTTATAACAAATGTTTCCTAGAATAGAAAAACAAAGGTACCGTCTCGTCCGTGGCACAACAATATCGTCTTATCGGGAAATTAACACTTAACTAGTAAAGTATGTACATATTTGTCAATTTAATAAATGTTATCAAAAAAATACATACGTGTTTTATTCCTTAGCTCACCTAAAAACATTTTTTTAATGCTTTAATTGATATATTTTTTCTCATTAATTGATGATTTTCGTTATCCGACGTCACGTCGGTCCCGGCAACGCCGGATAAGGGAGAGCCTACTGTATAAATATACATATATGTGTATGCTATTTTTATTACATATAAATCCGATCCCCATTTACAGCTGACTCAAACTTTGTAACTGAACTATAATACTTCTTGGTGGTAGGCGGACGTACTTAATTGTTAAATAAGTAATACAGATGTATCAGTCCAACTTATATTTTATTTTTACCACAACTAGTTTCGGCAATTTGCCATCTTCAGGTGGTGAAACTTATTAGAGAGTAAGTAATGGACAAATATCAATCAGGAACTAGTTAAATACTGACTGCAGTCAAACTAGTTGTGGTAAAAATAAAATATAAGTTGGATTGATACATACGTATTATTTATTGAAATATGTACTGTAATACCATGTAGTACACTAAGAGTGTTTCTTACCATTGAGATTGTAAACGGGTGGTCCGAACATGTAGCCAGGGTAGACATACTGCTGATCGGGCAGCTCGCTCGTATCCTGGGGGCTGCCAGGAGGACATGTCGACTCGGAGCTCTGCCCACTCCAGTTCTGAAACATGTCAGACCAAAGGATACACCAAGTTATTTTGTATACTAGTTGTAACCGATGTAACACATTATCTACACTATAATATAAAATTATTTCTTAAGACGCCATAATACTTCGGTCGGCTCACTCCACCCGACTCAATTGCAACTCATCTGTAATTCTTCTTTCTCTCAATTTTCTGACGTCTCATATTTTTATACAAGAATTTAAAATAAGAAAGTAAGCTTATATGATCATGGATGAAAGCTAAGAAAGCCCTTGAAATTTCACAAAATTGGCACCCGACATAACAATGCAGTTATACCTATTCCTGTGGTCTGAGCTATGGGAAACCCAAGTGCAGCTAACTAGTGCGAGCGACGTCAAGTATGTTCAAGACCCCTACGGAGAAGACATAATTTAGGACACCCCAATACAGATGGGCTAATGTCCACCAAAGCGACGAAAGAGCCTGGTAATATAACTATGTAGGTTAAAACCCTGTATGTAAAACCTGAAACAGGTTTCTATGTCTTCCAGACGACCAGGTTCGAATTCTGAGAGTATTAATTATCGTCAATTACCAATTAATGTTTAGAATAGGGTTTACATTTCGGAGTGGAATGATTTATACATTTTCTAATAAAAAAATAAAAAAATTAAAGAACCTTATATAGATGGGTTAGTACCGCGATAAGAAGGGGATCGATTTAAAAGGAAAATCTCTGTCAAACTGAGATAGATGAAGGTAGACAACGTAAATTTAATTAATTTTATCGAAAAGACTTAGGATTTAGATAGAAACTGTAATTATAGTTTTTTTTCTTCTCCTAATTAAGCTGTCAAACACAACTACTGAAGGGTCCGTACAAGAAGACAGAAGCAGAGAGGCCCAGGTTCGAATTCTGAGAATATTTTCAAGTACCAACGAGTGTTTAGAAAAGGTTGAATACATGTAAACACTGAATGGTTCTATCATTGGGGACGGATTTATATGACTTTACATTTTCGATTGAAATGTTTTATATATGTTTGTTCTATATATCTTCTACTCGTGCGCAATATGCAATGTAAAAAACAAAGAAATGACATAACCAATAAATGTTGTAAGATTTCATTGGTTTATATAATTATTATTATTATTAACTTATTTTTGGAATATTGTCTATTCTAATCTTTAAGATAATCTTTAGTGGAATAGACAATATAAATAAGTTTGTTTTATTTATTTATTACAAGTTTCCACAATATGTCCGCGTTCCTCAACTTAGAAGTTATGCGCCTACTGAACTTTTCTGCAATTTAATAACATATATGTATATAATGAATATCTACTTTTATCTACCTGATGGTGTAGTTAAGACATTTATTTAACTATTTATATTTAACTCAGCCTGACATTTAGTTTTTGGCATATTTGATCTGAAGCATAAATTTTCAATTTATGGCTTATTTACACGATCACTAATGGCAAGACAATCGTCCTTGATCAGAGGCTACTGTTCAGAGATGAACCCTTGGGTTTTTGACACCTCTGAGACGTTCCATGAGCCATGATTTGCGATCACAATTCGAAACAGACCAAATGGGTCTCTCTCCACTCAATGTTGGTTTAGCTTTTCTCTGGGGAGTTTCCTTCAATAGAAGGGGATTGATTTAAGGGGAAAAGCTCTCACAAACTGAGATAGATGGAGCATACAAAAGGTAGACAACGTAAATTTAATTTATTTTATCGAAAAGACTTAGGATTTAAAGAGAAACTGTAATTATAGTTTGTTTTTTTCTTCTGGCAATTAAGCTGTCAAACACACAGCTACTGAAGGGTTCGCACAAGAAAAGAGAAATAAAGAGGCCCAGATTCAAATTCTGAGAATATTAATTATCGTAAATTATCAATGAATGTTTAGAAACGAGTGAATACATCAAAAGACTGAATGGTTCTATCATTTATTTTGGAGTAAAATGACTTTTATTTGTGTTATTCTATACATCTTCTACCCGTGGGCAAAATAAATCGCAAAAGTAGTAGAACATTTTATACATCTTATACATGGCTTCTCTTTTGAACAATATTTCAATATATTTTTAAATACAATTATTCTAAATAACTGAAAAAAAAAAAAAGAGGTAATTCAGCTTTTAAACTCTGAACATCATGTTTCTTTAAAAACGTCTAAAATCTTCCTGGAATGAGATCCGATTTAGCTGAGTATGCTAAATTAAAATAAACTTTGTAAATACCTCATTTTGAGTGAAAATTCGCCATAATAGTTTACTTCCGAGATCAGACATATATGTATCGATAAACTCAGTCGCATCGATATTGCAAGAAATATCGATTGTTTTTACACTGACACAAGTCCCACATCAACACTGGTTAATGTATGGCCTTCCCATACTCAATTTTTGCACGACCATAAAGCAACTTTATTAAAGAATAAATAAAAACAAAAAACGTTTTTAACATTTATATTGTCTTATTATAGGTACAAAAATATAACATATTGTGTACCGGTTTCGGTTTACGCTTTCTTCAGCACAAAGTTCAATAACATTTCAGTCTGCTAGGTTGGCTGGTTGACGCTTCCAAGAAATAGAAATAGTAAACTATCGATAATCTTTTATCGAAAGTATCTGTCTATCGAGAGCGTCCGACTGTTGATGTCGGACATCCCTACCAGTTATGAGCCCCTTCCAAACCCCGTGCCCTTTTGTATGACAAATAGCCTATACTTTAAGTTAGATCATCCTTCAAATGCACTGAGTTTCATATACAGTGAAACCTGTTTAACTGGGATCTCAAGGGACCTAGGATTTTTTATCACTTATAGAGGCTTTTCATTTACCCAGTTTTCCAAATAGGCAGGTTCGAAATGACAGTTGTTTTATTTATAGAGGGTCCCGCTGAGAGAGGTCGAAATGTATCGTTTCTCATTTATAAGGGTGAAAATGTTAACGAAAAATGCATATTTTAAGTTGTTATGTCCAATTTTTATTTTTCAAAACCATACTACAAAACTTATGACTTAAAAAAATCTGTTATATTGGTTTGTATTTGAGTGCTAGTAGCTTTAGAGTGTATAAATAGTAAAATAGATAGTATAAATTTGATCAAATATGCCAGGATTATCAATATTTGACATCTCAAAATATTTATGTAAGGTTTCTAATGCTTTTTCTGCGTCACGCTTTGATACTCTTTCTGAAATCTCTTCACATCCCTCCTCTTTTCTCTTCTATCTCCAAAGAGGAAGAAGAGCACGCAGAAACGATGTCGTCGTCAGTGAGCTTTTCTGAAATTAATACGTCATCGTCCATAGGCACGAAATCCTCAAAAGTTGCGACTTTCCACTATCATAATCCAATAATAGCTTTAATTTATCAGTGGCTATTAATGAATTACACTTTTGTTTCGACATTTTGTGCACTTCTATTCATTTGTTTATCGTACAAAACCTTAAATAGTACTGGAAAACAAAGCACGTGTGGAAGAAATTAGAATGTTTGTAAACAAACGTGTCGTAACCTGATGAAGTGTCTTACTTATACAGGTTATTGAGCTACAAAGTCTCAAATGTAGAGGTAAACATAGAAAAAATCTAAGAAATCAAATCTCAATTAAAAAGGTTTGAAAATTCCCAGTAACAGTGGTATTTCAATGCAAAAGTGACACGACCTCATTGTAATTATCAGTAACAGAGGTTTCTGACATATCCAGGGCCCAATTAACCAGGTTTCATTGTATATACCTTTAGCCATTTTAACAGAGGGATCGAACGTCGTCAACTGGCAACCAGAGGTCGTATAGAAGATCCCAGCCTTAGAAATCTCCACTAGCATGCCTAACATTTGAGTTTCCGCAAGTTTCTTAACAGAGATATAGATAGTTACCTGTGAGTCGATTGAGTTGGTGCTCTTCTTCCTGGAGAGGGGGGTGGGGTTATAGGGGGGATGATGGGGCGGATGAGGGCTGAACCACTCGAGCGGCTGGAGTGGAACGGGGTGGCAGGGGAGGGCGGCCAGTAGTGCAGGATGGTGGCCGTACCCGGGGGCAGGACCCACCACCATCGTCACTCCACCAGTATACGGGTCGTACACCTCATAATCTAGAAAAAATGGCAATCTTTAACTCAAATATACTATACTAGGTACTAACATTTATATAATTTATATTGTATCTTTAATTTTAGTTTTATCACTGTTATTGCATATAAATATTTCAGAACAAACAAATAACTAACTGTAATTCATGGGGATTTTCTACTTGAAATTCCAACCCCTCTCTTACCTACCTCATGTAGTTCGCACTTCACAAACTTATATATAAATATGCAGTAATACCCGGCGTTGCCCGGGCAACTTTGACTTTTCTCTTAATATCTCTAGTTCGAATTCTATTCAATTCTTCAACAGTACATTCATGAGGTTATATTTTTCAAGTATTTAATTGAAATAAGGCTTATAGTCCTTCAACGGCAGACACCCCAACTAGTATCTGCTTTGCAGCGGCGGATACCCCACCTATTAAGTGTTTAGGACCCCTGGGCACTACAGCTAGCAGGGCACAACAGCTAATACGTTACGCAGGCTGGGTACCACAGCTATTACGTAGTTAAGAACGCAGGGTACCACAGCTAGTACGTATTTAGGAACACTGGGAACCTTAGCTAGTATGTGCCTTGCAACGGCGGACACCCCAGCTAGTAATTGCTTAAGACCGTTGGGCACCACAGTAGATACGTATTTAGGAACGCTGGGCACCACAGCTGGTATATGCCTTGCAACGGCGGACGCTCTAGTATACATATAAAGTTTTTTTTTTAAATATTTATTGTTGAAATAATATATATATGTTCTTTTATGTATAAAATAATTCAATTTTGAAGCTTCCAATTGAGTAACCAAGAGAGGCAAATACGATAGAAACGTTGAATGTGTAAGCCCCCAAAATTCGCGACCCCTTTTTTCGCCCTTCTTTCTTTAAAACTGTAATACATACATACTAAGACTTTTCTAAACGAAAATAAAAAAATAATTCAAATCATCCCTCGGCACAATTAAAATTTTCAAGGAATCGTTCAAGAAAATTATTTCACTCCATGATTTACTGTCTAATAATTACCAGTACACTGGTCCATGTAGTGGAATGAATAGTTTTTCAAAATAAAATCCGATAAAATAAATTAAAAATTATATTGAAACTAAAAAAGAACATATAATTTCTTCATATAAAATGTGTAACTTTTAATGAGTTTTCTATTAAATAGTCTTACCGAGTTGCGAAATGAGGCATCTCGAAAGAAAATAACAAATTTTTTAAACCCAAATAGGATTTTTTTAAACATAAAATTAATATGTACATATGTATGTATAATTATAATAATATAAGTTGTTCAATTATGAATTTTATTCATGAAATTGCATTTTTTAAACATTTTGTTTAATGATTGAATTCAACTCTCCTTTTTACACAGGATAATAGACTCAACAATCGCGAATTTGACATTCGCGACCAGAATTTGGAACGGAACCTTCGCGAATTTTAAGGGTTTACTGTATTTAGAAATGTGAAACTAAGAGATACATTGAACAAATAACGAGTGAAAGAGCTCACTTTGTACGAGCAGCAAGAACTAGAGTGGAGTGAAATGGAAACCATGTTCCACACACACACAACACAACGGTTCACGTAATAAGTGCCGTTTCAACTTTCCCTGAATTCCAACTTATCCCGGGTAATTTTACCAGAAACCTATAATTTCCAAGCCTATTAAAAATGTCGCATAGCATCTTATTCAAAAATATCTGACTATGGTGGAATTTAATAAGGAACATTTTTTGTAAGAACCAAATTTTCATAAGGACTAAAAATTAAAAGTAAATCAAGCCAATAACTAAAAAAATGGGTTTCAAGAGGTTTTCATAGGACGCGGACTTCGAAAAATTGTATCTATTACAAAATGTGCCTTTCAGGTTTTTCAACACAAGTTTCATTTGAAGATAATTTTGACTAGGTCATAAATATAAGCAGTATTTTGAAAAATGTACTTAAGCCCAGATCAATTTTCGTCAGATTTCGGCCACAATTTAATCCAATCTAAGTTGGAGGTCATGTGACATCTTCATCACTTTCAAGTTTATTGCTAAAATCATTTCTGAAATAGCGCGCTCACAAATTTCCAATCACATAAACATATAGACAGACATCATCGCGAGAGTGGTCAAAACGTTATGAGGGGACATTCGAATGAAAAAATCCGTTGGAAACTTGATCTCAGGTTTTTGGACGATTAAAAAACTTCCTTATATTAAAGCTACACAATGTGAAAATAGATAATATTCCAAGTGATTGTAAGAAAACAATGATTTTTCGCTAAAGAAATATATGAGCTGTGTATGTTTTGTCTCTAATTTGAATAAAATACAATACAAATTACATGTGTAGAAATAATAATAGTAAACTACTACAATAATATAGTGGAGTAAGCTACTGTAATAATAAAACAATAATAGTAGTAGAGTAATATAATAATAGAAGAGTAGATTACATACTGTGCATATAGTAGATGGGGCCGTTGCTGTCCATGTAGCCTGCCGGGTGGATGTACTGTGGATGTGGGATCTGGTCCTCACAGCAGTACTGCTCCAGTCCATCTACCCACTCACCCACTGAAATAAACAACACAATTAAAATTTGAAAAAATATTGTGATACATAAGTACATGTCTTCTTATGAAATATTTAAATAGGGAAGCGAGTAGTGCAGGAACTATGAAAGGGGCATTACTATTAAAAATGTTCTTTATTTCATTGTTGAAACATTGCGTGGACTGTTTAACTTAATTTCATTAAATTTTCTGGGATTGTGGGGGAAGTTACAGAGGGGTGTCCTCCAGTCAACACTTGTTAGTAAGTAATTAAATAGTGTACCATAGTCGAATATATGATGAAAGAATGAAGAGTGCATAAGAGTTTATGTGCAATGCATTATGAGCAGAGCTCTCCGATGGAACGTTGAGTGATGGTCCCGCGCCTGTGCGCTGTCAAGTGCCTGTGTTAAAGACCCCTATCCAAATTAAACGTTGTTAAGCAAAATTTAGGACTCCCATAATAGAGCCATCAGGATTTGATGGCAATGGGCCAATGAGCCTTCGATTTATCTTTAAGGAAACTGTTCTTAACGGACGTTGGAGGAGCAAGTCAAGAAAATGAACTTCAAGAGCTCCCTTCAAGATCCTTACAGTGTAATTTAGATTATGTATCCATTGATAATGAAGTTGCTACAGATGATACGTCCATCGACATTCGTGACATTGTGTTCAACAACATGGTAGATGAAGAAATGGAAGAAGAAGAGGGAGACAACACCGAATCGACCACCTCGAACGTGACACAAAAACACATAAGGAGGCATTACATTATGCTGATATCCTGCAGACGTCCTGCTTAAAAAACGCTCCTAATTGCGTTGACCTGGTTTTGATTAAAGATCAAAAACAGACAACTGTATTGAAATTTTTTAAACCAATTTAATTTTTTCTTAATACATAAATAAATCTTTCTCATTTCATTGTTTGCACATATTTTTCTGTATATTTGATATTTTTTAAAATATATTTTACTAATTTTTACTGTGTATTCTTTTTTTCAAATTAACCTTTTCATTTCATTTTTTTCCTCTCGATAACGGACACCTATCGAAAAAGAACAAAAACGGTGGACCCGACAATGTCCGCTATGGAGAGGTTTCACTGTAATACGTAATAATATAGGTGCGTCTGGCTTGGCATATACACTCCATTGAAGAAAATGGTTCTTGGTGCATGAACTTCTTCACCCATTCTTCCCCTCGATATACTTTCAATCACATTGCAAAACATATGATACTCACCAGGAGGTGTGGTCTCATCGACTGGGGTAGATTCGGTAGGGGGAGGAACTGTTTTCTTCCTGCCCAGGTAGCCCTTTTTGAAGAGCATGTCCTGGCGCGGAGTCGTAATTTTCGTATATTCATCTGCAACAAAAAAAAAAAAATGATGAAATAACAATGAATATTGTTTTTAGTCACTTATATTAGGCTTTTGCTTACCAACAAAAAAATAAATAAAATTTATGTTAATTTATGTTTTTTATTCACTTTGATATTTTAATGACTAATATATAGTAAAGGGATTCTAATACACCAACTCTACCATTAATGAAGGTATCCTTCTAATTTTAAAAAAAATCCCTAGGAACGACTACCATTATTTTTTCTCGGTGAGTACTTTCCGAGATAGCGAGAGAGAGAGGGAGGGGGTATATGGAATATCTCTATTCCGAGCTCCCTACACTTCTAAGATAAAAAATAGTGACATTTTCTATTGAATTAACTCTTCATTTTGATACCCATATTGCTTAAATAGAATAATTTTTCGAAAACTACGTCATACCCCGCATTGGGTAGGGGGTAGCACGGATGCAAAAAAAAACATATGTCACAGTTGAACGAGGGCCTACGTCAACTGTCCTTCGCTAAATAATGACGTAGAACGTGTGAGATTGTGCAATGAAATAATGACATTTGTCGTAATTCTACAGGGGTTTTCTCACTTTTTTTAGCTTTATGGGCAGCCCCACATAATTTTACACAATTAGTTAAGTCGCTCCTAACCCGACAATATATAAGAAATCAGCTTATGCGCTCTGAAGGTCAGTGAGACCAAACATACACACGCGCTGTGGTTTTTAAACATTTTTTCCGATTTTTTAAAAACTTTAATAAACAAAAACAAAAATCGTTCTTGAACCAAAAGAGGTGGAACTTAAAAAATTCTATTTAAAAAATTGTTTTTTCATCGAATGTGTGTAACCTTAACTCAAACAGAAGTTGGTTTAACCCACTTTGGCTACCCACCTCACATATGAAAATATTATATAACAAAGTAGACAAATTTGTAAAAAGAAAATGAGACAAGAATTTAAAAAGGAGCTATGAAAATGAGTACATGTTATAAAAGGCTCACCGGAATGATACATAGAGAGAGGCGAGGCAGACACAAACAGAATGATACATAGAGAGAGGCGAGGCAGACACAAACAGAATGATACATAGAGAGAGGCGAGGCAGACACAAACAGAATGATACATAGAGAGAGGCGAGGCAGACACAAACAGAATGATACATAGAGAGAGGCGAGGCAGACACAAACAGAATGATACATAGAGAGAGGCGAGGCAGACACAAACAGAATGATACATAGAGAGAGGCGAGGCAGACACAAACAGAATGATACATAGAGAGAGGCGAGGCAGACACAAACAGAATGATACATAGAGAGAGGCGAGGCAGACACAAACAGAATGATACATAGAGAGAGGCGAGGCAGACACAAACAGAATGATACATAGAGAGAGGCGAGGCAGACACAAACAGAATGATACATAGAGAGAGGCGAGGCAGACACAAACAGAATGATACATAGAGAGAGGCGAGGCAGACACAAACAGAATGATACATAGAGAGAGGCGAGGCAGACACAAACAGAATGATACATAGAGAGAGGCGAGGCAGACACAAACAGAATGATACATAGAGAGAGGCGAGGCAGACACAAACAGAATGATACATAGAGAGAGGCGAGGCAGACACAAACAGAATGATACATAGAGAGAGGCGAGGCAGACACAAACAGAATGATACATAGAGAGAGGCGAGGCAGACACAAACAGAATGATACATAGAGAGAGGCGAGGCAGACACAAACAGAATGATACATAGAGAGAGGCGAGGCAGACACAAACAAGAGATCAACTCCAACATGTTGAGACCATTACTGACATCTTGTACCTGGCCGTCTTGGCTACTGTCCATCTCTACCTCAAACAGGCCAACAGATAGAAGAAACCTTAATCAAGTCTCGGGGGGGCTCTTCTGACTCACTTTCAACCTTCTCATTCGTTATAATTGTCGTAATAATAACCACACACATCTAATAAAACAGAACTATTCAGATAATGTACCAGAAATGAACATAACCAGATGGTTGTTTCCTATAGGGCTGGGCTGTCAGAAAATTCCAAAATTGTACTTAATATTATTGTAATTAATCTAAAATCTTTAGCAAGAAATAACAACTTAATTTTTCGTTAAAACGACATTCGAAAATATACTGGTGAGTCACCAATATCATTCGCCATATGGAGAAATTTTTTTTTTTTTTTTTTTTTTGGCTTTATGAACGGTGCATATTAGCCATGTCAATGTGTTAAGACATCCATGGCCCCGGGAGGGAGTTCTATCTACGAAATAAAACTCAATCCCGGACGGGATTCGAACCCGCAAACCATGGTGAGACCATGCGACCAAAGCCCTACGCTCTAGCCCGCACGGCCACCATGGCCCCCAAAGAGGAGGGAGAAATTGAAAACCACTTAATGGGTATTTTCGTCATATGAGAAATGTCCGTTCTATATATCAACATTTCTAGCATGAATAGTTTTTGAGATAGCCTACTGAGCTCAAGATCACGGGTTCGCAACCCGGAAAAGGTTCTTAGGTTTTTTATCTGGGAAATAAAAATCTTGAGCACAAAGTCCTTTTGCTGGGACTTTATTCTGTGTGATTTCAGGTATTCGTTAGACTCCTAACGGTAGGTAACTAAACCTGGGTAGACCTTTAGGACTCCACAGTAGAGCTAACAAGGAAGGTATAAAAGCATTGGGCGCATAGGTCCCTAGGTGTAGAGAACATATATATATATATTATATTGAGAGGGCTTGTGTAGTTCTCTACACCTAGATATTATCTAAGAGTCAGTGAGGACAATTAATTATATACATATTAGGTTATTCCTGAGGGGCGTTAAAATTGCTATATTTTATTTGATGTCCTCGTCCTTGTCCTCGACAATCTCAAACAATTAAATTAGTCTCGAGTTATCAAACTAAGCACGAATAGAGCATAAGGACTTAGAAAATAGATCTTTGAATTTTTCTCGAAGTAAATAGGTGGCCATTTTGAATATTTTAAAAGGGTAGCAATTTCCGAAACATATTTCTGTCTGTAATCACAAAACATTTATTGAAATAAATTTATTTTACTCTTATTTTTTGATGTGTAAACACGTACGCATGCACCCCTCCCTCCAAAAAAATCGTTCCGCGCAAAGTTGTGGAGGGGATAGGTGATAGTGGCTCCTGGATTTGACGGCGTCTTTACCACTTTGTCGTGTTACGATACTGATGCCACACAGGTTATTATCTATTCAAGGAAGTGTTGTGTAAATTCCATTTAAACTTTGTCAAGCATTTATAAGTAATAAGTGAGACGGAATAAATATTCTGGATTTTGAAATTGTGATTATATTATAACTACACGATTATATTCTTCCATTTGGTGACATCCATATTTAACAGAACACAAAATTACACAACGCGATATCAGATTATAGATACGTGAATATATAGGGTCAACATTACATAACAGTTACTTAAGTTAATTATTATGATTAAGATTAGCAATTTTGCTACCGAAATTTCATTCCTTTCTTTTTTCGTTTTTGTTTACAACTATGAGAGTAGTTATTAGTTGAAATTACAATTCTTTTTCGTAATTCTGATTGGTATGTGTTTGTAATAACGGAAATCATAAGAGCCAGAGTTCATTTTCAACTAGAGAAGACAATATTGTTATCTAGTCGCAACTAAAAATAAAAACAAATAGTTACAACAAAATCATTATATTCAGCGTATTGTGCTAAATATTAACAGATATATCAAAAGTGACGGCGACCTTGAATAATATCAACATATAAAGTAGTAAACAGAGCAAATAATGAGAGAATTATTAGGAGACTTCTCGTCATACTCGTATATAAAATGGAATGGTTCTGGGTCAGTTTTAAGTAGATAAATAAAACAAACTTAGTTGCACTCCTCAAGCACAAGCATTCAAGTTTGGCACCCAGGGCTATACAAGCTGAAACACATACAGCAAAATACTCCAATACAAACCACATCCAAACATTCCAGTCCAAAGTCCTCCGTCGAATTACACTAGTCGGCATGAAAATCGGCTCTGACACAATTCCTGCTGATTCTTATGTAAAATGAATCCGAATATGACCCCCGATTTCCCCCATCACCCACCGTTTTCGGGGGAGCCCCCCCCCCCCCCCCCCCCCCCCCACCTATTTTTATCACTTTACGATAATTTGGAGGGATGAAAAAGATTATTTTAGCCTTTACATCTCTTCTGAGGGGCTAGAGAGGTGAAAAGTTCTAAAACATGAACATTTGTAGAAAAGAGGTTGATTTGGGGAGGGGGGGGGGGGGGGGGGGGGGGGTGATTTGCTCCCTTAAATTGAAAAAAATTCATTGAAATTAATCGATTTTTCCTGTTTTTTTTCTCGCAATTTTTTCACTTATTTTCTACATATTCCAGCCTCCAACCCCCCTCATCCGCCCCCAAATAATAAAAATATATATGTAGTAACAGTTCGGAGGATTCACTGTATCATGCTGACGCTCTCAATACTTCGCGCGCACAGGAATGCACAGGAATTTTCAGGTTTTGACAATAATTATTAATGCTCCTTTCTATATGACCAACAAGATGCTCCACAAAGATCTCAATATACACACCCAACGTCCAAGAATTTCAAATTTTCATGACACAACTTTCAACCCATCTGCACAAGTCCTATCTTCCCATCCTCATCCCAAATCAATTTATTTTAATACAGAAATTGTTTTGTTTTTTTTCATTTTTGGAATCAGGGTTTGACAACATTCCGGTGAAATGTCATCAAATTTTAGACAGATTACACAACTTCCCTTATACTTTGCATAGCTGGTGATGTAAAATGGTTATTTAAAGCACTTCTCTCTTTGGTGTCTAATTGAACAAAAAAAAAGACTATATAAACAGTCATCCATCCAATAACCATATCGATGCCTTCCAGGCTAAAGGCCCTAACCCACATAAGGTTAACTTTACAGGAGAAAGAAAAAACTGTTTCATTATTGAACAAACCAAGTTGGCTTTCCACATTAGTTTAATTGTAATTTTTAATAATATTTTCTGTTGCATAGAACAATTATTTTTCATCAATACTTGCATTTCTTTACAATAAAAAACATTAAAGTGAACCACTTTGTTGAATAGGGTCTTTCTCACCTTGTAGCAATGGGCCCTGTCTCATAATGTAACTGCCAAAAGCCCTAACTTATTGGTTAAGGCTTTTGGCCGTTTTTGAAAGTCCCGAATGTTCAGAACGAAAGCCCTAACCCACTTCTATCATTTGTAAAATAAAAAATTACCTTTTATTAAATTTTTTAATTTATTTATATTTAACAAAAAACCGATTAGGGCTCTAGATTTAGATGAAACGGATCAATCAACAGCATCAAACTAGTGGGATAGGGCATTTGGACTAGGGGATAGGTCTTTTGGTCTCTCAAATGATTTAAAGTTTTGTGAGAGTATCTGGGTTAGGGCCTTTTACCTGGACCACATTTTGCAATGCCAAAGGCCCTCCAATTTCCAATTTTTATAAATGTTGTTAAAAATTATTACAAAATGGAGTTAACAGAAATGTGCGGGATAGTCAATAGTGTGGGATAGGACCAAAACGTGAAAATCTCAAAAATTGAGGGATAGGGCCTTTAGCCGGGAACGCACCGATATGATAACCTGCATCTTACATCTGCTTGTTCAAAACCCAGTCGAGGCCCTTAGTTTATTTTATCTGGGTAAAAACGAGGTAAAAAAACAAAACTTAAGCATGCCATCCTTCGGATAGAAAGTTAAGCGATGGTCCCGAGCCTGAATGAAGTCACTCGTTAAAGACCCATTCCCTAAGTGAATATAAAATTTAGGACTACCATAGTAGAGTCGGGCTCATGTCCATCAGAGTGACGAAAGAGCGCTCCCGGGCATGAGTCATAACAACTGACTGTATTTATTGTTCTGTCATATAAATTAATTATATTTGGGAAATATACAACATAATCTACCTCAAACAGTAACGAGGAAACATTAGAGAGTGAGTCATATAGAGAAATACGAGTTCTAAATCCTTATCTAAATATGCGAAATAAAGAATTGACAAAACTGCCCAATAACATTTCAAAGTTCATCAAAAGGAGAAATTGATGAAATACCAGACCTGCTGATTCCAGGACTTACTGCACTTAGCACTAATGAGTAAAGTTGAGTAATGGAAGTTAATGAATAAAATAACCTACTTGTAAGAGCAAGAACTCGCAGGACATTGAGTAATATGTGAACAGGGCCTAGAATTTTGCATATGTTTTTAATACATTTTTACAGACATCCGTAAATACCATATATTTTTAGAATTGATTGATGAATTACATCAATAAATAATATTTCTTTCAAATAAAATTGGTAATTAATGCTTATTGTCAGCAGGTGAACTACGCTGTAAGTGTGGAAATTGATTAAGAAGTTTTGAATTTTGTGCTGACGATGGCGTAAGCCGAAACCAGTGCACGTTATGTATATATTTTAGTGGAATTAGACAATACAAAAGTTAAACAAATGTTTTGTTTATATTTATTTTATTAGCTTTTCACTATATTGACACAGATCGCAGAAATATATTCGGAAAATCTTGTTGACAAAATGAGAACTGATCTACATAAGAGTAAATCGTGGCCTATATTAAATTTTTTTAATGTATCCTAAAAGTATTTATAATTGTTACAAACAAATAGTATCCACATAAAAGTCAAGAAAAGAAAATGGCACGTGAACAAGATTCCATCATAAATAACAACTCAACAGGCCATCAACTGTCAGAGTTGAAGACACGTGCGTGGTGTAGGATTGTAAACAAACCACTAGTTCCCAAACTGTATACCTGACACTTATGGTACGAAGCGAATGGTACGCGAGCATTTTCCCGATGGTATGAGAACACTTTCCGGTTGGCACTAGGTTAAGTGTAATGAACCCAATATTTTGTTCTCGATTATATTATATTCATTTTCCCTGTCAACCAAATAAAATGTATTCTTGGATTAGATAATTGAACATTTTTGAAAATTTAGAAACATTTGCTGGCATCTCAGAATTATATTGTAGAAGAAATCCAAAAGAAATAATTACAAATTTAATTTTTTTTTATATACGTGCACTTTCTAAAAAGTAAACGTCAGGGGGTTTATATTTTTTTATTAAGATCCTTTTCAAAAACTACTGTAGAAATCAAAATTTAATATAGGACCAGAACGGTTTGCCCTACCAAAAATGTATACACGTTGAATTTGCAATCGTCGTAACTGTCCTCAAATTTGAGATAGACCAATGCGAACACAGCTCCTCAAAAAAAGCTAAGCGTTCAAAAAAACGCGCAGAAAAAATGCAAAGCGCAGCAGCAGCAAATGCACGCTATTGGATGTGTCACTTAATTCTAAAAGCACAGAAACCACAGCGTGCATTTTCTGCTGCTCATGTATAGTCAACTTAAGAATTACAGTCAGTGGTTACCTCAGGGGGATCTTCTAGAGGTCCGAGTCTCCCAAATTAATAACAAAAAGTCTGCAACGCTAACCACGGAAACTGCGGGCTGTGCCCCCGGGAGTCTATCTACCCCATCGTCGTAGCCTAACTTTGCCCCCCCCCCCCCCCCCCCCTCCTCAAAACCCTGCCCCTGTATATACTGGGAGGGCACCGGTAGCTAAGAGGTAGCGTGAGGTGAAAAAACCTTGAGCACGCAGTCCTTCGGATAGGACATTGGTCCAGAGCTTGTTCCGATTTCAGATTATAGACCCCTATGTGAGTGAATAAACCCAAATAGGTAAACTTTAGGACTCCCACACAGGGTTGGGCTCATGTCAACCAGATCGACGAAAAAGCGCTCTGTTAGTAGGCGATTTGACCTCGTAGTTAAAATCCAGGCATGAGTCACAGTAACTAACTATATTAGAGGAAAGTATAATTAGTACTGTGCTAAACCAATCATTACGGTGTCAAAACTAAAAAAAACTGAGTGGCGACAAACCGTATACATATATTTTTATTTTTTTTATCTACATGCTACCTACGCACAAAAAACAACAACACGTCCGTAGACAGACTGACGTAGTGTGGGGCCATTTGTAGGATGATGAGGGGGGGGCCAACTTTAGATTTTGGAGCCTGTCCCAAGGTGGGAAATAGTTCTCGACTCGTTAATGTCCCACAGAGGCAGTCTTTGTGTTTCTTCCATTCTACAACATTTGTGACTGTCACACGCTCTAAACAGTTTTTCTCCACTCTATTTTTTTCTTTATTTCATACAACAATAGGCCAGTTAAAAGGAGACACCTACCATTGTGTTAACTCATTAAATGGTTCATGAACTGCTTTGCTCTGAAGCTAAGACATTTTATGATCTGCCATTTTAGTGAATCATTAAAAAAGTCTTAGGTGTGTTTCCCCAAAAATAATTAACTTTTCCCCCTCCAAAACCAGGGGTCCCATTTGGGTTAATAATCAATAGTTGACTTTCATAGAGGCTTCTAAATTCAAATAATAAATTTTGTGTTGATACATTTATTATTAATAAAAACAAAGAAAGTCTAGCTGTCTACCTTTTTCACGAAGATGTAAGGAGGTATTTCTTCAACGAAGTAACAGGAATATTTTTATTAAAAAGGTTAAAAAAATATAAGTTATGTGGTCATAACATGAATATATACTAACCACTTTTGAACAGACCTTTCTCCCACATCATATATTTTACTTTTGAGATGAACAAATTATTAAATTATTGTTACAATAAGGATGATAATAGGGAAGGAAATAAATGTATGAGCTTAATAGACAAAAGCTATTATTGAGGATGAATCAAAACATGAAGAGTGGTAAGCCCTAATAGATGTTCTCTTTGATGAGGGGATGTCACGGAAGGCAACCAACTTCCAATAGTCTCTCACCCCCTTCTTCCCACTAAATCATCCCTTCACTACTGTGAAGCATGTACTTCTCAATGTATTCTTCGGAGAAGACATAGTCAAAAAATAAACATTCTAAGTAAGATCAACAAATGTCAGCTATTCTAGTGAATTATGTCACAAGATCTATTCACATTATGGTGGAAAGCATATCCTGGAGTAAAGTATATGATGAAAGTTCAGTATTGTTTTCCACAGGTGAGAAGAAAAAAAAAAATTCGTCGGTGAATCACCGGCTATGTACTACCCCAGCACAATTTAATCTTAAAGACTTGCTTAAAGTTAGTAAACTGCTTAAAGCTAATCCGGGTAACCTGCTATACTACACATAGCTGGGAAGTAAAACACCTTTACACTTATATTTACTTACATACATGTGTAGATGATTATCACAGTTGAAGGTGACGTTGCATGTTAGCATAGTAATGGTCGTCATACATAACATAGACACAGGCCTATATTATTTATTTTATTACTTCACCAGCTATACGAAGTATAAGAGAAATTATGTAATCGGAAAAAAAATTGATCCTGAGTTTTCAACGGAATTTCATATTTTCCGACCTCTGTATTCCAAATATGTAAAAAAAAATATCTGTCTGTGAAAACGATTACTCAACGAGTCGAGCAAGGTCAACAAGTACCTTTATTTAATGAGACTCGCTGATACTCCGAACTGCGATATATGTGGGGATATTGAAGATATGTTACACATCTTTGTGTCCTGTATAAAATATGATGATTCCCGACAGGCATGCGAAATGTTGCAGAACGCCGAAAGTTTTCTGAAGCAGTTAGTAACTTCTAAAGCCAAATTCATTCTTAGCATACTCCAATTTATGAAACGGAATAAAATAGGAATTTAGTAAAGATAGGAGGGGGACCATGGGGGAGGGGGGGGGGGGGGGGGGGCTGATGGCTTGCGTTGTTGGGGGCCTTCTGTTTCCGTCCCGGATCTCTGTCCCTCCTGGGTTTCCCCTAAGAACTCAAACATCTTGTGTCCGGCTATATAGGGTAATTACGCATTGGAGCCAAAAAAAAAAACACGATTACTCCCGATAGATTGAGTGTATTTACGAAATTTTATATGTGAGTTCAGAACCATCTAAAGACAACACCTAGTGTTTTTTAGCCAAATCGACCAAAGGGGAGGGGGGATTAGGGGGAGGCTTAACATAAAAGCTCTAATAACTGTATATAGAATGAATGTATCGAGACAAAATTTTATGTGTGTTCAAAATCCCATAAGAACAACGCCTATCGATTTTCAGCTAAATCGGCCAAAAGAGAGAAGGGTTAGGGAGAGACTTAACTCAAAAACTCTATTAACTGCCGTTGTAATGAATGTACTGACATGAAATTTCATATTTAAAGTCAAAACCCATTACTTGTCAAATTTCAGCGATATCGGCCGAAGAGAAGGAGGGTTCAGGGGAGGGGGCTCAATTCAAAATGTCCAATAACTGCTGATATAATGAATTTATCGACACAAAATTTAGGAGCCCCTATAATAAGTCAACTGTTGAATATTAGCGCGGTTTTAGAGAGGAAGCGAAAAGTTAATGAATAACTTCTGGGGAAGAACTTTGCCGGTGATTCACCGACGACTTTTTTTTAAAATTCATTTTAGGGTTTAAGGTCACGAAAAATATTGTTGAGTTGACAAACTATGGGGTTAATTAATGGGGTGGAGAGGGGTCATAAGAAATCGAATTCGTCATGACAGCGTAGCGTTCGACCTTAACCCATGACATTTTCAGGGACTGTTGACAGTGATCCTAGAAAATGGATACGCTGTGTTTTGAAGATGAACTGTAGAAGAAGGGCACCAGATTCTTTTTTTAGTCAAATATTGAGTAGCACATCGTTTAAAAGTATATAATATATTTATCACATGACTTTTCCCTTTTAGTTCCCACATCTCTCGTCAAGACTTGTTTGAATATAGAGGTCGACTCAATAAATAGATTCTGTATGAAGAAAATTTTGATTGATATAAAACATTTTAACATAAAGAATAGATAAATTATAGATACTGATGATGGGAGTACTTCCTGAAACATCTGAAATTGCTTGTTTTTATAAAGCAAACAATAAATGGGAGAAGTGATGATGCTGAGATAAATATATTATGTATTAATTTACAATTTCCTTACACAACCCAAAAGTTATATAGTTTAAGAGATTTTGACAAGGAAATTTTGAAAATGTAGTATTCTCGAGTTGAACAGTGAACTATTTTCGTCATAGTATAGAAGATTGGGAAATTCTACATAAAGATGTTGGTATATGTTCGTCCCTTCCAATTATAATAAAATAGATGTGGTTCTGTGAAACGAGTGGAGGAGTGTTAGATTATATCTCTAGGGATGTTCTGGTCAGACGAGGGTCCGGTTACAAAGTAAGTTAGAGAACTGGGGAAACTGAAGGAAAATGTGATCAATATAGTGACCCAGCAGTTTTAATATCACAAAAAGTACAAATTTCCCAATGTTTTGCTGAAACTCTGATGACTTATTTTGATAAATACACTGATAATAATAATTAAAGTATCAAATTTTAGTTTGGTTGAGAATTCTATGAGAAAGACATTTTCCCTGAACACTTTTGACCAATATTCGAGATCATGCCTTTGCATCACTTTGCATGTCACTAGAACTTAGTGTCTGGAACATTCTGAGCGCTCTAACCCAGAAATATAGCAATGAAATTTGAGATCAAAATGATCTGATTAGATTTTTGGCCGAAAATTGAAAACATTTTCCTTCGGGACCTATATACATTTTACAAAGTATCATTCATATTTATGATCTATTCAAAAATCTCTTGAAATAAAAGTTGAGAGAAAACTGAAAGGCTCATTTCATATGAAATACGATTTTTCAAAGGTTTTCAAGATACATACAGAAAAACCTTTTTTTAAGATGTAGCTTCATATCGCCGCAAAGAATATATAATAAATCCGTGCGGGCAAGAGCGTAGGGCTTTGGTCGCATGGTTTCACCATGGTTTGCGGGTTCGAATCCCGTCCGGGAGTGAGTTTTATTTGGTAGATTGAACTCCCTTCCGGGGCCATGGATGTCGTAAATTATCTAGATAACAACTTTACAAGAGATATGGCTAATATGCATCGTACATAAGGCCAAAAATAAAAAATAAAAATAAATTCACATAGGAAATAATTCAAAGTAATAGTTTTAAATTGTATCGGACAGCAACGAATTTTAAAATATATTTCAATTATAGCTAGTTTTTAATGAAAAAATATAAAACATATGAGAGTGACTTTCTTATATCCAGTAATGTCAGTATGAAATGATTTTGGAAAGGGGGAGGGGAGAGTGATCCGTACAAAAGTAGTTGGTATAAGAAAGGATGACCAAATCACATATATTTTATTTTTTATACTTCAATAATATAAAATAAAATGGTATTTTTTAAATTCATGCGTTACAATTTAGATTACTTCCTCCTGCAGAAATGTATTGTACATTATGTGTGGCGATGTAACTTAAGTCGTACTGGTCACAACTCAAAACTGATGGTATTTTGAGAGTTGGAAATGGGAGGGGGAGGGAGCGTCTGTACAAAAGTGATTGGTAAAGATTCATGTTATAACCACACCGCATATTTATAATAATTTTCATAATGGAGTAGACTTTGGCTAGCCAGACAGACAGGAGGATTGATAATGAGTGTTTTTCAGTTATATAAGAACTGAAAAAACGATAATGGGTTTGGGAGAGCTCCACTGTCGGAGACTGCGGAAGTAGCCAGGACAGACTACACAACTAATCGATAGGTAGATGATGGATTAAAGCCCCTTTACATGGATTATTCAGGAGTTTAATCCATCCCAACCATGCCACTGAGTCTTCATAATATATTCAGGGTGAACACTCCCGTACTTTTTACAAGTTAGTTTTGCGACGTTAAGACATGCAATTGAAATTGAATTGATGAGAACAAAATGTATTTAGTGTATCGTTTTCCCTCTTCCTCTAAAACCTATTAACAGTTTGGGCTAAAAATCCATAGTTGACTTACATAAGGGCTTCCGTATCTGCGATTACTGGAGCTTAATGCGTTGAGCCCTCTGATCTCTTTAATTTAGGCCGATTCCGCGGAAAATGTATAGGTGTGGTCCTTATGCGGTTTTGAATTTATATATAAAATTTCGCGTCAACAGTCCTTTCACTGATTTGGCTGAAAATTAATACGTGTCGTCCTTAAGGATTTCTGGATACACATATAACATTTTGTGTCGATACATTCATTCTATCGGGAGTTACGGTATTCATACACACAGATTTATTTTTACATTATTGTGATCAGGGGTTGGAAAACATAAAATCCCAGCGATAACATAGAATTTCTGACCGGTCACATAACTTCCCCTATACTTTGTACAGATCGGGAAGAAAAACCAAATTTGTCAGAAGCAAAAATATGAATGAAATAATGTAGAATCACAATTAATTGGAGTAACCGAGTTTACTAGATACAAATGCGAATAACCTAGTACGATCAATATACATCTAAATATTTTATAGGAGTCAAGGACAGCTCACTTCCTTTATAGACACCTGGGATTGCATCCCGGCAGCACACTTCCTGTATAGACACCTGGGATTGCATCCCGGCAGCTCACTTCCTGTATAGACAGACACCTGGGATTGCATCCCGGCAGCACACTTCCTGTATAGACACCTGGGATTGCATCCAGGCAGATCCCACATTTCCGGTAGAGAAATAATCATAGAGGAAGGCTTTAGAACATTTGTAGATTTTCTAAGGATACTGGGAGATTAGTGTCGGTTTTCTAGCACACACCTAATACGATCTAGCTAACTGTAAGTCATCCTTCAAACGAATCCTGTTTAACTTCCCAGCATATAGAGAAGTTATTGTAATGGGTCCGAAAATAGAAATCAAATTTTTCAACATATTTTCATGATGCAAGATCACTATATTTTTACACTACTTTCGAAAAGAAGTATGTGTATGTATGTACGTGCGTGGTCAATTTTTCCTGCACGAAATCTCGCGAATGAAAAATGGTATCGACTCCGCTGTGGTGCCTATCGAAGTGTATATCATCCGAAAGAAATTTTATCAAATTCGGTCCAGCCGTTTTTCTGTTTAAACATAAAGTAGATTTTAGGAATTCTTGAAAAATATTTATCAGATCTAATTAGTTCTGGTGGCAATCGATACACATGTAGCATCATTTTGAGCCAGATTGAAAAATAGGCTACATGGCGTCTGAAAATGTTGAACGGGAGGGCGGTTGTGAGAGGGCCTAAGCATAAAAATTGTTTTAGCTCATTAACGGATGGTGGGATTGTCATGAAATTTCACATGTAGTAATCTTAATAGCCAATTGAAAAATAGAGTGTGTGATGCCTCTAAATTCTTCTAACACATTAACGGATAATCGTAATATATCTCCAAGGTGACCTTACAGTGTGTGGGTCGCCGATTTCAATGAAGCTTTTTTATATTGTAAAATAATTTTGTTAATTGTGAAAAAATTAAATTTCTATTCTTCAAAAAAAAATGTGCACATGTGACAACATAACTGACTGCCATGTATATTAACATAATCGCAGAAAAAAAGGAAACATGGCATTAATTAAATTATTGTGTCATAATTTTTAATTTATAAAAAACTAGACACTATTAACCAAGCCAAAAATATTGCTTGTGTATCAACATATTTAACTCACTAGGAAATTATTACAGATATTTTTCATAGAATTCATTGACAGACAGACTTTTTTTTTTCCTTTTGGAAATCAGGAGGCCAAAAACTTGAAATTTCGTTCAAAACTTTGCATCGAATTTGTGACCGATCACATAACTTCCACTAAACCTTGTTGGATAAGTCAAAGAATGATAAGAAATGAGTACACGAGAACCTGCTTCCTACATTGGACTGTTGTTGTGTTGATAACTTAGTCTCTGTACATGAACGACCTTCAATTGCCGACCGTAATATCAGATTTTCTATATTTATGGCACATTAAAAGATTATGTAGTGGCGACCCGACTCAAGGAGAATGACGCAAGAAATTATCACAACTACGACTTAAATATAAGTCGTAGTTTTTTAGTACCGAGCGAGCACTAGGGAACTTATCTACAAATTTAATATCCTAGTTGTACCTAGGTAGTGTACACGTAGTATGTAAGTATATTTGTGAAAGATTGGAAAATGAGGAAAAAATAAAGAAGGTTAATAGAAAATTGTAACCTCTGTATTTTAAATCAGATGTAAATTTCTAGTACCACGAGTCCTGAAAACCCTTTGTTCTCTATGGCATTTCATTTACGAACCGGTGGGGTGCGATGGTACCCTTGACAATTTTCGCAATGTCTGTCTGCATGTGTGATTGGAACTTTCTAAACGATTTAACTCAACGATTGTAGCAATAGACTTGATTTTTGAAATATTTCACTATGCTATGAAATATTTCACTATACTTCGAAAATAGGACTGAAATTAGAACCACTTTACTTCGGGGTCTAAGTACATTTTACAAACTGCTTTTATTTATGAACAAATAAAAAATATTTTCAATTAAAGTTATAGGGAAAACTGAAAGTGACATTTTATAAAAAATAGGATTTTTCGTAGGTCGCCCTGATCGCTAGATACGTATCGAAAACCGTACTAAAATGTCGTTTTGAAACTCACTATGCTTGATTCAGGGAAAAACGGTTAATCCTTTCGAAAAATTGGTTCTTAGCCAAATTGTATCTTTAAACCAACCATCTCTATGCCATTAGATTTGAAATAGGACCAATACGTCCAAAGAAATAACTCAATAGAATGAATACATCGAGACGAAATTTTATATGTGTATCCAGTAGAACATAAAGGCGACAATTATTCATTTTCAAAGAGAAGAGGAGGTTTAAAACCCCAATCGGCCAAAGGGCCCATTAGTAAGAAACCCTAATAACTGCAGTTGTAAAGAATGTATCTGTACGAAATTTTATAAATTGGCCTAAAACTCTATAAAGGTGGACCCCCTTCATTTCAGCCCATTGAGCGAAATTTTATATTATTGAGAAGCATGTTGATTTCTCACGAATGACCAGGTATGTATTTTCCCAAAATGCTAAAAAAATATGTATATGTCTGTGAACACGATAACTCTCAATAGAATGAATGTAATCAACATTAAATTTTATATGTGTACCCAGGGGGGGGGGAGGGGGGGGGGGGGGGGGGGGGGAAAGCTCAACACAAATATTCTGATAATTGCCGCTGTAATCAATGTATTGACATACAATTTCATATGTAAAAATAAAAACGACATAAGGACGACATTAATTAAATTTGTAAAGTACATTGCCGGTGACTGAACGACTTTTTTATTTTTATTTCTCTTCAGTGGAATCAAAATTTGTGAAAGAGAAAGTTGCAAAACATTAATTTGTAAGCAGCGTGGCTATAGAATATTCCTGTGAACAGACAGACAAAACAAAAAAAAAAACACAAATCAACCTGATTGTCTTCATGTGGAAATATGACTGACACTACAATATTATCATTAACGATGGAGAGACGTCATGGGAAGTGGGCCCTCATTGTCCCATTTTGGTTCAACTCCCCTACATATATAGCTAACATTACATGAAAATTAGTTTTATACATAAATATATAAACATTACATATTTATAAGGCCAAAAATATTCATTAATACGCTGATTATCACGACTGAATTTCTAATATGTAATTCATCCACATGTTTTCATTTGATGCCAAAATTGAGGAAACCATCCTAACATACACCTTATATGTAGATACTCTCAAAATTAACATAATATTTAAAATTCAATTTTGAAATATCATTGTGTAAATAACTTTTAGTTGTCATATGAAATTGGCATGTTCTGTGTACCCCGCCCCTGTGGTGACAATAGGAAGAAATTTCCAAAAGAGAGGGCGTAATACATAGATAGAGATGTTGTCTTTCCACAGTTTTATTTTTGACCAGAACCGGTTTTCAACACAACAGCGTCATCATCAGTGGCACATCCCACCCTCACAACGTGGCCGGTTGTCCTTTAACCTCTACGCTATTTGGGTGGGATGTGCCACTGATGACGCTGTTGCGTTGAAAACCGGTTCTGGTCAAAAATAAAACAGTGGGAAGACAACGTCTTTTATTTCTATGAGAAATTTCGCGCCACATCTTACTATCACATATATAGAATAATGTGACAGTTTCAGCATTTTAGCTCATCGGGAAGTTAGGAAAAATCCTATAAAATTTATTTTATAATAATATTATAGTGGTGGCCATTGGGAAGAAGTGGCTAAGTCGCTAAGAGCAAATTTTACAGAGGAGCGCTTTCAAGTTTTGCCCTTCTCCTGTAAATCATATATGTAGGTGGAAAGCATGCCACTGGCGCCAAATGTTGTTATTTGTCATTAAAAATGTATTGGCCGCTTCTTCCCAATGTGTCTGAGCCCTGTCCACATCGTTTCATCGACTTAACTCATTTTTGGCAAAAAGTCGACATAGCCACTTATTCCCAATTGCCACCGATTCTTATATTATAAGAAAAAAAATACTTTTATTAATAAATCTATGGGGTGAAAGAAAGGGTAGATTACATAATAGTTGAGAAATCTGTTGGACTCGATCAATGAAAACTAATAAAAAATGTAAGACGGCAAATAATAGGCAACGGAAGAGTGCAATGCTACAACAGAGAAGTAAAAAGGCAACATTGGACAGTTAGTTGTCAAGGCAACATGGCGCTTCTTCTATTAGTCCTTCCTTTATTTGCAACTCATAATAGTGGAAGGGACAACAAGTTGAGAATGGTCCAGAGAAGTATCCAGTGATGGACATCATCTGAGAAAGGCGCGAGAAGAGATGAAGTGGTAATCACGAAAGATGAGAATAGCTCACTCCCGCATCACTCATGGTTTCCTGTTCGGCAGACAAGAACCGCCGGAGTGTGCCGCCTCTGACCATCCGTCATATCATCCAAGTGCCAATCTTATACGGACTTCATGGACAAGCACAGGACTCCATGAATTTGTTTGACACTATGATACTGCCATGGATCGGCTGGTCAAAGAGTTCTATTCCATGAACTATAACTCATTTTACTTAATTATTTTTCTTTCTTTTTTAACAGGTAAATGAGAAATACTTTTATTATTTATTTTGTCTTATGGGTGAATATACTTTTATCATGTATGTAAGTATAAATGAAAACCAATTATACGTTCGCGGATGCAAATCATTGCAGTTATAATATCCATCCCTTCTTATTGGACCCAAGAGGACTGTCGTTCCCCTTCCACTTGCAATTAGCCTACAGATCCGAGAAACATAATTAGCCGGCTTCATAATGACATTTCATAATTGAGTTTCGCTCAATAGTAACATTTTTCTCCATCACTATGATCGAAAACCGTAGTGGAACACAAGTAATGAATATTAGACTAGAGTTTGGCAGGGTGTCAGAGTGAGTGGTGTGGTTGGAGTGCCCTGTCTCTCAGTGAGACGAAAGACATCAATCTCTAGCGGCAGGGGGCCCGCTCCGGCATCCCTCCTACCCGAGAAATGGAACAAATGGACCAGCCCACCCTCCTATATTTAGTTGGACTATATTCAGAAAACAACAGAAGATCAAGGCCGGCCTCCCTCCTACCGGGAGAATAGAACAAATGGACTAGCCCACCCTCCTATATTTAGATAGACTATATTCAGAAAACAACAGAATATAGACTATATTCAGAAAACAACAGAAGATCAAGGCCGGCCTGCCTCCTACCGGGAGAATAGAACAAATGGACCAGACCACCCTCCTATATTTAGATAGACTATATTCAGAAAACAACAGAAGATAGACTATATTCAGAAAACAACAGAAGATCAAGGCCGGCCTCCCTCCTACCGGGAGAATAGAACAAATGGACCAGTCCACCCTCCTATATTTAGATAGACTATATTCAGAAAACAACAGAAGATCAAGGCCGGCCTCCCTCCTACCGGGAGAATAGAACAAATGAACCAGACCACCCTCCTATATTTAGATAGACTATATTCAGAAAACAACAGAAGATAGAATATATTCAGAAAACAACAAAAGATCAAGGCCGGCCTCCCTCCTACAGAAGAATAGACAAATGGACCAGTCCACCCTCCTATATTTAGTTAGGACTATATTCAGAAAACAACAGAAGATCTAGGCCAGCTTTCCTATATTTAGACAGACTATACTCTGCAACAGAACAATGCCGGCTCTCCCCGAGAAATAGAACAATTGAACCGGCCCATCCTTCCTCCTATATTTAGGTAGACAATATTTAGAAAACAACAGAAGTTCAAGGTCAATTCCTATTATTGATTTTATTCTGAGAGAACCAATTCAAAATTGCCCTCATAGGCTAGAAATTCCGTTGGAACCAGTTACATACATGTTGTGAACCGTGGGAGACCCGGGCCAGCATAATTATGATTTTGATGAGATATAAAATTCAGAATCCCTTTGCCTGCGAGCAACCTTGGAATCCGTCTTCAATCGCATAAAAAAAAAATATACATAGCATGGACTACAGAAGCAATGAATTATTCATACCGGATCATAACAGAATGTTGGAGGGGAAGGGATTCAATATCGTTCAGAACACCAATTCAAGACTCGAGTCTTTTCAGGTTTATGTACGAAAGAGAAGTTCTCTAACTCTCAGATTTTGACAGAGTGACCAAAGTTAATGGGAACTTTGCAGGTTTAAACCATGAGCATGGGATGCACCACGGTTGGCTACGCAGTCATCGGGAAGAGAGGCGACTCTGGAAGAGCTCTGCTATAGGCTGGACAAAGTGTCCTCCAACAACCAAGCAGAGCAACTGATTATACTGAAAGCACTGGACTAACTCCGGGAACATGACTGGATCTGGAGTAAACACAGTGGTAGTGTGCGGCAGCAAGGTGAATATACAGAGCTTGAGTAACCACTGCCACAAATTGAAGAAATCAGGGTTCGGGTCGGGACCGAGACTATCTGACAAAAGAGGCGGCACAGGACGTAGATCAACATCTAAGCTACGCCAAATATCCAAAAACATTGGTAGCGGCAAAGACGAAATGGACGACTATCCTTAAATTGAAGGAGCAATGACGGCGGAGAAGCAAAGGTGTGATCATATAGAGCTTCTTCTCGACTGTAGACAGGTTGGGGTTGAAGAAGGACAAACCGTTCCCAGCCCAGATGACCATGCTCCTGAGTGGACACGGCTAGATGAGGCACTATCTCCACAGGTTCAAGATCCACGATTCGCCTCTCGGTCTCTGCGGCACCCAGCATCATATTATTTTCAGATGTGAGCTACTGGAGGACCTAACAAGTTTCCTGGTGAGATTTGTGACCACAAGAACTGTAAATTGATCATGTTTCAAATTTACTTGTATTAAAGCATGTAGTGTATGTATGGAGCATGCAGTTAAATATACTCCCTCCAGTAAGAGATGCTGTTGAATTAAAATAGAAAAAAACAAAAAAAAAAACACTTGAAATTTGCCTAAATAACAAGTAGGCGTTACTTATTCCTACTGCTGTCTAGTAAAGTCGATTAGTTTTGGAGAGAAAGCAAAAACTTAATTGTTTAATTCGTGCTGGGCAAGTACATTGTGTCGGTAAACATGCAATTCCGTTGAAAACTCAACATCGAATTTGTGACCGATAACATAACTTCCCCTATACTTCGTATATCTGAGGAAAGTAAATTGAAAAGCGGAAGATACCAAAGACATATTATTATTCTAAAGAGAACCGAATAGTGTTTCAAGTTTAATAACATCAAATATGGGAACACACTTTACAGACCAGCTCTACAGTATAACATTCCACATAGGTATCATTTACATAATACTCTCTTGTAATACTGAACTTTGAAATTCGTTAATTATTAGGGGCTTTTATACTTAAATCTTCAAATTAAAGTCTTTGGTTTCTCAAGTTATCAATGTACTTCTCCAGTAGGAATAATCAATCAAGTTGTTGTTCTCCGTCTAAAACCAGTCGACCGTTTTGACTAGAAATCAATAGTAAAAGCAGTTATTAGGTTGATTAGGTTCTCGCGGAAAATTAATAGGTGCCAGGGGTTGATTAATCTTATGAGGTTCTGGATACACATAAAGAGAATTTTATATTAAATTATAATACATGTAACTAACACACGATGCGTTCAGTTTATCAGGAGTTATCGTGTTCACAAAACACACACTTAGACAGGATAGATGGGGTGTAAATTCAATATTCTATCTCTCTACATGTATTTGGGTCTGTGAACACGGAAACTTCCGGTAGAATGACTATATAATATTTATTAAGGACAGTATCTATTGATTCTCTGCTAAGTCGGCCGAAGTGAAGGGGTCTCTCACCTATTGATTTTCAAACTAAATTTCGCCGCTCAGAAGGACATGAGCGCGACTCTACTGCGGGTGTCCTAAATTTAGGACTAGGATAGGGGTCTTTAATGAGTACCTGACATCGCACAGGTTCAGGACCGTCACTTAACGTCTCATCCGAAGGACTCAAGATTTCTCACTTCCCAGATAAAAACCTATGGGTCTCGAACCCGCGATCTTGAGCTCAATACGCCAGGACGATACCTCTGAGCTACCGACGCCCTCGATCCGTCTTCAGTATAGACTGAATGGTTTTCAGGATCCAGCTCTCCTTCCTGTAAGCTGTCATCTTGCCACATCCTCCTCTTTGGCACAATTATCCATAATTGTTAGCTTCCTTCCTCTTAGTCGTTGTCTCCGTTGACTGTCTGGACTCTACCAGTTCTAGTTGACACAGTCCAGTTTCTCGTCCCGGTTCTTCAATTTGACATTACTCCTCCGGAATACTCTCACTGTTCTTAATGGCGTTTTGTTTTAAGTTTTAGTATATTAATATTAATAATAGTCTTTATTTAAAACTGATATATAGGTACTATTTGAGAAGACAGTAAACTTGGCTTTTTGCCGTATGAGGAGTTGTCTTCCTAGTACTTGGAGAATTGTTTAAAATTTAATTTACAAAATAATACCTATTAATGATCAAGATAATACAGAATAGTGACGATTATAATAAAAAAATAAGGAATAATTAGAAAATCGTGAATAAAGAAAGAGTGTTATGTGGATTATTTATCAAGTCGCTATGCAACCGCAGGCACCTTAGCTAGTACGTGCTACGCAACCCTAGTATGTTCTAGGCAATGGCCGGCACCTAAGCTAGTATAGTCTGAACCGGCCCCCAGTTGGTATGTTCATGGCAATGCAGGGGCGGATCTCCCGCCTAAAAAAGTTTGTATTTGTGAATTTTTTTAGGCTTTTATGAACATATTAAGGAAACAAAATAGATTTATAATGTGCTTCTGAATTAATTATACATTATAAATATTTAAGAATTATTTCTACCTCACATCTGTGGTAAATGGTAAAAAAATGCTCATATAAATAAATATAGCTAGTTAGTGTTACCGAGGTCATACCGCCTAACCTGGACAGGAGTCCGACTATATAATACATAGGACTTACAAATGTTCAGACAAATCACCCAAGGGGGAGTGGAGGATCTGAGAAGGAGGCTAAACTCAATAATCTAAACAAGAAATTTAGTATGATGATGACCCTGGGTAAGACAGCTATTGATTTTCAAGCATATCGGTAAATTGAGCTCAGAGGGAGAGTGAAAACTTAATACATTAATTCACACTGGGGAAGTACATTCCCATTGATTCACTCATGACTTTTTCCACATTTTAAATCAAAATTAATAAAGCATATTATATATAATGTGGCCATATATTTGGCTTTATAAGCTGAATTTAATTTTCTTTGTTTAGCCAATAAATCTTCGATAATAGCAAATACATTTCTCTTTTTTTAGATACATAATTGAAATGTATTAGAAAAGGTTGTCTGAGAATCGGAAAGGTACTTCCCCAGCTCGAATTATTGTTATAAACAAAGTATGAATCAATCTACCTATGAAACTTCCATTGGAGAGAAGTTGGGATTTTGAAGTTAGCTCCCACCTAAGCCCCCAATGCCGGTAGGATAGAAGTAGCTCTAAAGGTCGCGAGTTCAATCCATGTCAAAGATTTAAGGTTTTGTTATCTTTGAGCATGTCGTCCTTCGAAGTGAATGTTAAATAGTTGTCCCGAGCCTGAGAGAACCCTACCCTAATAATACCTGGGTAGACTGAAATTTAGGACTCCCACAGTAGGATTTGGCTCATGTGAGCAATGAAAAGTCTTCTGATAGGAGACAATTTGAATATATCGACGGTCGCCTTACCTGGAATAATGCGATATAACAGAATTTTTTTTTAAGAGCTCATTTTGCTCAATGTTAGTTAGTTATTGTGACTCACGCCCGGGCTTTAACTACGAAGTCATATCGCATACTACCAGAGTGCACTTTTGTCGCACTGGTAGACATGAGCTCGACTCTACAATGGAGTAAATTTTCCAACCTACAGTAAGGGTCTTTAACCTTTGAGTACCGGACATCGTACAGGTTTGGGACCATCGCTTAACGTCCCATCGGAAGGACGGCCTTGAGCTCAGTAGAGCTATAGATATATTTTAATGAATGCTCAATGTTTATGAACTCTTAAATGTGGCTTATTTTGATAAAAGGTTAGATTTTATGACTCATGCTCGGGCTTTAACTACGAGGTCATATCGCCTACTACCTGAGCGCTCTTTGGTCACTCTGGTGGACATGAGCCCGACGTCTTAAATTTTGCCTACCCTACATTTTTTATTCACCTAGGGTTAGGGGTCTTTAACGAGTACCTGACATCGTACAGGCTCGTGACCATCGCTTAACGTCCCAACCGAAGCACGGCGTGTTTACCTCCCAGATAAAATAAACTAAGGGCCTCGGTCGGGTTTCGAACCCACGAACTTGAGCTCAGAAGGCAAGCACGCATACCACTGAGCTACCGGCGCCCTCAGCCACCCCTCTATTTTGATAAAACAAAACGATACTTTTGCAGATTTGGGATATTTCAAATCCGCTGAAGGAATCCCTTTTTTTTTATTTTATTTTTTTACTTTGCAGAGATTCGTTGATTCATATATAAAATTGTGTATCTTTTTATTCATTACAGAAACCTGTGAGAGGTCAGACGTTTTATTTATTTTGCAATCTGTGACTTCCCACTTCACTTCACTATTGCATATTGCAGTTTATAGAGATATTGATTTGTACGTAATGATGAAATGAAATAAAATTATCTATTAACTATTGTCAGTAACTTCCTGTAATTTATTGTCAACAACAATTTGAGTGATAAAAGAAAAAATATATTCGGTGAACCATCGGCTATGTACTTCCCCAGTGTAAATTAATTAACCACGTTTTTTCTCTTCCTAATAAAACCGATATCGATCTAGATGAAAATCGTTAATGTCTCAGGGACTTCTGAATCTTCATACGAAATTTCGTGTCAATGCACTCGTTGCATCAAGTCATCAGGGTGCTTGAGCCACCTCCTCTGAACACTTACTTCCCTTCAGTCGATTTGGCAGAACACAATTGGTGTCATCCTTATGTGGTTCTAGATACACATATACAATTTGGTATCGATATATTCATTCTATCAGGAGTTATCATGTTCACAGACTCACACTGAGGCACATAAACAGACAGGAAAGTTACTTTCCCCACCTATACGAAGTATAGGGGATGTTATGTAATCGGTCAGGAATTCGATGTTTTTCATCGGAATTTCATGTTTTCCGACCCCTTGTGATAACTACTCATGCCCAGGCTTTAACTACGAGGTCATATCGCCTACTACCAGAGCGCTCTTATGTCACTCTGGTGGGCATGAGCCCAACTTTACTATGGGAGTCCTAAATTTTGCCTATTCTAAATTTTTATTCACCTCGGGCAGGGTCTTTAACGAGTACCTGACATCGTACAGGCTCGCGTCATCGCTTAACGCCCCATCCAAAGAACGGCGTGCTTAAGTGTTTTTACTTCCCAGATAAAATAAACTTATAATTTTATATGTCTCTACCTCAGAACAAGACTGTCACAACTAAAAAAATGTGAATTTTGGGAAATCACGTTTTAAAATTCACTGATCCTTAATGGTACTTTACTTTTGATTTATTTATAAAACTGCTAGAGCAATGGTTAATAATACTTACTTTTAAGCCAATTTTACTTAGCTTTCACCATCGTAACACCCTTTAAAGGCCAACTTTTTTCGTACAATGGAAGACCGACACATCTGCTCTCTGGTGGCCAGAATTAGAAGTTACAATTGTGACACTCTTCCATAAAAAAATATACCATATTGCCACTCTTCCTATGAGTTTAGTACAAATTCGATATTTTTTGAGTTGTGATAGTCTTGTTCTAAAGTAGCGATGTGTTTTCAGAACCTCATAAGGACGATACCTATTGATTTTAAGCCTAATCGGCGGAAAGAAGGGGAAGGTTCAGAGGGGAACTCGACTCAAAAACCCTAATAACTGCAGATTTAATTGATGTATCGATACATTCAAAACCCCATAATCTATTAATTTTCAACTAAATCGATAGATTCGTTCCAGAGGGAGATCGAAGACTTAGGTGATTACTTCACGCTGGGGAAGTACATTGACGGTGATCCACCTACTTCAATTTTGTTTTCATTTTTGGAATCAGGGGACCGGAAACAAAAAAACTCAACGTCGAATTTTCTGGCTGATTACATAACTTCTCCTATACGTCGTGTATCCGGGTGAACAAAAGGGAAATCTATCAAAGGGGAATGAACTAGACAAGAGTTGGCAACTATTATCTAGCGATACAGTTCAACAAATCAGCACTCAAGAGTAAGCCAGTGATAAAGAGAAAGTAATTCAAGTGAAATGTGACACTTTTCCATATCTGTCACATAAAAAAAGAAAAGAAATTATGCAAGACAAAGAACATGGCAACTAGAATTTTTTTTTAAAAGCTTCGTTATCAAAAATTTATGAGGATATATTTAGTTTAAAACAAAATAAATGAGCTGTGAAAAGAGAAGTTTTGGCTTTATAATAGAAAAGGTTTCTCGCAATTAGAATAATTTGTGGTTAGTACATTCCTCTGTCTATTTCAGAGGAAGATGGAGTCGTAATCTTGAAGAGGAGTGGCAACTAAACATGTTCTCTTCAATAGACATCTACATATCGTAGGAAACGACAGACTCCACAGAAGAAGTGGAGAATAAGAAGAAGAGACCACGGGAGTATTCTTAGAGGTAACTGGGAGACTAGGTCCTTTCATGAACTTGGTATCTTCAGATTCAGGTAAGACAAAACGATAAGGTAACAGGAGAAAACCCAGCGTTTCCAGGGAACATTGGATGCTTAGGTCCCTAAGTGCATCAGCCCGCACAGCATATATATATATATATATATATATGTGTGTGTGTCGATAACTTGAGTTGCCCTCTCATTTTATTATCATGACATATATATATGCCATAGTCACTTAAGTGAAATTTCATGAAAAAACAAGACATTTCATGAACTGTCGGCATATTGTGAAATTACATTAAATGCCTAGGCTTTTAATGAAATTATTATTAAAATTGTTTATTTGGTATATTTACAATCAGTTATAATATAACTACGAGTAAATTTGATGACAGTGAGTATGAAAAAAAAAAAAAATAATAATAATAAATAAAAATAATAATAATAAATTAAATTTAATGAAATGACGATTTTTTCTTGATGTATACAATCGTATGGTATTTAGACTTTGAAGATTCATGAAATGTCTTAGTGATAACTGAGGCAGATTGTAAAATCTGCTTTTATCATGTTTAAATTAAATTTGAAGCCATAAAAATTTCAATAAGAATTAAAAAATGCTTTACAACTGTAAAAGGTATTTATTAATGTTTATATTGGGGGCCATGGTGGCCGTGCGGGCTAGAGCGTAGGGCTTTGGTCGCATGGTCTCACCATGGTTTGCGGGTTCGAATCCCGTCCGAGAGTGAGTTTTATTTCGTAGATAGAACTCCCTCCCGGGGCCATGGATGTCTTAAATAATTATATATAACACATTAACATGGCTAATATGCACCGTACATAAAGCCAAAGGAAAAAAAAAAAAATGTTTATAATATGTTTTTGAGTATAAATAAAATAAGAAAATATTTGAAATAGATGCTCATACCTTTCTTAGTTGTTTTATTGAATACGGACGTTTGTTTGGTTTTGGGCTGTAATATATTATAATGATTGAAAAATAGCTCTTCAACTTTATTCATCGCGAAACACAATCTGTTTAACTATTTTAGCTTATAACCTCTATAACCTCAACAAGTGTTACATGGTTCATGAGTCAGATTGTGTAGAACATCAGGTGCCAGACGTAAATACATTCATGAAATGCCTTGTTTTTTCATGAAATGACTAATTTCACTGACTACGACATATATACGAGCATATATATATATATATATATATAATATTATTTACACTACAGTAATCGTACAATTTGACTTTCCTAGTTATACGAAGTTGTGTAATTGGCCAGAAACTCGATGTTCCGTTTTCACCGGATTTTTATGTATTTGTGAACACGATAACTCTCGATAGAATGAATTTGCCGACACGAAATCTTATATGCGTATCCAGAACTCTATAATGACTACACTTATTGATTTGCAGTCAAATCGGCCAAAGGGAAGGGGGGATTGGGGGGAGGCTTAACACAAAAACTCTTAATTTTCCGAGAAATCGACAGAAGGGAAGGGGGGATATAGGAGAGACTCTCAACTCAAAAACCCCAGTAACTGCCTATCTAATGAATGTATTGAAACAAAATTAGTAAGATTCAGAAGCCTCAATGTAACTCAACTAGAGATTTTTAGTTCAAATGATCGATTAATTTTGAAAATAATTCGTAATGGGGAAGTTGCCACATTGCCAGTGATTCACCGCAAGACTTTTTTTTAAATGAGAAGCTGTGAACTAGTGGAATTTTCATGATGTGCTCCAAATACTTTCTTGACGTCTCTGACAATTTTCTTGATTAGAGTCTAAATTTCGTAAAACGGAAATTAATCTGTTAAAAATTCGAAATTGAATTTTTATCGGACTTCCTAGCTCTCGACCCCTCAATCCAGAAAAAAATAACAAAAAAAACTTCAATGTTTGTGTTCTGACTCAGTGGTCCATGATAAGTTCAGAGAGAAGGGGTGTATCAACATGGATATGTAAATTGTTTTTTTAACGTAAATCAATCAGAGATGAAAGCAGTCTTGTTAAAGGTAAGCCAGGTTCAATTTTTTTTAAAAAGCTTTGCTCTGAAAAAATAATTAGTACACAACTTTTTCATATTTTACTATAAAATACAAAGTATAGGGGAAGTTATGTTATCGGTCGAAAATTCGATGTTGAATTTTCACCGGAATTTCATGTTTTCCAACCCCTGATTCGAAAAATTAAACAGAAATTTCCTGTATATCCGTGAGTCTGTGAATACTAGGGTGGCCATTAAAATAAAAAAGTTGAAATTTTAAAACGTTCTCCCCCAAGGTAAAAAATTTTTTGGCGCCGAAAAAACGAGAAAACATAATAATTAAATAACCCGTCCCCCATCGAGGTTGAATTTTAAATGGGATTTAACATGGGTTTCAAAGTTTTCTTCAGTCGATCGATTACTGAGCCGTTGATTTCCATCGCTTTAAGGTAGAAAATGGTACTCAGGGGTTTTCGGGGTCGCTGAAGCAGAATATGATGTTAAGAACTCATTTTAATACATGCCAGCTGTCAAAAAACCTGTCATTATCATTTACTTTTTTCATAATCACGGTTTTTTGAGTATCATCAGTTTCTAAACAAAAATGTCTACTAGTTTCGATTAAAAAAATGTAAGGAAAACATTTTTCGATATTTAATCAATTTCTAAAAATAATTTTCACACTTGTCAGCTGTCACTGTCACTCAAAAACCCTGATGTCGCAACGAATGTATCGACACCAAATTTAGTGACATGAAATTCTTGTGAAACCTCAAAATCGAATTTCTGACTCCTTCCTCCTTACACATCCTATAACTGGGGAAAAAATATATATATTATAACTAGTAAAATATGATTCCCCGAAAATCAGAATAAGGGAAGACTTTGTTTTTTTGAAGCTAGTGTAGTAATTTGACGGGCAATTGAGGATACAATGAGACCCACCCTCTCCCATAGTACCCCAACAAAGAGTCTGTATGTCTCCAATCCCTTAGAGGACAGATAAGCGACTCAGGGATAGTCAGATAGTCAGTCCTCTTCACACAACTTCTCCCCTTTTCAGAAACAACTTTATCACCTGATAACTTTTACTATCTTCTTTTCTTTTGGAGAAAACTTTAAAAAAATATAATCTGAAAAAAAAAAAATCCTTTTCTACTATGTTTTTGTTTTTTCTACTCACTTAGGATTTCTTTAAAATGTTTCCCTCTTACTATAAGTCGTCATTTAACAGTCAACTGAGACAATAAGCTTTGTTTTTTGTTTTTTGAAAATCTGAAGTGAGAAACTGAAAAAAAGGTGAAAAGTAGATAAAAAAGTATTACAGTTTTTTTTCTTATCAAATTTTGACACTGAAGACTTCTTGTACCGCTTTCACAATTTAAGGAAGAGCTCTCTATTTACATACACGAAGTCACATGAGTAGGTAGTCAGTTTTAAAACAGACCGTTTGTAAGGAATTTTTTTTTAAATTTAAAGTGAAAGTGATTTATTCGGAAACATAGATAATTCTCATTGTCCAAAAATAACAAAATAATGATGATTTCGTTATGTTTCATATACTATAACATTATCTCATACTTAGCCTTCATTTTTAATTTTTGGCAGAGTTTTGTTTAATATTTTCATTACTAATATCATTAATTTTATTATAGTTATTTACTCATTTATTTTATTAATTTTTTTATTGTTATTTTTTTCTTTTGTATATTTCGTAGATTGTGACCTGAGGAAGGGGCGTAAAACTTCCTTATTTTCAGCCAAATCAGTCGAAGAGAAGTGGGGGATTAGACGATAGTTCCTAACTAAAAAATCCTAATGTCTGTCGAAATAATAAATGTATCAACACAAATTTTAGTATGATTAAGGAGTGCCTGAGTAAAGATACGCCTTGAGCGAGTGATAAGGCAGGTGATGAGGAACTACAAGAGCGACTACCTTATAGTCAGTAAGAATATCCATCTGGAGCAGGAATTAAATGTGGGGACCTTCTCCTTCCCAAGACTTGAGAACTTCAGGTATCTCGGGTCCACTTTAACTAGCATCAACTCGATGCTGGAGGAGGTGGACAGGAGACTTCTGCAGGCCCAAAGAGCGTATTTCTCTGTCATCAAGCTGCTACGGTCCAGAGCCTTGTCAAGGAACCTGAAGTATAGGATCTACAGCTCCATGGTAAAGCCAGTTCTGATCTATGGGTGTGAAACCTGGACCCTGACCTATCATCTGGAGAAACGTTTCCAGACGTTTGAAAATAATGTGCTGTGGAAAATAGCAGGTCTGGTCAAGGATAGAGAAACCCAAGAGTGGAGGATCAGAACCAACAGGGAGCTGAGAGACATCTTCTGGCAACACCCGACCGTAGTTGCAGATATGAAATCACGGCGCTTAAGATGGGCTGGACACGTGGTGAGAAGCGGACAGCAGACAGCCATAGGACGCATCATGGACGCTCAGGTCCAAGGAGCCAGATCACGAGGAAGACCAGGGCTGAGGTGGACTGACCTGGAGAAGAAGGATGCTATGGAACACCACGTGGTGAACTGGCGACCGGTGGCGCACGACAGATTGCGGTGGAGAAGGCTAGTGTGGGCGACTAAGGATCTTCAGGGTTCGTCGCCAACGGAGTAAGAGTAAGTATGAGTAAAGATATCTATTAATTTTCAACCGAATCGTTAATTGGGTTCAGAGGGAGCACGAAAACTCATTTCATTGATTTGCGATGGGGGAGTACATTGCCAGTGATTTATCAACTTTTTTTTTCTTTACTTTACATATCAATTACATAACTTCCCCTAAGTTTTGTATAACTGTGGAAGTAAAAATGACTATTATATAAGATAATGCTGAAATCTTCCATAGGTTCGACTTATATTTAGATGACATTAGGAGTGACCTTTAGTGGAGCCGACCTATGCCAAACCTGGTCTCCATAGAACTGTTTCAGATTAGAGAAACAATATAAGTAGCAACAATGATTGTTATACAGTCAGTGATTCCTTACTACTGAGTCTATTTGTGACTTAATAAATAATACACACTAGTGAGTAATTCTTCATCCACTATTTTCCAATTGTACAAGCTTAATGACCCGGACACACTAAAAGAAAACTTGACTGACTCAAAACGTGAGAAGAAATCACACAACTAATAAAAACCGCTCTTTCCTTGGTGGTAGGCCGATGTAGTGGACTTAATTGTTAAATAATTAATAAGATGTATCAGTCCAACAGAATTTATTTTAACCACAACTAGTTTCGTCAGTCAAACTGACATCATCAGGTGGTGAATCTTATTGGAGAAGAGGTTTTGGACTGGACACCTATCAGGGACGAGATGGACACTCCAGTCCTTTGATCTCTTCTCCAATAAGATTCACTGCTTGATGATGTCAGCTTGACTGATGAAACTAGTTGTAGTTAAAATAAATTCTGTTGGGCTGATACATCTTATTAATTATTTAAAACAACTCTAGCCCAAAATAAACATTACATTTTAAAAACTGTGTCTTTTATTTCGTAGATAGAACTCCCGGGGCCATGGATGTCTTAAATAATTATATATAACACATTGACATGGCTAATATGCACCGTACATAAAGCCAAAAGAAAAAAAAAAAAAAAAAAAAAAAAACTGTCGAATAAACAGTGAAAATAATTAATTTAAAACAGCTGACTCTCTATAATAATAGCATATCATATAGATCGGAACTGCCTGGAACATCTACAAGGATTTAGAATGTAAAACAGTCTTTTAGATGAATAACAACATTAAAATAACTTTAAAATATTAAGAAAACTATTTATGAACACAAACCGAACGAGACGAGTTATTTGAATAAAAATAAACAGTAGAACATATGAGTAAACTTCTACATATATGTACCTTAATCGTATCTAAAACCTGGGCATGAGTACAACGCATTACTATAAAACCTTACAATTTAAATAACTTTAAAAACTAAATAAAGTGTCTATGAATATGAAAATGTAATAAATAAAACAAATAAGTGACCGTTTTAAATAAATATCAATCATTGTTGCCAACATAATTAGAAAAAGTTATACATACATTAAGACAATTTGAGAAAAGGAAAATATAAAAAAGCGAGTGCGAGTAAAATAGAAACTAGAAAATAATGAATAAACAACTACGCTAAAATATAAAATGATTTGCTATAAAAAAGTTTGTGATTAATGGTTGTCACCCACAGCCAATCATTTCATATTTAATGTAGTTAATTTATTATTTTGTAGTTTCTCTTTTTTATATTTTCCTTTCTCAAATTTCTTAATGTATTTATATATTTTTTAAACTTTATTTTATTTCTCAAATTCTCTTTATGTATGTACAACTTTTTATAACTTAATATATTTTAAATAACACCTTCTTCCGTTAAGCCTTTCAATAACTCCAGGAATTAATTATACTAGAGAAATGTATTTTCTGGGATTAATGGTTGAGTCATCGATAGTCAATTTAATGTTGAATGTGAAGTAATTTAAGATAATTACAAATAAATTCCTCTAGTATATACTTCCTGGAGGTACTGAAAGGCTTATTGGAAAAAACTGTTATTTAAAATTTATAAAGTTTTGATTAAAATAAAGCTGTTGGCTCTTTTTTGGAACAAACTGAGGAATAAATTATTGAGATGAACATTTTGTAGGGTAAGATTGGAAACACAGAAGGGAGCATCAACAATGGCTCTGAGGACTTTGGATTGAAAAGACTGGATGCGCTTAATGTTGGATGACTTAGCACAACCCCATAGTTTTAGTCCGTAGGTCTTAAGATGCGCTTTGTAGATAGTTTATTCTCTCCCGCTAGTTTGAATTGCCTCTTTAACAAGTGGTAAAACTTTACATTTAGGAACTTCAGTTTAGGTAGAGTAAAAAATTCAAATGATTTTGGCTAATCTACTGGTAGTGGGCACTTAAAATAGAAGCAATATACTGTCGATTATAGTGAAAAATACATAAAACATGAAGCCAATGGTGGTACTGAAGGTAAGTTATGTGGTAGTAGAGTCCTAAGTGGATTCTGTCGATTGTCAGATAATCGATGGTCTGTAAATCAATGGAGGGAACCAACAGCACTACAAAAGATGTGGCAACCAATTAGGGAGGGCAAACAGGCCCATTTAGGCATATACTCAAGGTGGCCTACTTGCCGTGAAAATATATATGATGATGTTCATACACCAACCACTTTTTTACACATCACATCCCCCCCCCCCCCCCCCCAGCACAATGCAGCGTAATACTATGAGTGACATTCTTATACTCAGTAATGTCAATATGAAATGAATTTGAGAAGAGAGGAGTGGGGGAGAGAGTGTGTGTGTGATCTGTACAAATGTGGTTGGTTAAGAAAGCCCTGTTATGGCCACATCACATAGAAATTTATTGTACATTCTTTGGCTCGTTCTAACGCTGTGCGTATTGAACCTATCTCGAATCTGACGACAGAAGACGACTGAAAATTTGATAAGGAACATTTTTGGAAAGGAGTAATTTTTCGATAGGACTGACCGTTGTCGCGTAAATCATGCAAACGTATAAACAAATGTTCCAAAACGACATTTTAAAACGCTTTTCTTGTCCTTCCAAAGTATTTCTTATAAAATTTGTCTTTGAGTATTCTCTTCAAATAAAAATCATCTGATCAGACTAAATTAGAATATGTGATGTCTTTATATGAAATTTCAAGTTCACGTCTACCATCTATAGTTAGAGGTAACGAAATTCCAATCACATACAGACACACACATTCGCACAATCAAATCTTGAAACATGAAATTCCGTTGAAAACTTGATTTCGGATTTTCTTACGATTAAGTACAATAGTTTCTTATACTAAAGGTACAAGAAAGTAGAAAAGAGCCGTTAGCCCTCTCTTCTCATTCCTTATTGAAGACTTAATCTTCCGTAAGAGGGCAGCGGAGCTACAGGAGCGCGGCATAACTTCAAATCTCGTACTTTCTCTTCTTCCACTATATTATGTTGTTATTGCTATGACATGCTTTGTTTTTTTACATGAAATTAAGGTCGGTCTTTCATATAAGACTCAGTCACGTTTAAATATTTTCACAGGGATTTTGTTACTTTTGAAGTGTAGCTGCAGTTTTTTTGCGCCGCCTACAACCAGATAAGCCTCTTGCATGGGAAGGAATGCACAACTGAAACACACTGCGGATTTGTGTTTTACTCCAAACTGAAAACGCAAACGCATAAACTAACGTTCTTTCTGGAAAGAGATCTGTTCAAGCAATTTTCGTGTTCGTTCATCATTTTATCTCAATAATGAAGCGCCTAGGAGAAAAGAAAAGGAAACTGCTTAGATTGCTGATAGCTAAAGACATCATGGATGATGAAGAAGAGGATTTCGTTCTTCTGAATTTTGCTAACAGAAGGAAATCAATCAGTAATATGTTTTTGGATCGAGAGGACGAAGGTCTGTTTAAATTACTGATCAACTTAAACTATTGAAATAGAACTGGCCCTTTTTGCGCTGCATACTGGGTAATAGACCCGACCAGAGCCAGTCTACCTGTCACGCAGAACATGAAACGCTGACGTAAAACGAAATGCGCTCTGTAGGAAAACAAACTCATTACTTTCTTTGTGTTGGGTCCACTGCGCATTACTACGCAGCGCAAAAAAACAGCGCCTTAAGTGTGTTACTTAGTTATGGCAGGACATTTTGAGGGAGATGCAACGTTTTCCCCCTCCAAAACGCAAACGAAAATATTCGTAACACTCTTGACCTTTCACTTTTGATACTTTTTAATATATTTCTATATACCGTATCAATGGTTACTAGAAACTAGTAGAATCATGGAAAATTCTTTTTTTGAGATTTCCACACAACCCGTGAGGTGCTTATCGCAGTGTCTCACAAAATTTTAATTTAATAGTTTTCGAGATATTAAGTTGGAATATAAAATATTTGGATTGGCTCTTGATTTAACCTAAATAGTTGTGTTTTTGCAGATTCTTTTTATTTTACAATACACTCCCGACGATAGTCACTAAGGCTATAATCAAAAAGAGGTTAGTTAACACAAAAAAAAAATCAAAGAAAACAAACAACAGAAATACTCCTCACGTAGTCCATTGAAAAATACTTCAATCCAAATCTATTTCTAACTTTTAACTAAAAATAGTTGAAACAGATAGGAGTTTTTTTTTGCATTCCAACATGGCAGACAAACAACCATGAATAAACCAACCGGAAAAAAAAAGCTATTATTATTTGGCATAAATCAATAAATAGCCAATGAAAAAGAAGAACATATTTATGAAATTAGGATATGGCAATCCACCTTATATTTCCTGAATTATTAATTTACTTGCGATATTCTGTAATTTTATGTAACGCTTAGGATTTAGGCGAATTATTTGTCAACTCAGTTATTTTCTTATACTCTAGGAGCCTAGAATCAATTATAAAGATGCTACATATGAAATTTCATCAAAATCAATTCTGTAGTTTTTGCGTCAAGTTATTACAAGCACACGGACAAGCAAACTACAGATTTATGTGTAGAGAGAACAGCTCTTATTGACAGCTATCTATTATAGATAGGTATATGCTGTCGGGACTTTTTTGTAGAACGTCTTATTGCCAAAAATTCCTCCATACATCATTTTGTTATATCTTTCAACAGTTTAGGCAGCGTATGCAATAAATGGCGCCCGAACGGCCGTTTCTCCTGCGACTTATTTCACTTTTACCGTCACTAATCAGCTCCCTTTTGATCAAGAGTGAATATACACAGCCTATGTTCACCAAAAAGAAATAAGCTTCCCAGCGTTGAAAGAATTATCCAAATCGGTTAAGTAGTTCTCCAGATTACCTCAAATACACAAACTTTCTCTCTTTATTAGTATTGATTTAGCACGAACTAAACAAATAAAATAAATAAATAAAAAACTACCAATTATCTCCTTTTTCATTTAACGGCATGTGTTACTAACTCATGGTCGTTAAACGATGCTCTTGTTAGTTGTTAATTAGAAGTATCACCGATCCACTAATTGCTCCCGATTTGTTTCTCTCGTCGTTCTTTTTTTTCAAGTAATTAGAACAACATTTAGCCAATCTGCAAGGTGTTTAAGTCAAAACCAGTCGTATTTTTTAAGAACGATCTTAGGAATTTTAGTAACTAATGAAATTTTCAGGAAGTTTTTTCAGCTGAAGTTTAAAAAAATTATTTATTGTAAATATCATAATACTATGGTGGAGGAAGGATGACCTTGATTTGTGACCAATCGTAACTTCAGTACTACAAGGTGGTTCATAACACTTTCATTAGTCTTAGGTCTCCAAAATATATTATTTTTTACACATCGGTTAACGTTTCATCCATTCGGGTATTTTCAAGATTTAAATTTTTTTTGTCTCTAAATACTTATTTAACTGTCAATGATAATAACCAATATACAATTTATATTTTCGTCTTCATGATAAAAAAAGAGACGTTGAACAAAAATGGCCTCAAAAACAAGTAATGCAATGTAATTAATAAAAAGATTTTTTCAATGGTGGATACTTTATACCCATAAAAATTGTTATAATGAAGACAAAAATATGAAATGTATATTGAAAATTATGTATAGGGTATTAGGTTGACAATTTAATGTCTGAATACATTTCTGCAATCTGTGTTGATGGAAATCTAATAAAATACATAAAAACAATGATTTTTAATTTTTATATAAGTAGTTACGGCATCACCAGCACAAAGTTCAAAAGTGACTTCGTATGACAAAAATGTCAGTATTGAAAGACTCAAAATATAATTTTGTTTATTATATTCCACAAAATTTGTGAAATAGAATAAGCACTATTTGTGTAAAAGATAAGGGTGGTATAGATATTGAGAGGGATGGTGTGTACACCTAGGAACTTAATGCTCTTTCCCTCCCCTATTAATTTTACAGTGGGAGTCCAAAATTTTGCCTACCATCTTCAAGGAGTACCTGACATCGCACAGACTCGGGACCATTGCTTAACGTCCCATCCGAAGGACGGCGTGCTCAAGTTTTTACCTCTCAGATAAAAAAAAGTCAAAAAGGGTTTCAAACCAGTGATTTTGAGCTCAATAGGCTGGTACGCAATGAAATAGAGTACACATCGACATTTAACGTCGATTTTACCAGCAAAAAAAAAAAAAAAAAACGACGAAGGGATCACACTACTCTTAAGATTAATGACAGTGACCATTCCAGGCATCTGGGCAGAGCCCCTACGGGGTTCCAGAAGCAAAAAAAATGGCACGACGTGGGTGGCAGCTATCCAAGCGGTTCCAGACCAACTGAGGTTGGCTTCGTAGAGGTTACGGTAACTGGGACCTTTGTTCGGGATCCAGGAATCTGGGAAATACCGGTCACCGAGTTCAGCGCGTGATTGTAGGCGTTCTTGTCATCCCTCTAGATGGGTGTCCACCATTACGTTAAAGACTAACGCTGGGTACGTGGTAGGCATGAACATCAAAACACTGTCTTGAGATTAATAGTGGTACTATCAGACTAGTTGGGACAATCAAAGAGCCCTCATATCGTAGCATGGCATCACCCACGATATGGGAAATAGCTTCACTGCTTTACAAAACGGCTCAGCATTCACTTCATGTACGAGGGAGAACGTTATCATTTCCTAGGGATTTATGTATTAGTAAGCACACTAGCATTGTGACTGTAGTTCATGGCTGCATACCAGAATTAATAATCTTCTGGACATCGTTTATGGAATATTGAAATCACATTGAGAATTTCTGATCTATATGTTCAACCCTTCCGGAGTTCATAAAAATATTTATATCCGTTGTACTTTACATGGGAGGGCGCCGGTAGCTCAGTGGTAAGAGTGCTTGTCTTCTGAGCTCAAAATCCGAAACCCGACCGAGGCCCTTAATTTATTTCATCTGAAGAGGTAAAATAAACTTAAGCACGCCGTCCTTCGGATGGGACGTTAAGCGATGGTCCCGAGCCTGTACGATGTCAGGTACTCGTTAAAGACCCCCCTACCCTAGGTGAATAAAAATTTAGGGTAGGCAAAATTTAGGACTCCCACAGTAGAGTCGGGCTCATGTCCACCAGAGTGACGAAAGAGCGCTCTGGTAGTAGGCGATATGACCTCGTAGTTAAAGCCCGGGCATGAGTCATAAAACCTAACCTAACCTTAACGTGGTAAAATGATACACCATATATATATATAAAGATATGTATATTGAAAATTATTTATATACATATACAACCATGTTTTCAATGATCAATTTCTCTCCCCCCTCTCAAAATAATTTGATACTGGCGTTACTCAGTACATGAAAGTAATGTGCTGGCGTCTAACGGATTGAGAGGAGAAGGAGGGAGATCTGTAAAAAAACGTGCTTAGTATAAGAAAGTCCTGTTATATTTCATTTTTAAACCTTTTTAATTTAAAAAAATTCCCAATGATAAAAATATATTTTAAAATTAGTCGCTACCGCTACGCTTTACAATTTAAACATTACTTAGAAATATTTTTCTACGGAAATTTATTGAACATTCTTTGGGACGACATAACTTTGTTCTCACTGTTCCTATCTGAGGTGCCATTAAATGGGCATTTAATAAAAACATATTTTTTAATAGAATTAATTGTTTTTGCGTAAAACAATCAAACGCCTAAAACAACAGGTTTTACTAATCATTTTAAGACGATTTTCTGCATGTATTTCGTAATCAGGATGCCCTTCGAGAAATCCTATTCAATATAAAATGTTCTTCTTAATATTCTCTACAGCTTTTATCTAAAAAGCTTTTTGATTGGATCATAAGTATAAACGGTATCTTGCAAAATGTGCTTAGGCCCCGAAGTAAAGTGGTCTAAATTTGGCAATAATCTAATCAGATCTAAATAAGCACATGTGACTTCTTCATCTCAAATTTCAAAATCATTTTTACTTTCTTGTACCTATAGTGTAATACGTTTTGACCAATTTCGCGATGATGTTTATCTGTGTGAGCGTATATGTGATTGGAATGTTCTGAGCGCTCTATCGCAAAAACGATTGTAGCTATAAACTTGAAATTTGGAATGAAGGGGTCACATGTGCTGAATTACGTTTAATTAGATTTTGACAGAAATCGAATGAAAATTTAGACCACTTTCCCCCAGGATCCGGCAATAATAACTAAGTATTGAACTGATTCCAGGTCTACTTTGTGAAAATTCATAATGAACAGGATGAAGGAATATACACACACTAAGGAATATAAACTCCACACACTACTTGTCAATATTTTCAATAATAATAAATATATTTTGACCAATATAGTGAAAATATTGACAAGTAGTGTGTGGAGTTTATATTCCTTTAGTGTGTGTATATTCCTTTATCCTGTTAATAATAAATAACTTTTCTATCTCTTTGTAATTTACCGGCAGTTTGCTTTTTCCGTCTCCTTTTCGCTCTTGGTTATTGGTTGAATGTAAAGTCGAAAAATTTGATAATGAATGAAAAAAGGAGGTAATACCGGAAAGGATCATTTTAATGGGTGAGACCATCTTTATTAAAATGGTCATGCAGCAGGAAGTAGCTGGTTCTATTATTGGAGTGATGGCAATCCACCATTCTTAAAAAAGTAAAACTTTGAGCCGCCATTTTGACAAAGTGTTATCAAAACACCTTTCAGACAAAACTTGTTCCATTGAATAAGATCTTCAAAAGGAGGTGCTCCCCTCTCCTTATTACTACCTGACATTCATAAGGGGATCTATATCCTATGAATGTCAAGTAGTGAACATCCCATCTTTGGGAGGGGGCCCCATATTTTTTTAATGTCGCTGTGTAAACAGGAAGGGTTTGCTATTTGTGGAATTTAATGTAAGTGTATCTGAGGATTTTCATAAAATCAATATTTTTTTTTATCGGGCCGCCATTTTGTCACAATGAAAAATATCAAAAAAAGTAGTCGGTGAAATACCGGCAATGTATTTCCTCAGAACGGATTAATGAATTAAGTTTTCACTCTCCCTCCAAAACCAATCGACCGATTGGGCTAAAAATCAATAGTGACTTTATGAACCCTCCTACTAAATTTTGTGTCGATACTGCTGATTTCGTTGAAAAATTAAATAAAAAAAGAACAGAAACGGAAGAAATATTCACTAAAATATAAAAAAAATAATGAATGAAAAAATGTTATGCTACACAAAATTGGTATCCTCTTCTTCTTTCATGAGATAGTGACAGTAGGAGTCTTCAATGGAATACTCGGGTGCATTGGAAGCAGTAGGGAATGTGTCGTAAAAGCGCTACGCTTCCTCATTAACGAAAAATAACTGCCTAGGACGCTAGGAGTGTGAGCGACGCTTTTTCCCCAGAACCACACCGCCTATTTTCAACTATTTGTTTTAGGAAAATTTCAACGTTTTTACCACGTAACCTTAGTTACCTAGTACTCCTAAAGATCTAACAGATGGGGCTGAAATCTCATTTTCGAAAAAAATTGACTCTCATGTATAATGTTGGCGAGTAAATTGTTTATTAAGCTCTATGAGTTTAATATTAGTTGATCGGTAAACCCGGCCGAGGCCCTTAGATTTTTTATCTGGGAGGTTAAAAAAACCGAAGCACGCCGTCCTTCGGACAGGATGTTAAGCGATGGACCAAAAATTTAGGGTAGGCAAAATTTAGAACTCCCATAGTAGAGTCGGGCTCATGTCCACCAGAGTGACAAAAGAGCGATTTGGTAGTAGGCAATATGATCTTGTAGTAAAAGTTTAAATTTAATAATTGAATAAATTTAAAGGCACATAGCCGGAATATATTTAACTGTTCTAAACATAAGTTATGTTTCTGAATGGTCATAAAACATAAGTGTTTTCTAGAAACAAAACGAGGCCAGTGACAGGAAACTTTCTAAGGATTGTTTCCGTTCTATCTAGTCCATATTTCTGAAAAAGTCAAGAGGAAGTTACGTAGCCGGTGGAAGTAAGGTTGAACATCAACAAGACACGAGTAGGTAGGGCAAACATAACAGGAACGTGGTTGGGGCCAGAGGATCAGATGGGATACAGTCCGGCCACTAACTCGGCCCAGTGCTTTCACTCCATTCGGCCCAGTTAAAATAACAATAACAAACAGAGTACCTCCCAATTTAAAAGGAAATTTAAGAGGACTTTGGACCTTTTTATTAAATTGCTCTTATATTTTTAACTTCACCAGCTTTACAAAGTATAGGAGAAGTTATGTAATTAGTCAGAAATTTAATGTAGACTTTTCAATGAAATTTCGTCGTCCTAATGAGGTATAGAATCTACATATGAAATTGTATATACATTCATTGCATCGGCAATTACTATTTGTGTTAAGCCGGATTTGGTTGACAATCAATAGTTGTCGTCGGTATGGGTTTTGGAATAAATTCCTTGTCGATATATTCACTTTATCGGGAGTTATCGTTTCCACAAACACAAATTTTTTTTTTTCATTTTTGGTATCAGGGACCAGAAAACATGATATTCCAGTAAAAATTCAACGAGTTTCTTACCGATTACATAACTTCGCATACATATACATACTTCGTATAGCTGAGAACGTAAAATTCATGTAATTCTGTTTGTGGACAAAATAATTCCCGATAGAATATAATGTACTTCTTAAACTTCTCTGGGATGTTGAAATGTTGATTTTTTCCAGCGAATAGTCGTTCATAGTGACCAAAAGCAGGGACGTGTCCCGAAATATTGTCAAAAAAAGGAAAAAAGAAGACACTTCTGGAAGAAATGCCGGAAAAAATCATCATCATCATCATAGGCGCTACAGCCCGTCAAGAGTCTTGGCCTCTTCCAGGAAATGTCCCCATGCAGCTCTGTCCTGGGCCAGTCTCCACCAGCCCACCGCACCAAACCGTCATGCGTCTCTGTTCACGGTCTCCAGCCATCTTTTTCTGGGTCGTCCCACTCTTCTCCTACCCTCCGGTGTCTCATTCACGAGTTTCCTGGGTATAAGGTCCTCCGTCCATCCGTCTTACATGTCCAGCCCAACGGAGTCTGGCAACTCTAATCCAGTGCGACAATTTTAGCTCTGTATAGAGTGCGTACAACTCCTGGTTGTATCGGATGCGCCAGACGCCCTCCTCCTGTGTGGGTATTCTCCTCTCGAAGATGTCAATACGCCTATTTCCGCCACGGTGAGGGTCCACGTCTCCGACCCGTATGTCAGGACCGGAAAAAAACCAATGGAATATAATGTATCGCCACGAAAATTTGTATGAGTATTCAGAACCCCATAAGGACGACACCTATTGTTTTTCAGTCAACTCAGCCAAAAGGAAGGGGGGGATAAGGGGGAGCTTAACACAAAAACGTTAATAACTGCCGATGTAATGAATATATCGATACAAAATTTAGTATGAGGATTCAGTAGTATGTAAGTTATTGATTTATAGCCGAATAGGTCGATTTGTTGAGAGCGAAAACGTAATTGATTAATTCGTGCTGAGGAATACATTGCCAGTGATTCACTGACAATTCTTTCTTTCTTCTATCAATGTAAAGAATTTATTATTTTATGAAACACAAGTCAAAACGCACAAAGTTATATTTGAAAGATATTTGTAATGAGCCATGACGATCCTGAAGAATGAAATTGAACAACATTGTATGAGCCAAGATAAGATAATTTATATATTTTACATAACAAACAATAGGAAGGAAGAACAAATGTATCTATGTGTACAACTGTAATGTAGCCACTTCAGACAGGCAATATACACACTGTAAGGAATTTACGAGCGATAAATATCACATTCAGAGATGATATGATTTGGGTTCCTCACGATCACAACTCAATATGAGAGGGCGCCGGTAGCTCAAAAGGTAACGTACTTGATTACTGATCTCAAGATTGCGGGTTCGAAACTCGGTCGAGTCCCTTCGGTTTTTTTATGTGGTAGGTGAAAAAAAGTAGTTCTGATGGTTCTGAGCCTGTACAATATCATGTTAATGACCTCTATCCTTGGTAAAAAATACCTGGGTAGACAAAATTTATGACTCATACGGTAAAGTCGAGCTCAGGTACCAGAGCAACGAAGCTGTTTCGGTGCTACACAACACAGGCGCAGCATAAATGTTTGAGCATCGAAGATGTAGCAGACTGCAACGTCTCTATGTGTTCTCCGTACTGACTTCAATAAGGCGAGAATGTAAAAAGATGCAAAGTTCCATAAAAAAAAACAAATCAATATTTTTTTAAATTTAAAAACCCAGCTGCACGAAGTTATATAATATGTCAGAAATTTGACGTTGAGTTTTGACCGAAATTTAATGTTTTGCAACCTCCCGATTCCAAAAATGAGACTTTTTGAGATCAGGGGAATCAGAGGAGAGTGCTCAACTCAAAAACCCTAATAACTGTAGATGTAACGAATGTATCAACATAAAATTTAATATGAAGATTCAGAAGCCCCTAAATAAGACATCCGTTGATTTTCAGCCAAAGCGACAGTTTGGTTTCTGTGAGAGTTGACATGGTTATTTATTCTGTTTGAAATAACCTACGATATACAACTTGTTGAAATGTCACCATCCTGGGACCCATTTTGCCCTTATTGATTAACTAATAGAATTGTTTGAATATTGTCCATGATTTTTAATATAATTAACAATATATTGGTTATAGTAAAGTCTTCTGAGATCATTTCTAATTGAAAGACCGACATATTCATATTCTGAATATTCAATTAAAAATTAAATAAGAAAAAAAAAAAAAATAAAAGAATAACGTAAAACTTTCCTTTGCATACAAAAGAAGATAAAAAAATCAGAAATATGTGATTCTCATGAGTTGAAGCTCATATCATAATAATTAAGAATAATTAGGAATGTACTTTTCTCACAGATAATAATACTACTCAAAATATAGTCACAGCAGAATGCAATTTGTATCTAATAAATTTAATCAAAAATAAAATTTTACAAAATACACGGGTTCTTATCTATCATCTCTTAAGGGCGTGAGCAGGTAGTAGTCGGCCGCCGTCTCTTATATTTCGTCATATCGCTACCTCAGAACAAGACTGTCACAACTCAAAAAATATCGAATTCGTACTAAACTCATAGGAATAATGGTATTATGGTATATTTTTTTATGGAAGAGTGTCACAATTGTAACTTCTAATTCTGGCCACCAGAGAGCAGATGTGTCGGTCTTCCATTGTACGAAAAGGTTGGCCTTTAAAGGGTGTTACGATGATGAAAGTTAAGTAAAATTGGCTTAAAAGTAAGTATTATTAACCGTGTAAAAGCTTATTGCTCTACCAGTTTTCTAAATAAATCAAAAGTTAAGTACCATTAAGGATCAGTGAATTTTAAAACGTGATTTCTCGAAATTCATATTTTTTTAGTTGTGACAGTCTTGTTCTGAGGTAGCGATATACATGTCGATCTCAAATAGTGCAACATGTCATTTCTCGAAAAGCCTAGTCATTTCAAGTAACGCTGGGGTATACTGAAATTAATTAGAAATAACCTTATTTGACTGGACTTCTCCACTCGTATCTTGGAATCTATTGAAGTTATACAACTGAAACTTGGCACATAGTTAAAGGGATTATGTGGTCACAGTCATAAATAGACGGAGAAAAAATAATTGTATGAACAGAAAATATTAAATTAAATAAATACAAATCTAAATTTTGTTAACACGCTATCTGACTAATGCTAAAATCACGAACCTGAATTGACGTAAAATTCCAAAGAAATAAGATAGTTTATAATTCATATCAGTATATACCGGCTCTACGTGAAATAACTAGGCATTTCGAGAAATTACGTGTTACACTATTTGACAGGACAATACAAGATATTTATGAAAAAAATAAAAAATATTGATAAAATAAAAGTTGTAGAGAGAACATAAAGGCATTTATTATATCAAATAACATTTTTCAATGGCCGCCTGGGTTTTGAGATATATGCTGAAAACAACGAAACCCACATTTTTAGAAGTTTGATTGATTTTTTCGAAGGGGTTTAGTTTTATAGAAAAATGTGTGTTCATGTAAATTCATACTTTCGCCATAATTCGAATTGCTTATACAAGATCTCTTAAAATCTCTTTTTTTAATCTTGGCTTCAAAATATATTGAAGAGGTTTTCTGCCTCTCCTGAAATATTACGTTGAATTTAAGCATCATCGATATTATGACCTACATCCATAAATAGTCAGAAAATATTACAATAATCTGACGTTTGAATAACAACAGCTTCTTAAGTCAGTAGATAGTCAGGTCGTTCACTAGGCACCCAGGAAAAAAATATATAGATACGACTGAATCCATTCGAGACATTCAGATAAAAAATACGAAAGAGGGTATCTCAACTAAACATTTTTTGTGAGGGGTCATTTAGTTAAATTACGAAAAAAAGAAAATCTAACAGAAAGATAGGGATGTCACTTAAATAGTGTTTGACAATGTAAAAAACTAAAGAAATTCACCGGTGAATCTGGGTAAGAAAATTCTAAAATAAGAATAGATAATTAAAATACACAATTTCTTTGTTAAACTTTACTATATATTCTCAAATACTCAACTAGTTTCGCCGTGTTAAGGCATTATCAAGAGTCATGATAATGCCTTAACACGGCGAAACTATTTGAGTATTTGAGAATATATAGTGAAGTTTGACAAAGAAACTGTGTATTTTAATTATCTATTCCTAGAATGGAGCTTCACAAAGTAAATCTGGAAACCATAAATTATCTAAAATAAGACATCAATTAAATCTGTGAAGTATAATCAACAATTAAATCTGTGAAGTATAATCAACAATTAAATCTGTGAAGTATAATCAACAATTAAATCTGTGAAGTATAATCAACAATTAAATCTGTGAAGTATAATCAACAATTAAATCTGTGAAGTATAATCAACAATTAAATCTGTGAAGTATAATCAACAATTAAATCTGTGAAGTATAATCAACAATTAAATCTGTGAAGTATAATCAACAATTAAATCTGTGAAGTATAATCAACAATTAAATCTGTGAAGTATAATCAACAATTAAATCTATGAAATACAATGAATAGAGTAACACAAAATATATATATTATATATTACTATTGTATAAGTATCAACGTTACAATAGGGGTGGTGTTCCAACTGAAATTATACAAACGTAAATATTGATTTATACATCACAGAAAGAAAATAAAATAAAATGGATAAGTAAATATAATTACAAGAATATTAATAATAGATATGTTAACAAACAAGATCATGAAAATAAAAAAAAAATTCTTAATTTGGCAATAAGAGAAATATAGTTATAATATTTATACAACTGTTGGACTATCTGAGAGGTTACTAGTTCATTTTATTTGTAAATGGCAAGTTATATTTCCATTATCTTTAGCACGGACTAATAACGAAACTAAAAAGAGAAAAATAAATATAATTTGAAAAGTTGTCGTTGAATCATCGACTATGTACTGCCCCAGCAAGAATTAATCAATTAGGTTTTTGTTCTCCCTCCAAAGCCAATCGACCATTCGGTGACAAATATAACGGCAATGGCTTCTCAATCTATACTTGATTTTGTAATGATATATTCATTACATCTACAGTTATTAGGGTATTTAAATCGAGCCCCTCGTTTCTGGTCCCGTTTTCCCTTCGACCGATTTCGCAAAAAATTGATATGTGCTTTATAGGTTTTTTAATTTAAATATAAAATTTCATATATAAGATACATTCATTTCATCGGCAGTTATTAGGATTTCTCAGTTGAACTCCCCTTTCGGCAGAAAACTATTAGGTGTTGTCTTTATAGTGCTTTGAATTTACATATCACATTTCGTGAAAATACATTCATTACAACGGTAGTTATTACACATTGTCTTAAGCCTCCCCTTGCCTTCTGAGCTCAAGAACGTGGGGTTCGAAACCCGACCAAGGCCCTTAGTTTATTTTATATGGGAGGTAAAATAAACTTAAGCACGCCGTCCTTCGGATGGGACGTTAAGCGCGATGGTTCCGAGCCTGTACGATGTCAATTACTCGTTAAAGACCCCTGCCCTAGATGAATAAAAATTTAGGGTAGGCAAAATTTAGGACCCACACTGTAGGAGTCGGGCTCATGTTCACCAGAGTGACGAAAGAGCGCTCTGGTAGTAGGCGATATGACCTCGTATATAAATCCCGGGCATGAGTCATAAAACCTAACCTAACCAATAAACAGTTTATGTACAACCGGAAAGTTTTATTCAAAAATTTCATTTTCTACAAGGTTTTTTATAATAAAGAACTTACAAATAGCGGTGAATAACGTAAATAAATTCAGAATAGATAATGGAAAGAGTAATATAAATACGTCCTAAATAAAAATTAACCATGTCATTTAAAGGGCATCATGGGTCGTAGCGTGTTGGAAAAAATTAACATTAATAATTATTGAAGGGTTAATTAATGAAGATCTGTAATAGCGACAATTCGTGCTTAACGGGTGCAAGCTCAAAATATACACTGAATCTTAACATTAAAACACAAATAATGTTGTGCTTTCCCAAAACTTTTTAAATGTTATGTAATCTATCATCATTCAAAATCTTCAATGGTTTAAATTAAGTATAATTTTTTTTTAGGGAAAGGCGCATGAGCTCCCGCAGAATATCTCCCGGAGAAAAGAGATACATTAGAGAGAATAGGTTAAAGTAAGTATCTGCATAATTTATAAACCATTGAACATAACATGCATTAACGGGGTTAGTGTGGGTTAGAGCGTAGTGTTTTGGTTGCATGGACCCACCACGGTCGCGGATTCGAATTCCGTCTCGTAGATAGTTTTATTTTATTATTTCAACTTCTTTTCAGAGCCATGGTTGTTTTGTAAATAATCCCTAGTAACATAACCCGCCCTTGTGGTGCCAAAATAGGATAGGCAAAATTTAGGACCCACACTGTAGGAGTCGGGCTCATGTTCACCAGAGTGACGAAAGAGCGCTCTGGTAGTAGGCGATATGACCTCGTATATAAAGCCCGGGCATGAGTCATAAAACCTAACCTAACCAATAAACAGTTTATGTACAACCGGAAAGTTCTATTCAAAACATAACAGCCCAAAGGACAAAATGTCCAATAAGAGTTGGCGTTAAAAAAAAAAAAGTATATATATATATATATATCAGTGAATCAACAGCAATGTACTTCCCCAGTGTGAATAAATAAACTAAGTTTTAGCGCTCCCTCTGAACCCAATGAAATTAATTGGTTGAAAATCAATACATGTGTTACTCAGTGACATCAGTAATATACTATAGTTGGTTGAATCATTCATTACATCGACAGTATATGAGTTAGGCCCCCTCCTCTCATCCCCCACTTCCCTTTGCTCGACAATACGTTCATTTAAATCAGCAGTTAATAGAATATTTGTGTTCGGATTTGACTAAAAATAAATAACTTCATTAGTGGATTCTGGATACATATACACCATCTCGCCGGTAGCTCAGTGGTATGCATGCTTGCTTACTGAGCTAAAGATGAATACGCGGGTGCGTACCCCGGCCGAACCTGTACGATGTCAGGTACTCGTTAAACACCCTTACCCTAGGTAATAAAAATTTAGGGTAGCCAAAATTTAGGACTCCCATAGTAGAGTCGGGCTCATGTCCACCAGAGCGATAAAATAGCGCTCAGTTTCTAATCGAATTTAAATATAAGGCACCAATTACTGCAAGTAAGTGAATATTATGAAACAGGAAAAATACAATAAAAATGTATAAATAAAACAATTAATTCGGTTCAATTTTTGTTTCGGATATGTGCTTTCTATATAACGTTAGCCGAATATTATTATGCTTAAATATTATCATTACTTATAGATGTTCCGAATAATATTACTAAAACCAAAGACACGGTAGGTCTACTATTTGCTCGAATTGCGGAGATTTCAATTAAACATATCGATTTCTTAAAGAGGGCGCCGGTAGCTCTGTGGTATGCGTGCTTGACTTCTGAGCTCAAGAACGTGGGTTCGTAACCCGACCGAGGCCCTTAGTTTACTTTATCTGGGAGGTAAAATAAACTTAAGCATGCCGTCCTTCGGATGGGACGTTAAGCAATGGTTCCGAGCCTGTACGATGTCAGTTACTCGTTAAACCTACCCCTAGTTGAATAAAAATGTAGAGTAGTCAAAATTTAGGACTCCCATAGTAGAGTCGGACCCATGTCCACCAGAGTGACAAAATAGCGCTCTGGTAGTAGGCGATATGATCTCGTAGTTAAAGCCCGGACGTGAGTCATAATAATTAACCTATACACCATTTCGTGACGATACATTCATTCCATCGGGAGTTATCGTGTTCACACACACAAAGTTAACCTTTTTTTATTTTCGGAATCAGGGGATAGGAAAAAATGAAATTCCGGTGAAAACCTAACTTCGAATTTAAATATAAGGCTCCAATTACTGCAAGTAAGTGAATATTATCAAACAGGAAAAATACAATAAAAATGTATAAATAAAACAATTTTTGTATTGGATATGTGCTAAACGTTAGCCGAATATTATTAGGCTTAAATATTATTATTACTTATAGATGTTCCGAATAATATTATTAAAACCAAAAACACGCAATAAAGCAGAAAAATACATACCATTACTTTACCGGTGGGTCTACAATTTGTTCGATTTGCGGAGATTTCAATTAAACATATCGATTTCTTAAAGAGGACCGCTGCTGTGTTTCAGAGGAAGGTTATTGTGTTTACACTGGGGAAGGTTATAAACAACAAATGATTTAATTTAAATTTGAACCTGAGATCATATTTTTAAAAGTTATATTTAAAAAAAATGTTGTCTTACCTTCGTTATATGTTTTGGCGGGAGGTTGTGTGGAGACTGGAACAGGCTCTTGATCCTCGTCAGCACCTCCTCTACCACTGGTACCTGAACAGAGAGGATACGATCTGAACAAGAGAGGATGACGTGCGGAACCGATGATGAAGGCTTGGCGACGCCGCTTCCACCACTGCATCGGGCCAAATAATTAATGAAACGGGGCAAAAAGGGAATAAATAAAAATAATGGATATAAATAAATAAATAAAAAAGGGGAAAAGGAGCGGAGGTGGAGAAGAGTGAAGTGTGAGGAAGCCGCGAGACAGCGCCACTGGTAGGGCGGTATTGGCAGAGGAAGAGAGAAGAAACCGACGCATGCGCTGTGGGGCTTCATACCGGGGCCGGGATACGAAGTAGTGGAGAGTTCGCGTTTGAATAGATCTCCACGAAACCACGGCCCCGATGCCTGTCGTGTGGACAAACTTTTTTTTTTTTTTTCTTTTTTCGATGATTTGGATGAATTTCAGATAAGAGGAAGGAAATATTTTTCAAAAAATGATATGAAAAAATAATTTATTACAAAGAGGGCAAAAAAAATGAGCTTGGAGCTCGCAAGAGTTTTTCCAATTTCGTGTTGGACATTCGTCACAATTTTGTGTCGATAAATTCATTACATCGGCAGTTATTGGGGTTTTTATGATTGAGTTGAGCCCCAATAACTGCCGATGTAATGAATTTATCGACACAAAATTTAGTATGAAGATTCAGAAATCCCTGTGTAAGTCAAGTAATGATTTTTAGTCCAAACGGTTGACTGGTTTCATTAATTTGTTCTAGGGAAGTACATAGTGGGTGATCCGCTGGAATATCCCATGTCGTTATTACGGCTCCCTTGGAAATGTAGGATGTACCCGGCTGGAGAAATAGAAATAAACAGATTTTATTAAAAAGACATTACAGCCAGCTGATGTGTGGACATCATCGTACAGTTGACATTCTGAATGATGAAGTTCATTTAATCTGACTCATCAATGAACTCTTTATCAATTGAGTTCATTATCATTCATACCACCACATAGTTGTTTGGATTTTTGTTGTCGACATATCTTGCCCTATTTAATACTTCTTAGAGCTTCTTCCATACATGAATGGACGAAACCAAAACCTGTATAACGTGCACTGCATATACTGTCTGCCTGTCCCTTAGAGAGATTTACCTCCCCAACTGCCCCTACAGACAGCATATGTCACACAGATGAAGACACAGCAGTAGGGGGTGATTTTTTGTTGAGGCCATGTATAGAGTGGCGTACATATGTTTTTTACTTCCCCAGCTATTCATATACTTCATGTATAGGGGAAGTTATGTAATCTGTCAGAAATTTTAATAATTTCCTTTTTATCTATGTATGTAAACACGAAATTTTATATGTGTATCCAAAACCTCATAAGAACGATCCTCAATAAAAAAATTCTAATAACTGACGATGCAATGATTATACCGACACGATATTTAGTATGAGGATTCATTCACAAGTCCCTGTGTAAGTCAACAATTGAATATCAGTCAAAACAGTCGATAATTTCACAGAAACCTTTTTTTTTCATTTTTTAATAATAGTAATCGATCAGATTTTTTTTTCCAACCTCCAGATTACATAATGAAAAAAAAAATCTGTCTGTGGACACGATAGAATATATACCCTGTAATGACGACACCTATTAATTTTCAGCAAATCTACCAAAGGGAAGAGGGTATTCAGGGGAGGAAGTGTTTAACACAAAAACTTCAATAATTGTTGAAGTATTGAATGTATCGACACGAAATATTATATGTAAAACCAAAACCCGATATGGCGATACTTATCAATTTTTAGCCAAGTCGCCAAAAAAGGGGGGAGGGTGAAGAGAGGGCACAACTCTAACTTGAGACCCCGCCAAAAAAGGGGGGAGGGTGAAGAGAGGGCACAACTCTAACTTGAGACCCCGCCAAAAAAGGGGGGAGGGTGAAGAGAGGGCACAACTCTAACTTGAGACCCCGCCAAAAAAGGGGGGAGGGTGAAGAGAGGGCACAACTCTAACTTGAGACCCCGCCAAAAAAGGGGGGAGGGTGAAGAGAGGGCACAACTCTAACTTGAGACCCCGCCAAAAAAGGGGGGAAGGTGAAGAGAGGGCACAACTCTAACTTGAGACCCCCTCTGATCCTTGCCTTCCCTTCTGCTGATTCCGTTGTCATGTAAAAATTTACACATATTAAGATTATTAATATACTAGCAGTAATATCCGGCGTTGCCCGGGGAACTTTGACTTTTCTCCTAATATCTTTCATTCGAATTCTATTCAATTCTTCGACAGTACATTCATGATGTTATAATTTTTAATTATTCAAATGGAATAAGGCTTATAGTACTTCAACGGCAGACACCCAGCTAGTAAGTGTTTAGGACCTCTGGTTACCACAGATAGTATGCGCCTTTCAACGGCGAAAACCACAGCTAGTAAATACTTAGCATCGTTGGACATCCTAGCCAGTACGTACTTAAGAACGCTCGTAACGGCCTTGCAACGGCGTACCACCCCAGCTAGTAAGTGCTCGAAACAGCTGGGCACAACAGCTATTACGTACTTAGGAATGCTGCGCACCACAGCTAGTTCTTACCTAAGAACGCTGGGCACCTTAGATAGTATGCGCCTAGCAACTCCGTGCAACCAGCTATTAAGTTCTTAGGAATAAATTCATTACATCGGCAGTTATTATGGTTTTTATGTTTCAGTTGAGCCCCCTCTGATCCTTACCTTCCCTTCTGCTTATTCCGTTGTCAATTAAAAATTTACACACATTAAGATTATTAATATATTATAAAACCAATTATTATTTGTATAAAAACAGCTGTTAATAGTTGAAAAGTAAATTAAATAGGGAATAAATATACAAAGATGGACTAGTCGCATTTTGTTTTAAAACGAAAGGTGAACAATCAATGAATGGAGACAAAAGACGACGAACAGCTGTTTTAAATTGTGTAAAACAGTCTAAGTTGTGTTGTGGAAGTGGACAGTCTAGAGAGAGTTGTTTTAGGGTTAAGGTGTAGTGAACCAGTCTGAATGAGAGAAAAGAACCATGTAGGAGTGAAAATAACAACAAATTACATAGAATGCACAAAGGTACTTTTTATCTATTTATATACATATGTGCCCAATAAAATGAAATTGAACAATGGCCACTACATTTGAAAAGGAAAGAGACTAAAGTAGATGTAAGATTTTTGTTGTTATTTGATATTGATTTTTTTTAAAATGTAGGTTAAGATAAATAAACCCAATATTTGTTCTCTAATTCTATGCTATTCATTTTCCCTGTGAACCCAGTAAGATCATTTATACCTTTGGATTAGATTGAATATTTTTGCAAATTTAGGAAAACAATATGGCATCTCATTATTATATTTAGAAGAAATCCAATTGAAATAATTATTAGTTGGAATTTTTTTTTTTTACATGCACTTTATTCAAAATTGCACGTCTTTAACTTTCGATATTTTTTTGGGGCCCTTTTCGGAAACTACTGCAGAACTCAAAATTTACTACAATTTCTATAGGAAATACGGTAATATTTATTATATTTATATTAATTACATTTTTTAAATTATCACACCGTGGAAAATCAATAGGTGTCGTCCTTATGGGGTTTTGAATTAACATATGGATTTTTGAGACGATACATTCATTAATAGATTCGGGAGTTATCGTGACGGGGTCAGAAAACATGAAATTTGGGTGAAAAATCAACATTACATAACTTCTTCTATACATAGTATAACTGGAGAAGCAAATCAATGTCGTTGAATCACTGGCAATGTACTTCCTCAGCACGAATTAATCAATAGACCGTTTGGGCTAAAGGTCTCTATCAATAGGATATGTGAGCGTTCGTCAATAAAGGAATCACAGGTAGATGATTTTTGTATTTTTGAAATTATTTGATTGTCAATCAGAGGGATATACAAATAGAACTCAAAACATAAAAAATCCTTCAAACAGTGATCAATCAATCACTGTTATCTGGTAGCAAATATTTTATATCAGTTTTGTCCACACTTTCCGTATAGTTTTCCTGATTCACAAAATAATTAAGTTATCTTAATTATTGTGACTCATGCCCAGGCTTTAACTACTAGGTCATATCTTCTACTTCCGGAGAGCTCTTTCTTCGCATCGTGGACAAGAACCCGACACTACTGTGGAAGTTCTAAATTGTGTCTGAGTATCTGACAACGCACAGGCTCGGGACCATTGCTTAACGTCCCATCCGACTCAAGGTTTTTACCTCGCAGATAAAAAACTTAAAAGCCTCGGTCGGGTTCTGAACCCGCGATCACTTAGATCCACCATTCACAAATTTCAAGAAAACGTTATATAACTAAAAACACTTTCACTATAATAGGATTTTGAATTCACTTCATGAATTCAAAGTATACTTTTTATTATAATATTTCCTTTTTTTTCCTTTCTTTATTCATATTTATAGGGTAGGAATAAAAGAAAAAGTTATTGCAGTTGAAGAGAAAATTTACAGACTTCATAGCCCCCAATATTTTCAGCAGTAAATCGTGTTAACAAAACTGGAAAGTATAAAAGAACCCTTCAAAGTCTAAAGTTGTCTCCTTCACAAAGTAATATCTTATTTTTTAGTACCACAATCGTAAGATAGCAAGAGTGGGGACCAGAATAAAAATATATAATTTTCTTATTGTATTTCGGCTTAGTCGGATTAGAGCTGAGAAAAAAAAATCGGTGCATCACCGGCTATTTCCAGAGCACGAAGTAATCAACTTAGTTTGTGTTCTTCCTCTAAATCAACTTAGTTTGTACTCTTCCTCTAAATCCAATGTGCTCTTCCTCTAATTCCCATTAGTTTGTGCTCTTCCTCTAATTCAATTTAGTTTGTGCTCTTCCTCTAAATCCAATCAGTTTGTGCTCTTCCTCTAATTCCCATTAGTTTGTGCTCTTCCTCTAAATCAATTTAGTTTGTGCTCTTCCTCTAAATCCAATCAGTTTGTGCTCTTCCTCTAATTCCCATTAGTTTGTGCTCTTCCTCTAAATCAATTTAGTTTGTGCTCTTCCTCTAAATCCAATCAACCATCTGGACTAAAAATCAATAGTTGACTTACAAAGGGACTTCGGCATCCTCATTTTGTGTTCATACGTTCATTACATCGACAGGTATTAGGATTGTGTAAGTTGAGCCCTCCCACTTCTTTAATACCCCCTCCTTTCGGCCGATTTCGCTAAAATTAATAGGTGTCTTCCTCAAGGGAGTTTTATATATAAAATTTTGTGTTGATAAATTCATTACAACGATAGTAGAGCTTTTGTGTTAATCCTCCACCCTAATACGCCATTCCCTCTGGCCGATTTGACTGAAAAACAATAGATTATTAACCTAATGGGGTTCTGGACACACATATACATTTTTATGTCGATAAATTCATAAGATCGGGAGTTATCCATTTCACAAACAATTTTTATTTTTATTTTTGAGTGCCGGAAAACATGAAATTCCGGTGAAAACTCAACATCTAATTTCTGACCGATTACGTAACTTCTTCTATACTTCGGATAGCTGGGTAAGTAAAAAACCGCCTATGGATCTCCGGCAATTTAGAATTAATCAATTAAAATATTAAAAATCAATAGTTCAATCAAAATCGATCAAATTCTGAAACCTCGTACTAAATTGTGTGTCGATATTTTCATTACATTAGCGATTACTGGATTTATTGAGTTGTGCTTCCCTCTTCCCTTCGGCCGATTTGTCTGAAAATCAAAAGATTTCGCCCTTATAAGATTCTGGATGTACAAATGAAATTTTGTGTTAATATATCATTTCATCGGGAGTTATCGTGTTAACAGACAATTTTTTGTAATGCGGACAACATGGAATTTGTGACCGATAACATAACCTCCAGTCAACTTCGTATAGCTCGGGACGTAGAAAATAATTAAGATTCGAGAGGGATTTTCGCGACTGAGCAGCGGAATTGAGCAGGAACTAGGAACGGAACTCTTGACATGAGAAAAATGTTCCGGTGAAATAACTTTAGTATATGTAGGTACAATGAAAACTATGCCCGTTATGAATAATTAACTCATTTTATGGGAACTCTTTTCCAGATTTTTTTTTTATGTATATTATTTGCATATTCAAAATCTGCTACAAAAACCATAGGTTAATTTGATTGATGTATATGGGACGTGTACAAATTAATAATTTAGAAAAAAAAATCTTTGTATGTCTGTTCATGTATGTGATAGGAACTTTGTGAGCGGAAATTTCACATTTGGTAACTAAGATCTGATTAGATTTTGACCGAAATTGGACAAAAAATAATACCACTTTAGTTCGGGGCATAAGTAAATTTTATTAAATATAGTTTATATTTATGATCTAATCAAAAATCTCTTCATATGAATGTTATAATGTTGATTTTTCCGGAATTTCTTCCAGAGGTGTCTTCTTTTTTCTTTTATTGACAATATTTCGGGACCTCGCTCCGCACAAGCACACAGGAGAGGGAAGCATATCCCTTCAGATCGGATACATGAGAAGCCCACATATTAAATCCAGGGATGGCCCTCAAACAAGAGGAGACTTTCCAATACGTGACTCGAAATGTTTCGCTCCGCACAGGCAGCCTCACACAGGAGGGAAGGGTATCCCTTCAGATCGGATACATGAGAGGTCTATATATTAAATCCAGGGATGGCTCTCAAACAAGAGGAGACTTTCCAATACGTGATTCGAAATGTTTCGCTAAGCACAAGCAGCCTCACACAGTATCTCCCTTCAGATCGGTTACATGAGAGGTCCACATATTAAATCCAGGGATGGCCCTCAAAAGAAGTGGGACACAGATGTCCATGGGATCGAGGGGGATCGATACTTCCATAGGAGGGAGACTCAGGGCTCTCGTGGTGAATTGACATCACATCAAGGGCATAGCCAGGAGGGAGGGGGGGGGGGGAGGGGGAGGGGGCTAATCAAATTAAGAATGTAATGTATCATCAAATTAGGACACGTCATTATAGCCCCGCACGCTATCTAACACACTATATTTCCGTCAAAAGCTGAAATCAAAAGTTTCGCCTTTTGCCTAGACACATCGCGAACTCTCTGAGTGGAAATTCTAAGTGAATCTATAACAAAAGTCACTCAGAGCTCAAGAGGTTTAAAGGGCTTTTTTGATACATGGTAATAACCAATGTCTTTAATAATCTTGTTAGTTAATTATTATGACTAACTACGAGATCATATCGCCTATTACCACTCTGGTGGACATAAGCCTGACTACTGGGGGAGTCCTACATTTTGCCTATTTAGGTTTATTCAACTAGGGTAAGGGGTCTTTCACTTGAGATTGTACAAGGGCCTACTCAAGGTTTTTTCCCCTCCTAAGCAAAAAACTTAAGGGCTTAGGCAGGTTTTCGAATCCGCGATCTCTAGCTCAGAAGCCAAACACACTACCTCTGAGCTACCTGCGCCGTCATCCTATGTATTATTACATGGAGAGTTATCACGATTTTTGAGTTGGGCCCCTCCTCCCGTTTTCCCCTTCTTCCGCCGATTTTGCTGAAAATATACGATACATATGAAATTTTGTGTCGATACACTCATTTTATCAGAAATTATCAGGAATTTCTGAAATCAGAACATGTAATTCCTGTGAAACATATAAAATTCCTGACAGATTATATAACTGCTCCTATACTTAATATAGCTAGGGATTATAAAGTACTTATAACAATTTTCTTCAGTGTCACTTTAATTTTGGAAATTTCGATGTCTTTGTTTACATTTAGACGTTAAAAAACATCGATACTATATTAATTTAATAACTTCGATTGAAGTTCCATAACAGTTTCAAAAGTTGCTTTTACAAGTTATAAATATTGAAGTTTCCAAACTGACAAGTCTCTGACTTTAGGACAAGGGTCAGGATCGATGAGTTATAATTAAAGTTATAATTCCTATCACGAACAAATCCTTCAGGTGTCAATATCTGATTTAATTTTAAACATGAAAAGGATATTATAGATAAATTTGTATAATTTAGAACAGAGATTCCCAAATGGGACACTTAGAATTGTACTAAAAAATGTCGGTGAATTACTGTTTTCGCTTTCACTCCAAAGCCAATCCACCGTTTGGGCTAAAACTTAATATTTGAGTTACATAATACTACTGAATCTTCATATTAAATTTTGTGTCGATAAATTGATTAGATCGGCAGTTATTAAGGTATTTGTGTCGACCCCCTTCTCTAGTACCCTTCCCTTCGATCAATTTTGCGGAAAAATAATAGGCTTCATCCTTATGGGGTTTTGAATTTAAATATAAAATTTCATGTTCACATTCATTACATCGGCAGTTATTAGGGTTTATGAGTTGAGCCTCTTCTCTGATCCCCCCCTTTTTTTTGTGTGTGGCCGATTTCCGGCAGAGGCCACGACACCCATCGCCGAATTGTCGGGGAAATGAGGGCATAACTATTTTATCAGTCAAAATAAAAAAAATAGCCCTCCTTCCCTTCTGTCGATTCCGCTGAAAATTGATGTGTTGTCCTTATCGTGTTCGAGTCTAGAGGTCGGAAAACATGAAATTCCGTTGAAAAGTCCCTATCGAATTGTTGACCGATTACATAACTTCCCCTGGAAGTAAAAATAATTAAAAATATTTCAGTTGAAATAGAAGCGATTAAAATAAATTGTTATACTCTTTATATGCACAAACACGCTCCTCATCTGGCGAGGCCATGCACTATCACTATTAGAAATCAGGATGAACAGAAACAAGACGCCATGAAGGGAACTGTGAAACAGTCAAAAAAAAAATAATAAAAAAGTTTGTTATCAGAAGGCGGGCAGATAAGGTCCTCTTTAAATAGTTCACTTTAGGAGAAACTAGAAGTCGTAAATATTAAAATAGCTACCGACACTCAGATATAGAGCCCTCTTTACCAAAGTAACCTTATGTCCTCCATAGATTTACATTAGCATTTAGATTTTAAAAATTGTTCACATAATGAATCAATTTTAAAAATAATTTCTTGAAAAATAATTTAATTTCGTCCTATTGGCAATTCCATATACAATTTGTTTTTATCTTCAAATGCTTAAATTGGAAACTTGTTTTATGCTATGTTTTTAATTGGAGTTTACCGAAGGAGTCTCTTTTGTATAATTTTCAGAATAATTAATGAAAGGAAAATATTCCGACAAATATCCCTGACATAGGGAAAATTTGCCCTCTTGGGTAAATATACGCATTATTGATAATCTTTCTTCTCTTTAGAAAATTTATTTTTTCTGTGCCTCACCCAGATGAGTACACGCTTGAAATGAAAATTCTTTTGTCTTCATAATACCTAGGGCATCCACTGTTGCAAGGCGCATATTAGCTGCGGTGCCCAACGTTCCTAACTACGTACTATCTGTGTTGCCCAGCGGTCCTAAGAACTTAATAGCAGGTTGCACGGAGTTGCAAGGCGCATACTATCTAAGGTGCCCGACGTTCTTAAGTAGGAACTAGCTATGGTTCCAAGTGAAAAAAAAAAAAAAAAAAAAAAAAAAAAAATCCAGTCTAATAGCTTTTGACAGAACGACGTCTGTCGGGTCAGCTAGTAAATATATATATATATATATATATATATATATATATATATATATATATATATATATAATTTTATTTTTATTATAAGTATTAATCTTCTTTAATATGTTGCCGATATTCTCGACAACGATCAGCTGTTGTTTTTGTCCCCCTGGGTTGTCCAGAACCTTGTCTAATACCTCCACGTGTACCTTCAAGTTTACATGTGTAAATTGAATTAAATTAATTTTGAATAGACAAATTTTAATCAATACCTAATTAAAATTTATTCAATAAGAAATCAATAATTTTAATGAATTTTAATAATTTTAAAATATAAATGGAGCGTAATTATTAAAAAAAAAAACCTTATGTTGACTTTCTTGTTGCTGTATTTGCTTTTGTATTGCACAGAATTGTCGATCACGTCCCGTTTTTAACATTTTTAACTATCTAACACTAACTCAGAATAAAACTAAACGTATTAAATTAATAAACAACGTATTATTTCAACGCATAACAGTAGCACACAACAGCTGATGCAACGACACCGACCTAAACTCATAGTTGACTTGTACTCATGCGCTACTCATACCTCTCTCCTTAGCGTTTCATGGTCAATTTTTTAATTCTGATTCACTAGTCTCGCTAAAGAAGTTTCACTCCAAAATGTAAATAGGTACTACATTTTTGTGTATAAATTTATGGAGGACGTAAAGTTACTTTGGTAAATAGGGTTCCATATCTGATTGTCGGAAGCTATTTTAATATTTATGACTTTTAGTTTCTCGTAAAGTAACTATTTAAAGAGCACCTTATCTGTCCAACTTCTGATAACAAACTGGGATTCTTAGGTTTTTTTTCAAGCTGTTTTAGTTCTTTCACTATGCCGCGTGAATGCGCATATTTTTACCTGCACATTCAAATTTCTTACTATATTACGCATGGTCTCGCCAGATGAGGAACGTGTTTGTGCATGATTGAATGCTGTAAAGAGAGCTTGGCATGTTGAAGGTTGTCCCATTTTGATACAACCACTCGTTCAAAAGTTTTATAAGATGGGTCATTACTTGTAGAACATACTGTCAAGGTAGGTGGGAAAGGCCGGCTCTAGCCCTGGATGGTTGAAAGGTCACGTAAGACAACTTCCAACACTAGATTCATTCTTCGCTTGAAGAAAGTAACTATGTGATCTATCACGTTTATTCTCAATAAGAAAACTTATTTGTTTATATTAAAACTTTTAAAAAGTGCGCCGGTAACTCAGAGGTAAGTCCTTACATACTTGTACGATGTCAGGTACTCGCTAAAAATCCTGATCAGTAAATATACCAGGGTAGGCAACATTTAGGACTCCCACGATAGAATCGAGCTCATGTACAACAGAGCGGCGAAAAAGCTCTGGTAGGCAATATTACATCGTAGTTAAAGCCCGGGCATGAGTCACAATTACTAACTCAAACGTGAACATTTTTTTTTCCTCCATATTGACAACATATTTTCTGTTTCATCACGGTAAATCAGTGACGGTGTTGATGGGCTGTTAATAAATAAATTTCTCGACGAGGTAAAAAAAAAAAAGAGGAGAGAGCCAGTTGGAAGACTGACAGAACATTTATTTAGAGATCCGTTTGATGATAAAGTTATTTGACTGAGCCCGACGTACTTTGTGGGTAACAGAAATTATTTAATACATTCATGTATCCATTAAGTGCTAATTGAAACAACATACATTTATTGGTTGATACACAGATATCGTACAGGACGACGGGGGATTTATTGGTCGATACACAGATATCGTACAGGACGACGGGGGATTTATTGGTCGATACACAGATATCGTACAGGACGACGGGGGATTTATTGGTCGATACACAGATATCGTACAGGACGACGGGGGATTTATTGGTCGATACACAGATATCGTACAGGACGACGGGGGATTTATTGGTCGATACACAGGTATCGTACAGGTCGACGGGGGATTTATTGGTCGATACACAGACATCGCACAGGACGACGGGGGATTTATTGGTCGATACACAGATGTCGTACAGGACAATTAGTTTTGCTATATGAGTTTGTAATATCGAGTGAACACATCGAGTTACCAAGAACATTTCAACATATCGAAAGGGGATAAAAATGTAAAGAAAACCAAAAGAATTCTATTATGTACATTGTATGTCTATAATATAAAGAAAGTACAAATATTTACAAGTTGTCTTTATATTTTACCATGAAGTCAAAACCACAACACAGGCAACTTCCCTTTGATCTTCGCATTCAGTTCTTTTACTCTATAGGTCTTATAGCAGAGGTTCGCAGCAGCAGGCCCAGGAATGAACAACACTATTTGTTTAAAGTAATATAATAATATAAATATCTGCAAAAAAAAAATAAATAAATCATCGGTGAATCACCGGAAATGTACTTCGCCAGAACGAATTAACCAATTAACCATAACTCTCCAAAATCAATGGACCGTTTACGCTAATATTCAGCAGTTGACTTACATAGGGTCTCCTAAATCCTCTTGGGTTATATTATACATCCTTATGAGAGGGCGCCGGTAGCTCAGTGGTATGCGTGCTTGCCTTCTGAGCTCAAGAACGTGGGTTCGAAACCAGACCGAGGCCCTCAGTTTATTTTATCTGGGAGGTAAAATAAACTTAAACACACCGTCCTTCGGATGGGACGTTAAGCGAAGGTCCCAAGCCTGTACGATGTCAAGTAATCGTTAAAGACTCCTGCCCTAGGTGAATAAAAATTTAGGGTAGACAAAATTTAAGACTCCCACAGTAGAGTCGGGCTCATGTCCAGCAGAGTGACGCAAAGAGCGCTCTGGTAGTAGGCGATATGACCTCGTAGTTAAAGCCCGGGCATGAGTCGTAAAACCTAACCTACATCCTTATGTACGGGTTGTATTATACATCCTTATGTATTATACATTTGATATATTCTGAACAAATATAAATGTGAAAGAAGAAAAAATACTTTTTGTTAAAAAAATCTGTAATTTTCTGCTGCTGTAGATAAATGATGTAAGCAATGGATTATCATTTTTTTGGTTCGTAATACAGCGTGTTTTAACCAAAGTATACTTTAAAAATTAGTTACAATGAGTGTACAGAAATTTATTGTTATAAAAAATTGACCGAAACGCGTTCCTAGACTACAAAAGTCGGAATCCTGAGTTATACTGATAGAAAAAAGGCCGACAGTGATCCCCCGACTCCAGGTGTCCAACCTCTCTGTTTGCTATTCTTACACCGATTTGGCGACCGACACTCTCCGACACCTTTGCCAACTAGGGCCCCATTTTATTTCTGTTATTATTCAAGACCTCTCTCTCTTTTTTTCCCCCCGAAGGCAGACAATTCAAAACTATTACATATCCAAGAAGAAAAATGCAGACTCTGGTTTTTGATTGGGAATGTAAGAGAGCTTGCCTATATGACTCCCTCGGGCGCCGTTCATTCCTCTTCTTCCTTCTTAGCCTCTTTTATTTCCACAGATAAACCAGCTATACGGGAAGTAATGTAATTGGTCAGAAATTCAATGTTCATTTTTCCCCGGAAATTAATTTTTTTTTTTTGAAGTGTAACTACTTTACGCGCACTCGGCAACTTGGGGACTAAGCTGGTAAATGAGTTACGAAATTATGTGACGCGCTGAACACCTCCCAGACCCGCTCCACACCAGTGTTTTAGTTCGTCCCCAAAAAAGTGTTTTAAAGTGTCCTTTTTTGAAAACAAAGTGTATAATCTGTGAGGACACCGATTAAAGACCCTACATGCCAAATTTGGAAAAAATCGAACGAGTGGTTTGCGCACAAGGGTGAGTGAAAGCATTTCATATTTTTAAAATCTGAGAGTGGCAGATTAGGATCGTTGGCCGGGCTAATAGAGGGGAGGCGCTCCCCACCCCGCCTCCCGGAGCAGCCTGAGGCGTCTCTCTCCTCACGTCACCCTCCCGCTTCACTCACCTCATTGGTGAACCCTAAAATCATGACAGGCAGTGTGATACAGACTCTGAATATGAGAATAATGGTCCAGGACAGTTGTCCAAAAAGAGGAAATTATGTTCAGAAATTACAAGTGTTGCATCATGTTCGGCGGAACATTTTCATATTAATACCTAATCTACTGATTATGAATCACAAAGGTGAATGTACGCCTGCTTAGCGTTGCTGGCGTCATAAACAGCGTCTCTTTTTCTTTCTCAATTCTCATTCTCTATTCTCTCGCGTTTAAAAACCTACATTTCTTATTTCTCTTACCATAGGCCTATTGTCTCTACTTTGGAATCAAATGCAGTCCCATACTTATGAATCAAAAAACAAAGAAATTAAAAAATCGCGAAAGACGTTTCACTTCTGGCGTATGTACCAAGCACACACTATTTTGTTTTAACCAAACCGACGAAATTTAGCATAGAGTGTGGTGGCCCAATTATATACGTGAAGTATAAAAAGTTGAGTTTTTTGTTCTGGGGGTTAATTTCAGGGAGTAAATTGGGAAATGTAAAAAAAAAATTTTCAAAGGCATCGTGTAATGTGTCAAATGGAAGCTTATTGAAGCACGAATCCAAAAATATATATTATGTATTTTTTTATGCATTTAAAAAAATATTTTTCGGGAAAAACGCTTAAAAATTGCTGTCCCCCACCCTTATCACGAAAAGGATCGCTCAAAAAAATCTATAAAAAATCATGAACATTGAGAATTAGGTGTAGATTGAGTCAAAATTATAACGGAACACTAATTGTGCAAGTGTAGTTTGCACTTGACCGATTTTTTTGTAGACACGCCAAATTAAATTCGCACAAACGTTCCAGAAAAAATATTTGGGTGGGACTAGACAAAGTATCATTGAAGAGAAATATCCGGAGGGGTCTGTTATTTGTGAAGCAGGTTGGTTATAAAGCCAGCCCCCAGCCCCACGCCTCGCCGATTACAGCCTTCCCGTCCCTACCTTAATTAAGTCCTCTTGTATAAATACCAATGAGTTATTCTACGGAAGAAGTGATTTGGGACTTTGATTTATAATGGCAATAACCTGCCACTGTATAATTTGAAATCTCCACAAGGATAACCGTTGTGGTAAAAAAATAAAAAGAGTTTTAAATGTTAATCTTAAATAAATGATAAATAAATAAAAATTAATAATAATTAAAACAAAACAATAAATTACCACATGTCCTGTAGAAATTGTATCTCTTTTCTTTTACTAAATTTTTAATTCTACAGAAGTTTTTCGAAAAGGGCCTTAAAAAGTATCAAAAGTTCAAGACGTGCAATTTTGAAGAAAGTGCAAGTACTATATTAAAAAAAAATTTCAATCAACAAACTTTTCATTTGAATTTCTCAAGAGATGCCATCTTGTCTTCTAAATTTTGCAAAAATATAAAATCTAATCCAAAGGTTTTCAAATAATCTTACTGAGAGAAAATGAATAGAATAGAATTTTCGAGAAAAAATATTGGGTTTATTTTCTTAAATCTACATTATTAAAAGTAAAAAACTAAACATTGAAACAAACAAAATTCGAAAGAAAATGAATTCTTAACACTAATCCAATCTTTTTGTTTTTTTTATTTTGGGGCATTCCCTAAATTAAGTTATATATTTCTGGGCTTATATCCTGTACATATAAACAAATAAAAGTACCTTCTTTTTGGATCAATTTCATCGTCAATTTACTCCTATTTAGTTCATTGCATTTTAAGCCTAAACACACACTGTCCATACCCTCAGACCGTCTCCATTCCTAGGCCTCGACTCAACAACACTAAAGATGACCGTGTTTTGTTTTTGACTGGCATTTGTTTTAAATAGAAATGTGCTTTCTATATAAAAATAAATATAATTAATTTTTTTATGTTTATAATTTAATCTTTTCAATGTGTGTATTATTTTTAAACATCATACGGTCTTTATTGCACTTTTGGAATGAAAACAAATTGTCGGTGGATCACCGAAAATGTACTTCCCCAGTACGAAACTGAATCGAGCATCCCTTCTCACCCCCATTCAATAGAAGTCGTCCTTATGCGGTACAGAAAACACTTATAAAAGTTCGTGTGGAAACAACGGGAGATATTGTGTTCAAAGACATACAGAAACATTTTTTTTTATGGAATCAGGAGGTCGGAAAGCATGAAATTCTGGAGAAGACTCAAAATCGATTTTCTGACCTATCCCATATACTTCGTATATATAAGTAAAAATATGTGATATGGTCATAACACAACGTTTCCTAATACCTACCACATTTTGACAGTACCCTTCCCCTCTCTCCTTTTAAACCACCATATCTGGATATAAGAATGAGAAGATACTCAAAATTACACTGTGCCTACAATTAAACCAAGAAATCAGCTGATGCCATAGCTTCCTTACATCCAGTAATCCCAGTTTGAATTGAGGGAGAAATGAAATCGAGAGGGAGAAGATGGGAGGGCTGATCTGTAAATACACGGTTAATTGAGCGAGATGATTTTTACTCTTTTATTGAGGCATCCCACGTAATTAGATAGAGGTACTGCAAAATTACACCCAGACAACGCCGGGTAACCTGCTAGTTCAAAATATAACGGTTTGGTTGGGTTTTATGACTCATGCCCGGGCTTTAACTACGAGATCATATCGCCTACTACCAGAGCGCTCTTTCGTCACTCTGGTAGACATGAGTCCGACTCTACTGTGGGAGTCCTAAATGTTGTCTACCCTAAATTTTTATTCACCTAGAGCAGGGGTCTTTAACGATTACTTGACATCGTACAGGCTTGGGACCATCGCAACGTCCCATCCGAAGGACGGTGTGCTTAAGTTTATTTTACCTCCCAGATAAAATAAACTGCGGGCCTCGGTCGGGTTTCGAACCCACGTTCTTGAGCTCAGAAGACAAGCACGCATACCACTGAGCTACCGGCGCCCTCGGTACAGTAATACAAAGTAATTCAGTTAACAATTCTTGAGCACCATCATGTATTTAGACACGGAATATAGTTATTAAGGCCTTTAAGCGGCACTTCTATTGAATGAGAAGGCTTAGCTCATTAAGAAAATAACCTCAAAATGATCGTTAGCTGAAAAAACCATTTTATTACTTTCCTAGCAATACGAAGTACAGGAGAAGTTATATAATTGGTCAGAAAATCGATGTTGTGTCGACCTAACTCCCGATAGAAAAAAAAGTATCCACAACAAATTTCAAATGTGTGTCCAAATTCTAATAGATTTAATCAAACATCAAGAAGCTACTAATTACTTATAGGTTTTAAAAACATACAGAAGCTCCATGGATCTCTAATAGCTTTAACAAAGCATAAAGAAGCTGATGAATATGTAATAACTGCAACAAAGCATGAGACTCCTGGGACACTAATAAGATTTAAAACATACAGAAGCTCCATGGATCTCTAATAGCTTTAACAAAGCATAAAGAAGCTGATGACTATGTAATAACTGCAACAAAGCATGAGACTCCTGGGACACTAATAAGATTTAAAACATACAGAAGCTCCATGGATCTCTAATAGCTTTAACAAAGCATAAATAAGCTGATGACTACGTAATAACTGCAACAAAGCATGAAGAGACTCCTGGGTCTGGGATTTAACAAAGCATGAGAAGGACACACTAGTAATTGTCCCGAAGCATAAAGATGAAGGGAATTAATAGTGTGTTAAATCAAAGGTGAACTGGTTAGCCAAATATAAATCAATACGAGAGTCCTGGCACGGTGCTCCTCCACACAATGGGTTGGCCCTTACCGAGACAGATCCAGGTCTTCTAACAGCCATTAGTAGATGTTATCTCATCAAGACATCACTAACAAGCTGGTCTTATCTGGCCATAACAGGATTTTATTATACCAACCACATTTTTACACTCTTCCTCCACCTCCCCTCTCTCAATTTAATTTCATACTGGCATTACTGGGTATATGAATCTCTTTGTTGCAATGTACTTAGTGATTCTGAGATTGACTTTCATATTCCCAATAATGTCAGTATGAAATTAATTTGAAATGAGGAAGAGGGGAGGGGGGAAAGGGAATGATCTGTACAAAAGTGGTTGGTATAAAAAAGTCCTGTTATGGCCACATCACATATATGTTATTTTTTCTTTATAGTTTATAGATGTTGATTAGCAACTGTAGATTCTAATTGTAGGAATATTGAGGGTCAGTCAAAGATGGAAGAGAACACTATTCAAATGCCAACATTTCGATATATTTTATATCATCATCAGGGCCTACAAACATGGGGGAGGGGGGAGGAATCAAGATTAGAATCAAAATTAAAACAAAATTAGTGTGTTGATAAACATTACTGAACGTTAAAATAGACATTGTAACAAGTTAAAAATTGAACCTCACTTACTATGACTACATTAATCAACATTAAAATTAAATATAGATACATTGTTAACCATAAACATGAACGTACACTAATACAAATAAAAATTAAACATGAATACATTACTAAACATAAACATTGATAATCATGGAAATAGACAAATAGGTGGAACATAATAAAGAGTAAACATTAAACTGACTTACTACGAATAAGCAGGGTTGGGGAGAAGGCATGGACACTGGATGGAGTCTTACATTGCAATGAAATGGTACAATAATACAGGGGTGCTGAAGGCACCAGGTGTGGTTTATATTTTACCCTTTTTAATAAAAAAATATTTTAAAATTCGCTGCTATGCGTTTACAATTTGAATATTACTCACGGTTAGTTATTATGACTAATGCCCGGGATTTAACTACAAGGTCATATCGCCTACTACCAGAGCGCTCTTTCGTCACTCTGGTATTACCTATTTCCTTCGGAGATTTATTAAAATTGTTCCTTATGAATAATAATAATAATAATAATAGCCTTTTTATTTCTTCCTTAGTATAATAATATAACAATAGTATTTCTATACATTTATATAAATTGGAAACTAGGCCCATCTTTGGGCATAGGCCTCTCCCATTTTCTTCCATGCACTCCTGTCCCAGGCCGATCTGTGCCAGAGACTCCCCACTATCCTGTCCAGATCGTCACGCCACCGCACCAATTGTCTTCCTCTTCTTCTCTTCAGGTATATCGGGTACCACTCGGTCATCCTCTTGGTCCATCTTCCTTCTTCCATCCTCGCCACATGTCCTGCCCATTTCCACTTTTGTTGTAGCACCACTTCCTTCACGTCCCGTACTCCTGTCTTTTATCTTATTACGGAGTTCCGTATTTTATCCTTTGTCTTGTTCCTTATTAAATTCTATTAATATAAGGAGTATCTTGTAAAATGTACTTAAGCACCGAAGTAAGATGGTCTAAATTTCAAGTTCATAATTATAATTGTTTTTTGAGTTATCGGTTTAGTTATGAAACTCATAAGTTTCCAATCATATACACACAGAGAGACATCATGTTCAAAAAGTACTCATGGGACCGTGAAAAGTGAAAATCCGTTGAAAACTTGATCTCAGGACGATCACAATATTCCTTATCCTAAAGACATAGAGAATAAAAAGGCAGACATGTGAGAGACTGGTGACGCATGGAGACGCTGCCAACTTAACGTGTGATATACATGTTTATCCACCAGACACAAAAAATAGGTTTTTTGAACCCTCTTCAAATAATTCTTTTGGGTTTATGTTCTACAATTTATATAAATATAGCTTTCAAGAAAAATAACACCAATTGTTATTTACATAGATATTTTTACGAAATGAATAATTTATGTTTGTGAGTACGTCATTTCATGTATTCATTGTGGAGCTAGAATGGCCCGGTACAAATTCCATTCTCTGTTAGTCAAACTTACTTTTCTTTTCAAAATCAATTTTTTGAGTTTATTTACATGATTATTTGTTTAATTTCAATCGGACAACCTGTTTATTTACTTTTGTGTTTAAAAGTATTTTTCATCATGTTTTTCACTTATTTTAATGTTGTTCTTCATCTAAAAGATTGTTTTAGATAGGGATTCAGGGTAGTATGGTTTACCCTTCACAAATTATATACATGAATTATACGGATGAGAATCAATATTTATTATCTATGTATTTATTTTATTTAATTATTCATTTCATTTTGTTTTTAAATCAGCTTAAATTAATTTTGTTTTAAACCTTGTCTGGCCATCACCCCTCTTCTTTTCAGTTAAAAAGGTGTCCGTGGTGTCCACATCTCTGTTTTTTTTTTTTTTTAGTTTAGAAGAAGATAGAAGTACTCCCATTTATATATATTTTTTTGAAATAGTTTTTATTTTTTTATTTAGCATCACTACTTTTCTTCTTTAGGCAATGTAGCTGCTAAAAAGTCAAATGGAGTCCAAATACATTACACACTTTCTTATTCCATGAACATAGAAATGCTCAAAATACATTGACCGATTGCATAACTTCCCCTATACTTCATATATTTGGGGAAGAAACTAAAGAGAAAAAAGTATCGATATTGAAAAATATTGTCTATTTCAGAAAATATAATATATTTAATTACGGTGCATATTCGCCATGACAATATGTTATTATCTAGTTATTTACGACATCCATGACCTCGGGAGGGATTCTATCTACGAAACAAAACTCACTCCCAGACGGGATTCGAACCCGCAAACCATGTTGAGACCATGCGACCAAAGCGCTACGCTCTAGCCCGCACGGCCACCATGGCCCCCAAGATCATTTTATAGTTCGTAATATTGATATTTTAGTTAAATTCACTACAACGGTAAATATGATCAATAATGTAAGAATACAATGTTATATCTGATCATGTTTTTTAGAGTTGTTTTATTGTTATTGGTTTTATTACATATTTACCTTTACATTCATTCATATGTGACGATAATATAGCCAGGACTATATTATAGTCCTGGCTGAAGAAGATAGAAGTACTCCCATTTGTATATATTTTTTTGAAATAGACTATACTTTTCACAAACATTCGGTTTTTCATTACCATTTTCAATGTTTATCACAGATAAAGAAATTTAGTGTGTGTGTGCTGCGCGCGCAACCGTCCGACACATGCACATCAACGAGTTTACGCTCTGACAAACCCCCCACCGAAAGCACATTTTTTACACATCAAAAAAAAGAAAAAAAAAGATAACATTAAATTTTAAAATGTCTATTCACAACTCAATGCTAAAACTGGATCAAATGAACACTGAAATAAACTATTTACATCTTGCTAACGAACTGTCCAAATGCACATCTAATAAATTACTAAAAAAAAAAAGAAAATACAGTAATGAAGGTATTGTTTTGGTTAATCATGATAAGTTTAAGTTTATTTGCATGATAATGATTTCATCTTTAATTAATGGTCTGTAGCACGAAACCATGGTTCAAACAAGATGGAATCTACCTCAAAATACGACGTTATTTGATATCCCTGGCCACCTAGGAGTATCTAATTGTTTCAACTAACCGAAGTATAATTTGATGATACTCTTGATATACTCTTAAGTATATTTTAACCTACGCATGGAGTAGAGAGAGGAAGGGACGTACTTTGTCCAGAGAAGTCTTTCTTCTTCAACTAGACGGAGAAGTTACATAATCGGTCAGAAATTTGGTATCGGAGTTTCATTAATTCCAAATTCTTGATTCCAAAAAAAAAAAAGAAAAAAAAAGAGTTGTCAGTGAATCATTCGCAATGTACTTCCCCAGAACGAATTAATCAATTAACTTTTTGCTCCCCCCTCTAAAAACAGTCGACCGTTTGCGCTAATATTCAACAGTTGACTTACATAGGGGTTCCTATATCCCCATACTGAATTTCGTGTCGATACATTCATTCTAGTAGTAGTAAAGTTTTATTCAATTAACATAATAGAAAATTACATAGACAGAGATATACAATAATGTGACCTTTTATGAAGACAAATTGAATGGCCTAAGCCGTCTTGAGGAGACTAGATTTACATAAATAATATTATCTTATAAACTTATAATCTTATTTCTTATAAACTTATTAATAACAAATATTTTTTTCTAAAATACAAATAAAAAATATATCTTTGTTCCTATTTATTTATTTATTTAATTCACAGTTTCTGAAATCGTAAGCCTTTTTGCAATAATTTACCAGTAGTTGCCAATCTTTACCATTTAAAAATTCCAACATAAATGAAGTATCTAAGTTGTTTTTAAATATTTTATTATTTAAATCATCATATTTAGGGTACATTCATTCTATTGGAAGTTGTTAAAGTTTTTACTAGTAGTACAGGAGGCGTTTGGGCCAAACAAACATAGGCAGACCTCCATCACAAATCACCGGCTTCGTACTTCTCCAGCACAAATCACCGGCTTTGTACCAGACAAATCACTGTCTATGTCTGTCTGGCCCAACTGCCTCCTACACTACTCATAAAAACTCTAATAACTGCCAATAGAATGAATTTATCGACACAAAAGTTAGTATGGTGATTTAGGAGCCCCTATGTAAGTCAATAGTTGAATATTAGCGCAAACGGTAGACTGTTTTTAGGGGGGGAGCGAAAAGTTAATCGTAGTAGTCTACGAGGGAGTTGGGCCAGACAGACGTAGACAGCCTCTCCAGTACAAAGCCGATGATGTCTATGTCTGTCGCCCAACTCCCTCCTATACTATTTTTATGTTAAGCATCCCCCCTAATCCTCCCGTTCTGTTTGGTCGATTTGGCTGAAAAATTATAGGTGTAACGAATTCTGGATTCACATATTAAATTTCGTGTCGATACATTCATTCTATCTGGAGTTATCGTGTTCACAGACACACACGCAGTCAGATTTTTTTTTTTTAATATAGGTCAAAAAACATGAAATTCCGTTGAAAACTCCGCATCGAATTTCTGACATAATTACGTATTGCGTTATGTACTTTGCCAGAACGAAATAATCAATTAAGTTTCTCTCCCATCAATCGACCGTTTGGGCAAACAACTTATAGTTGAATTACATTAGGGCGGCTTCTGAATCCTCAGACTACATTATGTATTGATATATTGATTAGTTATTAGAGTTTTTGTGAAACCTCTCTCTACTCTCATCCTTCTCTTTGGCAGATTTGGCTGAAATGTTAATTAGTTGCCATTTTTATGGAGATCTGAATACACATATAAAAATTCGTGTTGACACTATAATTCTATCGGGAGCTATCGTCTTACACACAGACTAATTTTTTTTCTTTTAATTTTTGTTATCAGAAAATCGGAAAATGCAAAATTCTGGAGAAAACAACATTCAATTTCTGGTCAATTACATAACTTCGTATAGCTGAGGAATGAACGCATCAACACTAAATTATATAAGTATGCCCTAACCCCAATAGAATGACATGTATTGATTCTCAGCCAAATAAGTCCAAGGGGGGGGGGGGGGGGGGGGATTAGAGGGAGGCTTAACACAAAAACTCCAGAAACTGTCGTTTTAATGAATTGTATTTAATTTTTTTTTTTTTTGGCCTCATATTTTAAGCATATTAGCAATGTCACTGTGTTATCTAATTATTTACGACATCCACGGCCCCGGGAGGGAGTTCTATCAACGAAATGAAACTCACTCCCGGACGGAATGCGAACCCACAAACCATGGTGAGACCATGCGAGCAAAGCCCTACGCTCTAGGCCACACGGCCACCATGGCTCCCTTATATTTAAATTCAAAACCCTATAAGGACAACCACGCTGCCCTTCGGATAAGACGTTAAGCGATGGTCCCGAGCCTGTACGATGTCAGGTACTCCTTAAAGACTCAAGGTGAATAAAAATTTAGGGTAGACAAAATTTAGGACTTCACATAGCAGAGTCGGGCTCATGTCCAGCAGAGTGACGAAAGTGCGCTCTGGTAGTAGGCGATATGATCTCGTAGTTAAAGCCCGGGCATGAGTCATAATAACTAACTAACCCTATAAGGACAGCATTAAGTTTCGGAGAAATCGGAAAGAGGGGGTCTCAATTCAAAAATTAATAACAAAAAAAAAAAAAAAAAAAGATAACACTTTAAGATCTGTTATATAAGTTAATTTGGCCTAGTGTTGGATTTCGAATCTCTGCTCGTTGCCTTCGAAACATGAGAGAGAGGTTAAATAAGTTGATTTGGATTGGTGAGTCCACCTCTCAATTCCATACTTCGAACCCGTTCCAATTGGGTTAGTAACATGAGAGTCACTTGAAATAAGCTCATTTGACTAATTGGGTTCTAAACCCGGCCGAGGCCCTTAACTTAAGCACGCCGCCCTTCGGATGGGACGTTAAGCGACGGCCTGTACGATGTCAGGAACTCGTTAAAGACCCCTGCCCTAGGTGAATAAAAATTTAGGGTAGCTCATTTGGCTAATTGGGATTCGAACCCCTGACTCCTGGGGGTTGGTAACATGATAGATCTATTTAATAGTTCTGAGAGCTATCCTCATAATTCCAAATAGTTTTTTATCACTTGAGCTTCCTAACGAAGGATAGGTGATAAGGCCCTGTGATAACTCAACTGCCTACTTACACCTCTCTGCTCCTAGTGATAATGCATATATATAGTTCAGAGTATCTGTTAATTTGTCTACTTTAACGAGGTGTCGGCTAAGATTATGTGGAAAAAAAGGTTACAACTAACGACTGATGTCCATATCAGTCTGGGCGCCGGTATAATGCACTCTTCAGGGCCAATTGGAAAATATTTACAGATAAAAAGAACATAAACTATAGTATGTCCGCGATTGTAAGGCGCGAGTAGAGAGTGGTGGCGATAAAAGTGAGCTTTCCATGGGGGTGCTCTATTACCCGTCCTAAAATAATAGTCGAATCTGATCACTGCGAGAAATTTGAAAAACTGAGCCTAGATTCATGTTGAGGGCATAATATGTCTACTATGGGAGTCCTAAATTTTGCCTAACCTAAATTTTTAATCACCTAGGATAAGAGTCTTTAACTAATACCTGACGTACAGGCTCGGGACCGTCGCTTAAATTTATTTTGCCTACAAGATAAAACAAACTAAGGTTTGGCCGGGTTTTGAACCCGCGATCTTGAGCTTAGTGAGCAAGCACGCATACCACTGAGCTTCCGGCGCCCTCTTAAGTAACTTTATATTATGGTTGAACCTTTATGCAAAAAGAAAAAAAATATTTCATTCATATCTACTAATAATATTGCCAAAATTCAGAGGAGTTGATAAGAGATAACCCACATTTGAGGTATGTTATCATGAGTATTATCTCAACACACTGTGGCCCCATCACTTCACTGCGCCATCTACATTTTTAATATATAACTTATATATATTTTCTGATGTTTAAATACAGTAATGTATCTTGGGAAGTACTAAACAGATCTTATGTGATAGATAAATCTTGTGGGACGATATTTCTCAAAGAAAAAAAAAGACGTTGTCTTCTCACTGTCTGATTTCCGATCAGAATCAGTTTTGAACACTGTTCAGTAAGACACCACACTGATGATGATGCAGTTGCGTTGAAAACCGGAAACAATAGGAAAACAACGTATTTTATTTCTATGAGACTAAAGAAGACGTCGGTGAGTGTCTCTATGTGCGTGAGCACTCAAAAAATGATTTTAGCAATGAACTTGAAGTGTTAGTTGAAGATGTCACATGTGATCAAAATTTGGTGAAAAGTAGGACCTCTTAATTTCGGGGACTGAGTTCCTGTTCAATAGAGAGCTCTAGTAGTAGGCGATTAAAGTCCGGCCATGATTAAAAGCGAAATAACGAATAATGATTGTAAACTCACGAAAAATATATTCAATACTTTTTTAAGGTTAGAAGATATGAAAAAAAAAAACGTTGTCCAACGTCTTCTACGGACTTCTAAAGAATGTACAGATACGATGATTTGCCAAAATACGGATGTAAATATAAACCAACCCATAAGGACGACAATTTTCCGCGCAATCTGCCGAAGAGAAAAGGAGAATCAAAACTGGGAGATAAAATATACTTAAGCACGCCGTCCATCGGATGGGATGTTAAGCGATGGTCCCGAGCCTGTACGATGTCAAATACTCGTTAAAGACCACAACCCTAGGTGAGTAAAAATTTAGGGTAGGTCAAATTTAGGACTCCCATAATAGAGTTGGGCTCATGTCCACCCGAGTGACGGAAGAGCGCTCTGGTAATAGGCGATATAACCTTGTAGTTAAAGCCCGGGCATGAGTCATAATAACTAACTAAAAAAATTTCAACTCTATTACCTCAGGAGTTAGTCAAATTAGAAAAGTGTTTCTATGGAGACAAAAATGATTTCTTCTCCTACCTTGTCACGACTCGTAACTATATCATCGAGACCACAGTCAAATAATACGGGGACCTGTACATTTCCAATCAATACACTATAACCTCTATTCGTAAAATCTGATATTTTTCCAGGATGTGTAAGACTGGGACAATTGTACGCCAATGGAATTAGGTATCTCAGAAGTGTGTCGGGAGATCGGCTGGCTTAAAGTAAGATTTACTTGGTGATCAGGAAAGTTTTGTCAGCTTTTATATTGGTTTGTGCCCGACTTGGAAGCTAAGAGGGTCATTTGTCTTCTCTCCGTGAAAATTGTAAGGAAATCGTTGAAAAGCTCTCTTCCTTCTTCGATCCCAGCAAACAGATATCCTCGGCCTCTTTATAGATCTCTTATTGATACCCTCTTGAAACAATCTCATTAGCAGTTCTCTAAAGCTTCGTTCACACTATGCTAGTATTTTAGTCGAGTGGCGAGTAATTTAGTAACTCGAGTTGTTTAGTAAATGATTTAGTCGAGTGGCGAGTAATTTAGTAACTCGAGTTGTTTAGTAAGTGATTTAGTCGAGTGGCGAGTAATTTAGTAAGTGATTTAGTCGAGTGGCGAGTAATTTAGTAACTCGAGCTGTTTAGCAAGTGATTTAGTCGAGTCAATCCATTTATTTATATTTTTTCGGGCGAGTTTCACCCCCCACCACGCTGCACTGTTTACTTAAATCATCCACTAAACAAGTCCGGCTCATTCTGAACCTCTTGTCGTGCTCTTTATTTATTTTGCAAAATGCCGTTTCGTTGCGAAGAGACAACGTTAAAATTTGTTGCAACATGAGTGCCTGTGGAACATAAAATCCCCATTAACAGAAAATCAAAACAACTTTCCGTCATTCTCAAAATTCCGAAGTATGCTTTGGAAACTTCTAATGCAATTTCACTGAGAAGATAATTCGTAGCTCCTAGTTCATCTCTTCTATTAATCCATTTTCTTATCCATATTTTCTTTTCTTTCATCTCACTAAATTCTTCTTCCACCTCTTCCAAAATAGCCACTGTAATAACCCTTATTACATTATTTACTTTGTTGCGTTGCAGCCTGTTCATTTTTCACCAGAAGCGTTCGGCACTCACTGTCACTATCACTCTACTTACACGACTGTGCTAGTTCTAGTCGTTTTAGTTATTAAACTACTCTCCACTCGACTAAATTACTAGCATAGTGCGAACTAGGCTTAAGTAGGTACCTCATGACAAATTAGTTGAGAGAGTGAAAACACATCTGGCTTAACAAATCACGCTTTTTAATTTCTCACATTCATGTTCCTGGAGGACAGTAGAAGCCGGGAAACAAATGGCTAAATGAATGAATAGTCAAAAAAAAAATCGTCGGTGAATCACCGGCAACCCCAGAACGCATTAATCAATCATAGTTTCGCTCCCCCTCCAAAACCAGTCGACCTATTATATTCAATAGTTGACTTACATAGGTCGATAAATTCATTACATCGGCAGTTATTACAGTTTTTGAGTTAAGCCTCTCCTCTAATCCCCCCTCCCATTTGACCTATTTCACTGAAAAACGATAGGTGTTGTCCTTATAGGGTTTTGATCGAACATATAAAATTTCGTGTCGATACATTCATTCTATCGGCAATTATTAGTTTTTTGTTAAACCTCCCTCTAATCCCCCCTTCCCTTTGGTCGATTTGGCTGAAAATCGATATATGTCGTCCTTATGAGGTTCTGGACATACATATAAAAGTTCGTGTCGATTCATTCATTCTATCAGGAGTTATCGTGTTCATAGACACATAGGCAGAAATTATTTTTTTATAATTGGAATTTAGAAGGTCGGAAAACATGAAATTCCGTTGAAACGTTAGCATCGAATTTTTGGTCGATTAGATAACATACCATATACTTCGTATAGCTGGAAAGCAAAAATGCAGTTTTGACGTAATCGTAACATAACTCTAAATCCAGTTTTTAACTGCTATGAAGTCTATGGGATATTATATAATCGATCAGAAATTAAATGTAAAGGTGTCACAGGAATTTCAGGTTTTCCTATCATCTGAATCAAATAACGAAAATGGGAGTATATCAACACAAAAACTCTTATAACTGCTGATTTATTTAATGAATCGACACGAGAAGCACTGACCAGCCCACAACCATAAAAGACCCTCTTCATCATTGGTAACAATAACACTGTTCGACAAGGGTAAATTTTCTTATAAGAAAATATGTTTTTGTGAAGGACTTTCATGTGGGAAATTCAAATCTGATACCAGAAATTCGCTATCAGGCACAGATTTTTATTTATGCGAGAATATTTATTTATAGAAAACGAGCTAACAACTACGAACAACTAGTTCAAGAAATAATAAAAGCATATAGAGATTTAGGATGTAACATGTCATTAAAAGTGCAATTCCTGGACTCACATCAACATTATTTTCCTGAAAACTGCTGTGATGTTTCCGATGAACATGGTGAAAGGTTCCGTAAAGATATAATTACCATGGAAAAGCGGTATGAAGGGAAATGTATGCCTGCAATACTTGCTGACTACTGCTGGAACATTATTCGAGACTGCAAAATTGAACACAAGAGAAAAAAATGAGCCTTTTAAATTCCTGGGTAAAAGATGATTTTTTTCATATTTTCTAATCTTAAATAAGTTTTTTTAATACAATATATGATGATAATTTATGGGCTCCCTCATGTTTTTGTTTTATAATGTCTAAAATGTTTCTAAATAATTTTATAAGTTACTAAAATATTGATAGTTGCATGTTTTGCTTTTATAAATACACAGCGTGGAAATAAGAAGTGTAACAATTTTGAAAAAACTGAAATTGCATATAACTTCAAAACTATGCCTGACACAGGAAAACTAATTACAGATTTGAATCCAGGAGGCAATTTCCCATAAGAATCAAGTATGATACCCCCAGAAAAATGAATTTAAATTTTTTTGTGTTGAACAGTATATCAGCTCAATAGTATCAATCTCTACATTGTAATGGCGATAAAAATTGGAGGATGTTAAATTGAGTACAATTTTACTATTATAATTATATTTATTAGTTAATTAAGAGCTTTGTTGGGGGCCATGGTGGCCGTGCGGGCTAGAGCGTAGGGCTTTGGTCACATGGTCTCACCATGGTTTGCGGGTTCGAATCCCGTCCGGGAGTGAGTTTTATTTCGTAGATAGAACTCCCTCCCGGGGCCATGGATGTCTTAAATAATTATATATAACACATTAACATGGCTAATATGCACCGTACATAAAGCCAAAGGAAAAAAAAAAAAAAAAAAAAAAAAAAGAGCTTTGTTTTATTATTATTATTATTTTCTTTTATTATCCTATTATTTTTTATGTTTTTCTTCTTTTTAATGTTCTAAAATGTATACATCCGGCCGAACCCCTTACATAAAAGATGTATTTCCTAAGTGCTAATAAAGTAATTGAATGTATTTGATAACAAATAATTAGAGTTGAGGAAGTAACTTTGCCGGTAATTCACCAAATTTATTCAATTTTTAATCTAAAGTGGAAAATGAATACAAGAATATGTTGAAGCTCTTGACTGTATGCACCTCCTCAGTTGTTATAATTATGGATACTTTCTAGTGTCATTGGATCAGATAGATCCTTTTTATTTCCCCTTCAACTACCTACTTAAGTTGGTACTTCAAAGTTTTCTTTACGATACAATTCCTAGCACTTAAACCCTCTTTCCTCCTGGTATATCTTAGGGAAGGTCACATGTCAAAAAACACAGTCTGAATCAATATTTGAGATACCTTGACCTACATACGTCCTCTTTTTCTCCACTATATATACGTATGTATATATACTATCAGCTAATTAGATACTATGCAGTATAGTTCTTCAGTTCAACTTTTGAACGAGTGGAATACACCGTGATAGTTCAGAGTGGGATGTCAGTAAATGGAGTGGTCATTAGATTTTGAACTTCTGACCATGGTTGGGGCGGTGGGACATTGAAATTTTTTTTTCCCTAATCGATATATCTAATTACGATACATATCAATGACATGAAATGAAATTTTATTCTGGGACCGAGCTCCCCTAAGAATAAATACATACAGAGTCAAAAATAAAAGGAAATCCATATATAATGGTAATAATGTATCAGTATGTGGAGAACAGTGCTACTGAGGAGAAAAACTAGACAATAATAAATTTAGATAAATAAAAAATTACCACTCACCGCTTAATTATGAAGAAATAAAAGTATCTGTATAAATAGAAGAACGTATATAATAAAATAACGTATATAATAAATATGAAGAAAAGAAAATAAATTAATAAAAATCGATGGAGCATAATACAATGTTGGTTAACTAAAAAGAAAAAGAAGGATGCCTAGACTAGGATTGAAATAATGATAATAATAAAATAAAATAAATAAATTAATGATAAAAATATATAGATACCTATGTGAAAAGGTGTAATATTTATTATGACAGACTTGAGGAAATATTGAAAACAAAAATAGAATTAAAAAAAAAATGAAGGATAATTGATAAGAGATAATTGATGTTGACGAATGAGAAAATAGAGAGATGAAGAACTAATCAAAAGGGAGTGGATTGTTTAGCGAAAAGGAATTGGAATAGTGAGGATTTGAAGGAGGCCAAGGAAGAAGAGTGACGGATTGGGGGAGGCAGGGATTTCCAAACTCAGTTTTCTAGAAATTTGAGGTCTGAGAAGAAAGAAAGGGTTTTAGATATACTTATAAAATTTCGTGTCGTGTAGATTGAATGTATAATCTAATCAGGAGATATCAGTTACAGGCACACACAAAGACACAGAGACAGGATATTTTTAATTTTTGGAAAACACGAAATTTCGGTGAAAACTCTACACCTAATTTCTGACAGATTAACATAACTTAATTGACCCTAAACATTATTTTCAGGAGGGGGGGGGGGGGGGGGGGGGGGGGGGAACTACCATACAATATCACAATTTAATCAGAAAAATACTTAAATAGTAAATCTCAATATTAACCTATTACCTATATCACAATATTAACTATATCTATCTCAATATTAACCTATTAACTAAGTCTCAATAATAACCTATTACCTATATCACAATTAAAACTAAAAAACACAGACACCTACTAGATCAACTTAAATTGAAATAAAAACATTTGCACCCCTGTAACATTAGATTATTAATTGTGAACCGAGCATAATATAGGTAATAGTTTATTATTGAGACTTAGTTAATAGGTTAATATTGAGATATAGTTAATATTGTGATATAGGTAAGAGGTTAATATTGAAATATATTATTTAATTATTTTTCTGATTAAAATGTGATATTGTATGGTAGTCCCCCCCCCCCCCCCCCCCACCCCCCCCCACTCCCCTTCTCCTCCCACCCTCTATCTAGACTTTTTTCAAAATATTACCACCAGTCTTAAGTCTGTATCCTGTACACTTGACAATGCTCTAACCAGCGAAGTATATTGTGTCTTTTATATATATATATATATATATATATATATATATATATATAGTGGAATTTTTGGACTCGTTCTAAGTGTTTTATTCAGTAGTATTATATATTTGTATCCCATAAGGACGACACCTATTAATTTTCTGCCAAATCGCCCATAGGAGAGGCCAGAGGAAGGGTTCAACTTAAAAACTCTAATAACTGTTGATGCAATGAATGTGACACAGTTGTAGATGAGGATTCTGAGTTAATGGGTAAACACCTATTAGTTTTTAACTACATATATATATCAATTGGTTTCAGAGAGAGCGAAAATATAGTTGATTAATTCATGCTGAGGAAGTACATAGCTGGTGATTCACCTACGACTCTTTTTTCTATCTTTTAGTATAGAATTAGCATAAAATATAAATTAAAAATATTACACAACCCAGTTTGGAATTGACTATTTTCTTATCAAACCGGCTCTATAGATAAGATAAATCGGTAACTGGTATAGAAAAAAGTTAGAATCGACTCAATGCTTGTTAAGAAATATTTTAACTCTAGTTCGACCCACTTGACGTACCAGCGCCACTTCATATTTCTACATTGTTTGACAACATCTCAAAAACATTTTCAACAAGAAGGAAAACAACAGAAGTTATTAATGTATTATATATTTTCTGTAATTTTTATTACTTTATTATACTTTTAGTATAAGGAAGTATACTTTTAGTATAATAAAAAAAAAATTAAATAATATCATGAAATAATCCGAGAACGAGTTTTCACAAGGAAATTTCACGTTTCATGGACCCGTGAACAAATGTTAACCATTTTCACCATGATATCTGTTTGAGACGTGGTTGGAGTGCACTAACTTAGGAAAGATTGTAGAAATGAAATTGTCACCTGTCCAACTTATATTTGATAAGAATTTCCCCGAAATCAGACGAAAATGAAAACCACTTTATTTAGTCACCCAAGTACATTTTACAAGATACCGTTTACAAAATGAAAACCACTTTATTTAGTCACCTAAGTACATTTCACAAGATACCGCTAACAAAATGAAAACCACTTTATTTAGTCACCTAAGTACATTTTACAAGATACCGCTTACAAAATGAAAACCACTTTATTTAGTCACCTAAGTACATTTTACAAGATACCGCTTACAAAATGAAAACCACTTTATTTAGTCACCTAAGTACATTTTACAAGATACCGTTTACAAAATGAAAACCACTTTATTTAGCCACCTAAGTACATTTTACAAGATACCGTTTACAAAATGAAAACCACTTTATTTAGTCACCTAAGTACATTTTACAAGATACCGCTTTAAAAATGAAAACCACTTTATTTAGTCACCTAAGTACATTTTACAAGATACCGCTTACAAAATGAAAACCACTTTATTTAGTCACCTAAGTACATTTTACAAGATACCGTTTACAAAATGAAAACCACTTTATTTAGTCACCTAAGTACATTTTACAAGATACCGTTTACAAAATGAAAAACCACTTTATTTAGTCACCTAAGTACATTTTACAAGATACCGCTTACATTTATAACCTAATCAAAAAATCTCTTCAAATAAAAGTTGTGGAAAGAAACTAAAAAGCACATTTTATAAGAGATAATATTTTCTGAAACCAATTTTTTTTTAGATATATCCTTGATTTAAACAAAAATGGTGAGTCCCATCAAAACATTTTTTCTTACCAAAAATGTTGCTTATTAATATATATCAATATGTCCTGAGATTTGAGATTAGGACTATTAAGAACAAAGTTATAGTGTATCAAATAATACACAATAAATTTTTGTAGGCAATAGTTCAAAATAAATTGTAACGCATAGGCCACGATTTATAATATATATATATTTTTTTAATTAGTAGTTTTTGGTTGGGTTTTTGAGAGGAGCTTCCTTCTCTGGATCACCACCCCCCCCCCCCCCCCCCCCCACCCTCCCATTCTAATGAACTAATTTGGCTGAAAATCAATAAGTGTCAATAACAAAATCAATAAAAAGAGTCCTGGTGTTCACAGACACATCTACATGGACGCACAGACACAAAGACAGATTGGAAATATTTTTCATTTTTGGAATCAGGAAAATTCAAAAGGCTTTGTTGTATGAATCTTACTTCGCGTAAATTTACATATTTTCTTCATATCCATGAAATGGAAGAGGAGAGCAAGAACATAGATTTTTGTTGCGTACCTTCCGTTATATCTTGTTACTTTTTCCTCGTTATGACCTTATGCTGAAGCATACTGGGCCTCTAATATTTTAGTAATAATTTAGCAATGGAGGCAAGACGCGGACGTGCAATGCTTCTGAACTGGAACAGGGTTGCCTCACCTCCGC